>CAXAMN010021707.1:736061-750282 GCA_963970005.1 Durusdinium trenchii
CCAGTTAAGAGAAGGTTTGAACTAACTAGCTGACTCTTGTCGGGCAAAGGATCTGCCTTTTGCAACTGTACAGCTGGTGTGAAGGTTGACATTCCTGTAGAGCGACACAATCCATGGTCATTATAACGGTTGCTTATTCCAGCCGCTTGTGTTGACATTGGCAGAAAATTCTGCGGGTGTCTAGAACCACTGGGGTGTCTTCAAGATCATTTATGAATGGGCACGGGGTGCATGTTGTGGGTTGTCCATGGTTACATGCCTGCAGAGGATCTCCACCACTCACAGCTCAGAGTCCAGGCTGGGTGAAATGGCAGTCAGGAAAGTGAGGATACATCTACTGTATTCCTATTCTTCTCCAGTCGATATGGGATGTCCGCACCATGTTTCCGGGCCTACGGCCTAAGTATTCGGGACAGGTACAGACTGCACAGAGGGTGAGGCCGATCTTGGACCTTTTGTTGGCCTTGAGCGAGTCAACATCGCACAAGTTCTTCTTGCAAACATTTCACGGTAAACGTAATTTTGCTGAATATGAATGCCGCCAGTTTGTCCACGGCTCTGTCGAGGCCCTGACTTGTGATTTTGCCAAGCAATCGCAGGTTGTGCATCTAGGATTAGCTGCTAAGATAACAGGGTCTGGGTGAATCGAGTAGTATGCAGCAAGTTCACTGCCAAATGTTTGAGAAGCTGGTGACAAGAGCGGGCGAGAGAGAGAGAGAGAGAGAGAGGGCCTTGCCTTGCCTGAATCATCGGTGCATTCAAAAGCAGAAGTGAAGATGATAGGATGAAGCGAGGATGCCATGAGTCATGTGTCATGATGACGGTGCAACAGCTGACTACACCTTTGGTCCGTGGGGTATGTCGCGCGGAGCCTTTCAAGCAAGTGTTCTTGTATATTCGGTGTGCAGAAAGCATCGGCAAATGTTGCACTAATCACTAATCGTGGGTGCTTCCATCCATCACATGGCGCCTGTCCGTGCGAGCTGCAACGGGCCGCCAGAGAAGGGCCTGCTCCGTGTTGACTTGACATCAGTGCCAACCTTACGTGCCAGTACAGCCCTGGGCTTTGGAGCGTTGGCCTTGCGGGAGGAGCCGTTGCTGAGGGTGCCTTGGATTCGGTGCTTGAAATTAGTTGCAGTGGTGTGCAACTTGTTCAACATGGAACACTTAGATGGGCATAAGAGTCGATAGAGCAACAAATGAAGGCATTTTCGAGGGGAGAGGCCAGTGCAAAGAGTGGGAGGGGGAGCGAACTGGGAGAATGAGACAGAGCGGGTGTACGGTATAGGGTGTCACACTCTGATGGCATCTAGCTCAGTGAGCAAACTGATGGAAACGGGCTCCCCAAACCTCTGACCGGAGAGCAGAGCTTCAACGTGTGGATACCATCAATGTGTGCGGCCGGAATGGTGTGTCATTTGCTGTGGTTCGATGCGTTTGTGTCTTCTCATTGGATGCCATCCCACACCCGTGAACCATACCTTACTCACGCCCTTTTTCCTGGAGGGGTCATGCAAGTTGATCGGCAGTGAATTCATGTGAGGAGAGCTTACTGTTCCAATGCTCTCAAGTCTTGCTACTTCGCACTTGCCTTGTCAGTGCAAACTCCTTCCTTCCGAAAGACAATGCAAGAATAAACGGAGAAGCTAGGGTCTATGCCTTTACTGTATGCCGTTCTGTTCTATCTCCTGTTTTCTTCTTTCAAGACATCCTTTCCAATTCTGTCAAATTCTAGGTGCCACAAGACAATCTCAAAGGATTTCTCTCCTCTTCTGCCCCAGAGATCTTTGCAGAGCTGGCTGTACGCCTTGGTGATGAACAACGCCTGGGTGTTTTTGCGGCGTTCTTGCTTTTGTCAGAGGGGAAGCAGCAGGTGTTGTTGGGAATGGGCTTGCCACCTGGAAGCCAGGTGCTGGAAGCCAATGAAAAAGCCATCGCGGCTTTTTTGAGGGATTTTCCCACGTACTCTGGGGCGCTGGATTGGCAGCTTTTTGCTCGTGTGGTGGCCATCGTCAGTGAGCGTGGAACGCGGCTGCCCAGCGAGCAGGGCGGCTGCCACGTGGTCTACGAGCACTCCGACCTTGCCTCCCACAGCTGTTGCCCAAATGCCGTGGTGGAGACTTTGTCGGATGACGGTCTACGGGAGCTAAGGGTACTTAGTTATGAAGGCATCGCTGAGAATGAAGAGGTCACTGTAAGTTATGTTCCTGAAGAACTCCTACTACAGCCACTCCCAGACAGGAGCCGTGGAATTTCCGAACTGCGGCAGGGGTACCTGTGTCGCTGTCCTAGGTGCAAGCTCAGTGACGAGATGCCAAACCTCACTGAAGTCTCGAAGGATCTGAAACTTGATTTAGCCCTTGAAGACTTGCAGCAGAGGCTGCACAAGTTGAAACAGGTGGATGTAGCATTGCCATTTGCGATGGCATCTAAAGCACGTGTCCGCTTCAGATTGGCACAAGCATGTGAGAGGCCCCTCCCATCAGAGGCCAAGAAGCTGTATGAAGATGCATTCGATGAGACTGACATTGTGCTCGGGCAGAAAGGCCTCCGAAATGTGAGCAACATCAAGCGCCGTCTTGAACAGCTGGATACTTGATGCCAAAATTGGAATTTGCGTCCAGCAGTTCTCCAACGGCAGGTTGGTAGTTGTACACGCATATATAGAATATTTCACATAATGCCACAATGCGCTGTCGCTGTTCTTTGCATTTTGTTGATTGTTCAGCTTCAAGTGCTTTTTGTTTGTCCAGGTTGAACCCTTGTCTGAAGAATCTCTGAGCAGTTTCAGAGCTGTCATGGAGGAGAAGCATGTTCTTCAGTTTTGCGTTTTTGCAAGGCAGCATGTGACTGACTGGCTCTACTTAGGGGGCAGACGGAAATACAGCTCTTACAGCAGAACTTGTGCAAGAACTCATCAGGGTGACCAGTGCAGGAAATATTGGAACACGTTTTCGGAGATCTTTTCCCAGGCTTGAGCAAGGCAGGCAAAGCCAGATGACGCATGTATAATAATGTATATATATATATGTATTTATACATGCAATAAATGACCATGGTTCGGCATGCTCACCATTTGTGTTTTCCGGAGAAAGGATAAACGCATTCCCAGCTTTACTGAGGATGCATGGCCCAACAGCGCGAATCTAAACCTGTACAGGGATGGCCGCCAAGGAGTAGGCCAGCATGTGTTTGTTGGGCTATGGACTTGCAGAGCCATTTCCTTTTCTTGCTCAGAGCTGCTTGAACATGTGCACAACTTGTAGCTGTCCACCTGAAACCCTCGTGTTGTTGAAACAATTCGAATGAAGTGAGAGGCTCTCAAGCTTCAAATTTTTGTCGTCTTGGACTCCTTGGACTTCTCGCGCCTCTCCTTCCTACCTCCTTTCCTACCCCGAGATTGAACCTCAGGCAAAGGAGCAAACTAGAGCTACATGCAATCAATGGAAGTTTGTTCCCCCCTGTGGGATTAAATCCGGAGATTCCGGCCTTGGTTTATATTATCTGACTTTGAAGGGCCCAGGCCCAGGTGCTTGTGGGTCTCTTTGACTCACCAACTCGGCATGCAGGTTGGCATGCAGATGATGAGTTGCTTTTCAAGGGGAAGGACGCTAGAGGGCTCTTTGTTCCGATGATGTGATATTGTTTGATGTGGCAGTAGTTACCAGAAGTTGTGGAACCGGTGCGGCCATATCATGTACAGTAAACAAAGACAGGCATGCCAAGAGGACTCCGACTGCCCTGTCGTAAGCATCTCGTTGGGTGCCACTCGCGAGAGCGGGCCTCAGGCTAGAGGGAAGCTATTCGGCTTAGAGACAAACAAATTCTCAGAATCTGATGCAGCGAGGATGCAGAATGCAGTGCTGAAATTTTGAGGTTTTGGGTTGCTTTGAAGGATGGAGCAGTTTGGGACTCAGAGAGAAGAACATGACCAGATGTGCGGAACGCAAGGCGAAACTGTTGCAGTGTGATGCAGTGTGTGGAACATCGCTTTTTACATTCTGCTGATTTTCAGTGGATCCTTAGACTATGCGCACAAAAAGTTCCACAGAAAGGCCAGCGTGTCACCTGTCCTTAACGAGCTCAAGAATTCCCAGCAATTCACTAACAAAGAGAGAGAGAGAGAGAGAGAGAGAGAGAGCGGGAGGGGGGAGCGAGTGCTGAATCAGCCAGTTTGCAAATTTATTGTGGTCAAAGTGTTGCCCTTCCAACAGGATTATATTACATAAATATAAAATCTATTGTTGTCGGGGTCCTTTAGACATAGGACGGCTCAGACCAGTTCCGCCTGGCCATGGATGAGTTGGAGCGAAAATTGTTGGACGTGCTGGCGGATGTGCAAGCTTTGCGACAGACGAATGAGCCTCGATTAGAAATTCCGGACCTGTAGTTGGATGAGCAAATACCTCCACATAGAAAGGTTCCTTGTTTGGGACATCGCCTTCAAACACCTTCAATGAAGAATAATGAAGACGGTGTAAAAAATTTGGAGCGCTGCGCAGGGCACCAGACCATTGACTGGAGGGTGCTCTCCATTGACTGTCAGGTTTTCTGGTGGTCTTAAATTAAAGCTTGTGACAGCATGCGCCCAAAAGCTCAGACAGGCTGGGGCTCCCCACAGGGTAGGGGAGAGCCAACCATTTCTATTTTTATGTACCAGCATTCCTCCTTGCAAATCTCCCATATTGGGGAAATTGCCCCCCAGACGAGGCTTCGACCTCAGATCGTAAGTCGAGTAGATAATAACATATGTATATAGGAGGAATCTGGGGATCTAGCGATATGCAGAGACATGGGCGCAGCACATGATATATGTTCAATTCATCTCCGCTCAACCCTGCAGATAGGCGCACAAGTTCTCGAGTGCCTTGCTCGATTGAGGAGAAGCTGGATATGATCTTGGAGTCGAGGGATTTAGCTGGCGCAAATGCTGCACATGAACGTAGCTGTGTAGGAGCTCCTTTGGAGGCAGTGCAAGAGGAGAATTTGGAGGTGCGGCAGACAGCTTTGGCTGAGTGCCAAGCCTTAACGGAATTTGACACACCCGGAATGTTGTCGGTGCACGCAGATGCTAGAAAAAGTGCCTATATAAGTAGTTTTATAAGGATTTATAGATGTTGGTAAGTCCACCAGCCAACCATCAACAACCCTTGCGACCGTTTGAGTTTTCACTCTGGTTGACCTGCACAGACGGACCGCAGGGAGAGAGCCTTGAGCTGGAAGAGTCCAACTTGCGCAAGATTCCTCATGGAACGGGTGAACCTGATGCGCCACTTGTGCCACTTCAGCTTGTCTTTTTCCCCAGATAGCGAAGCTATGGGGTTCTTACTTCAAATAACAATGAGCTGCCCGTGCGCACTTTCGAGACAGGTTGCTGTTGCTGGGTGCTGGTGCTGGTGCCGTGCTGTGAGCTGGCTGTGCACGTGGTTGCTGGTGCCGGTGCTGGTGCCGGGTGCCGGTGCTTGTGCTGTGAGGTGGCTGTGCACGTGGTGGAGACAGGTTGCTGGTGCCGGTGCTGGTGCTGGGTGCCGGGTGCCGGTGCTGGTGCTGTGAGCTGGCTGTGCACGTGGTGGAGACAGGTTGCCGGGTGCCGGTGCTGGGTGTCGGGTGCCGGTGCTGGTGCTGTGGGCTGGCTGTGCGTGGTGGAGACAGGTTGCTGGTGCTGGTGCCGGTGCTGGTGCTGTGAGCTGGGTGTGCACGTGGTGGAGACAGGTGGCTGGTGCTGGTGCTGGGTGCCGGCTGGTGCTGCTGTGCGTGTGGAGACAGATTGCTGCTGCTGGGTGCCGGCGCTGGTGGTGGGTGCCGGGTGCCGGTGCTGGTGCTGTGAGCTGGCTCCGTACATTCTTGGTTCAGCCAGCTGCATGTCAACAGGTCGTGGGATTCTTCCTTGCTATCTGGGTCTATGCTGGTGTAATTTGTTGTGATTGTGTGTGTGGTCGCGGGAGAAAACCACGATAATGCGTGCAAGGATTTGGGCTGGTCCACTTGAGTCTCACTTGAACCGGAGAAGCACTGCAATCAAATTGTACGCTGAGGTATGACCTCAGACCACACTTCGGCACTGACATGCAGCACCAGGAAGAGAAGCCAAGAACGCGGACTGAACAAAAGGCTCATTGTCTCAAAATGCATTAGGTCAGGCAGGTAGCCTTGAAGTTAGTGAAGTATACAGTATACAGTATACAGATGTACATAGTCATAGGATGTAATTGGACGAGCCATTTGCATTCGTGTCGTGTCATTTTCCTCCTTTGTAAGCATCCTGTGAATCGGGCAAGCCCCAGAAAAAAAAGCATCCACAGGAACAGCAAGAGCCTACGGGAGATGAAGCTTACACCAGAGATGGCACCAGAGACGGCTTGTGCTCCTTCCCTTCCTTTGAGGCACTGCGGATCCCTCAAAAAGATTGAAGACGGCCCGTCGCCTTCTTTCCCACAGGCCGAAGCCTCCTTCCCTGGTGGGCCAGAGGTTTCAGTGGAGGAGTGGCCGCAGCGGTGGCGAAGCGGTGGGAGGTGTGGCCGGTGGATGTCCTACCCAGCAGCAACAAGCAAACAAATGTTAAACATCAGGGCCTGAGGGCTCATGCATTGGATCAGAATCTGTACTTCTATATATTCCAACTCAAATTCAATCAAAATAGAGTGCTCCACTTGGCCTTGGTGCTCCTTTATACAAACAATATATGAACACACTAACACCACAGCAGCATGCTTGAACTGACCATGCAAATTCTATAATTGCACATACAATCATATGAATCATATGTGACCCAAAGCGTTGAAGGCTTTTTGGTCAATGTGGCGGCACATGCTGCCACTTGGTGCCACAAGAAGTAGTGGCTACAATCAGAGCCCATGACCGGCACAGTGAGCCCAACTGGACAGTCGCAAGAGACGCTGAAGCATCAGTGATGCAAATCCTCAGGTTGGCTCGTGCAGACGTGTTATTTTTGGTTCAAGATTGCTAGTAGGTTGGAGGCTATCGCTATTAGGTTCTTTAAGCAAGTAGAGTAAGCGTGGCGCTTGGATGGCGAGGGTGAACACGGGGCGCAAGCCATACAAATTCGCCCACCTGGTTTCTTTGTTCGCTTCCCTGTGTGCGTTCGTTGGTGAGCTCCAAGTTGCAGAGGTCGGGAGGTTGCATTGTTTACAGCATGGCAGGCGTCGCCCAGCTGCATTGCAGGCCACAGGCATCCCTGAAACCCTGGCTGCGTATGAGGACGTCTTTGAACTTGCTGCAAGTGTCATGATAAGCATTGCATGCTTCGTGTACACCTTGAAGCCACAAGTGGCAAGCGGAAAAGAAGTGGACAGAGCAGAGATGATACAAAGGGCAACGAGCTCTTTTCTCCGACCATTGCAACCTGATCAGAAGAAAGACAATGTCGTTCAGACAAATATCATGGTGGCACTCCGTCATCGCTTTGAAGAGTGGAATGGGCACGCCACCTTCATCAGTGGCCGACATGGGTCTGGCAAAACCTGGGCGTGGCAAGAAGCCTTAAGAGACGTGCGAGGAGTTGCGGTCATTTCAGTGCACGCTGAGCCTGTGGCTGCAGCTGTTGAACAAAACCTTGGATTTAACCTTGGTGTGCTCAAGGGTGCTTTGGAGAGAGTTCGATTGGAGCTATCACAGTGTCCACACAACCTCACCAAAGTGCCAGTGATTGTTTTAGAGGTGTATTCTGGAAGGACGGCTTGCGTTGAAAGCATCTGTTCTTTTGCCAAGGAGTTGTCATCCGACCTTAGGCTGGCTCACGTAGTTGTTTGTGACTCATCCTTTGTGGTCCCCTGGGTGATGTCCAGAAGAGATTCGCAAGGCATACATTTATTTGTCGAGGATTTCTCCCTCAAAGAGGCCAAAGATGCTTTGGCGAGGAAAGGCCATGTAGAGGATTGGAGGACATACATTGACACCTGCGGTCGAAGGGCATTGGACATAGCTTTGGCCTGTGACCAGGGGCTAGAGGCTTTTCGCAGCCAGCGGAGGATCATATCCCAGCAAGTGGATCGCCTTTGCACTTTCGTCATAGAGCTTCCTTTAGGGAGTGGATTGCTTTTGGTTGGCCATCAGCTTTTGAATCAACTTCTCCGAAGGAAGCGGCAGGGAGATGATGCAGGTGTTGACCAAGATTTCTTGCATCCTGGATCTATTTGCCCGCATGAAGTGATTGCATGGATCGAAGAGAATGGTGCGCAGGCAGTCGTTTGGAAGGCTTGTGACCAGAAATATCACTTTGCCTCAGATTTTCACTATGAGGCGCTGGAAGAGAGGCTCCGGAGAGCCCAAATTCAAGAGCTCTAGGAGGAATACTTTTGATACTGAAGCGATGCATGCAAATTTGGCCGAGCCAGGCTTGCTACAATGATGTTTGATGCCAAAGAATAACATAAAAGTCAAGCGTAGCAATATTAATATGGGCGCCAGAACGTCATGTTCTGACAGAGTGCTTGCCTTGGGATGCCATGAGAACAAGCAGATCAACCCAGATTTGGCAGCCCCGAAAGCAACTGGTCTGATAAAAGTGTGTTTTGCAACGGTATGGGGCAGTGGGGCTGTGAGCACATTCCTCCATTGTGGAGGAGGCAGGAGGGGTCAAGGACGAGCCGGCCAAGAACGTCTTGGTGCTGGCGGAGGAACAGGAGCGCACACGCGGGTGTGTGTGTGTGTGTGTCACCCTCTGTTTCTAAGAGTTCTGCGTAGTACTCACTTCAATCCAGCAGGGGCGTGTGACACTCTTATCCTATCACACGCAACGAAGCTGTGGATAAGAGTGGGAAGGGAAACTTCGCCAGTTTCCTGTACCTGCGACGTGAACAGTTGACCCCCTCCGCTGTTCTTTGTTTTCGTGGTCCTTGCATGATAAACCCCAAAACAATTTTTTCAGCCGCTGAGCTTGCCACCGCCGCGTTCTGCAGTCACGCAAGAAACAGTGTTCTCAACATTTCAGGTCAGCGGACCTTTCCGTTCTTTCTTTCATTTCTTCGTGGAACAGAGTTCGCGGAAAACCCATTGTCTAAGTGTGTGCCGCTCTGCCGTCCCACTTGGGTGCAGGGTGTGATCTCCCGCAAGGGAGCACCGAAGCCATCGTGGATCACAGTTTGATTCAGCGTTTTTCTGCACGCGTTGGATTATCACTTACTGATCAAGTGTCTCCTTCTGCCGCAACACTGCCGAGTTTACGGAGACTCAACGCCGCCGGGCATACGGTGTCTCTTCCACGTTTTCATGTCAGAGCTTTCACGGTTCAAGTTTTTTGATGCTGGCAATCAAAGTTCACTCATTTACTGCCTCAAGGTTGTTTGGCCAACTTCCCGGCATTTTCACGACGCTTCATGTGCAGCTAGTTTCCCTTCTACGTTCCGATGGACTTTCCATCCACATGTTGACTAGGTATCACCACCCCCTTGGGCACTCAAAATGGGGGGGGACCTTTTTATTGTAACTTACATTTTCGGGGGGGGGTCAAAATGTAACTTACCCCCCCCCAAAAAAAAAGAATGACTATGTTTGGGGGGGGGGGGGGTCAGGAAATTGTTAGCGCAAGTCACTTAGGTCAAGGAAACATAAGGACATTAATTGGGAAATGACATGGAACTGTTCCATGGAGTGACCAGAGATGGTCTTCAGAACATAGAGCAATGGCTTTAGCAGACGCTTGAAGGGACCGGGGTCGCGCCTGCAGGAAAAGAGACGTGTTTAGTGTCATTTGCTGATATTTGCTGCTATTTGCAGTAGTTTTCAGTGCATGCTTAGCTCACATTGTGTCTGTGCATGCGTTTCCACACATCCCAAATAGTAACTTACATTTTCTTAGATAAATGTAACTTCACTGGTTCTTCTGGTGCATTTCCTGGGTACACGCCAGCCAAAAAATGTAACTTACAATAAAAAGGTCTACACCCCAAAAATGTAACGTTACATTTTTGGGTGGCCAACCTATGGAAAATGCAAGTTACAATAAAAAGGTCCCCCCCCTTCATGGGGGTGGGGATGACTAGGTCTGGACGCCTTTCCTTTTCTGCGTTTTGATACAAATTTTCAAGCTCAATTATTTATTCAATTCATTCGGATTCACGTGTGCGTGCATCGTCCTTTTTGCACGGCGCCGATCCATCGCGCTGCCGCTGCCATCGCACTGCTGCTGACGACAGCGGTGATACTCTTCGGCAGCATGCATGCGTGCGCTTTCCTTGGCCGTACCCTTATGCACCACAACCGCCACCCATGACGATGCCACTCCACAGCCTTTTCCACCCCAACCTACACCGTGCCACTCAGTACCAATGATATGGCCTCCACATCCTACCATCCCTCCGCCAGCTGCACACTTCGCAGAGCCACCGCCACATGCGCCAGTGCCCACCTTTCCGGTTCCTTTTACCTTTCCCACAGCACTCCCCCCACAGGATTTTCCACATCCGGCGCAACGCCCTCCTTCAGCACCACCGCCTGCCACAGCCACCTGCACCTTCAGCCACCTCCGCTCAGTCTCCAGCTGCCAATCCGACGCCGCCCAATCCTGCTCAGCCATCTCCTTCTCAACAATCACCTCCTCCTCAACCACCACCTGGGCCCAGTTCCGGCCCCGACCACCACTGAATCTACAACAACCAGGCACCACATCCAAGACTGACGCCTCAGCGGGGGGTGCTCCCTCGGCACCGCAACAATCCCGCCATCGCAGTCGCCGCCACAGGCGTCATGGCCGTCGCCGCCATCACTCGCACCACCATCGAGGACGTTCTGACCACCACCACCACGCGTCACACAGCAGCGACCACCGTGATCAATCCACCTCCTATTCCTACTCCTCCACCCGCAGTCGCACTCCACCTGGTCGCGCAGACAGACCGGCCATCACTCCGGTCAAATTCGGAGCTTGCCACACACGATCCTGACAAATCCTACCCCAAGCACCCAACTATGCGTCGGCTCAACCCTTGGAAAGCACCACCCCAGTTTGACAAAAAGTCAGCTCAGGAACAGCTCGAGGCCTGGCTCGACTATCATGCCCATCAATTCGACACTCCCAATTCTCCCCAACACGCCTATGTAGCCCGCATGCTCATTGACAGCGGTCTCACCTCCTCCGATGTTTGTGACTACCAGCACTCCACCCATATCAATATCAAATGGAACAATGACACCAATCGCTACGACCTTTTCCATTTCAATCACATCACTCTTCACACACTCCCGACCAAAGCCTTTCAACGCTTTCCACCCCAACCTACACGTGCCACCAACACTTCACCTGAGATTGCACATATTCTGGGCGGCCATACAGGCCCTGCGGGCAACATCGCCCAAATCCTCAAACGGGGCCGGTTTCTACCAAGCACTCCCCATTTCCACCACAACATCGGCTTTTTCGCCCAGGGCTTTCGAGCCACACACAATCACCCCCACGATTACACTGAGAACGCCCGCATTCTCTTAATACCTGGAACCTTTCTAAAAACACCCACTCCCTTGTGGTCACCCTCCTTGTGGGGGACAGGCAAGAAAATCACCCAGGGCGGTGAAGAACAAGCCGCTAAGCTCCTCCAGGAACAACACGGAGCTGTGTTCCACCAAAATGGCCGTCATTGACCCATGAACGCCATTGTTCGCGGCATTGCGTGGTCCGCCGATGCCGCTCCACCAGCCTTTTGATGCCACCTCCAACTCCATGCCATTGAACTACCACCTCCACTTCTACCTCCACACCTGTCTCACTGTGGCCGTCTCACCTTGCCACCACATACCGGTTGAACCGGCAGTCGCTTCCATGTCACATGACTTTGATCTTGTGAGGTTTTGGGATCGTTCTAATCTCTTTTTTGTTTGATTTCTGATATGTCTTGTCAATGGGTCTATTATACATGTGGACCAACTGTGCAAGTTTTGAACCAGTCATTATCAGCGGTTCACACTGTTCTTGATCACCGCCATGGCTCGATTTAATTCATTGCTTCGTAATTCATTTTGCACGTGATTCTCCAATTTTCCACGGACTCCAGCGCCTCATGCAACTTCTCGTGCCATTAGCAGCTGCCGGCGCCTGGCCCCAACAGACGATCTGTCCACCAACATGGGCTTGACTACCTTGCTTCATCAGACGACCGTCTCCTTGACTCAGCCCCAACGACTAGCTCAGACAGCGGCTGACATTTTGCAAGATCTCCACAGCGTCTACCTTGTACACACGCACCAAGTGGATCCGCGCTTTCAACAGCCTCCTCCTCCCACCTCTCCGCCAATTGGTCCTATGTTGCTCGGAGGGTTGGTTTCTCCGTCAAACAATGCAAAGCAAGATGGGCAGAACTCCAGGAACAAGACCTTCAACACGCCACCCTCCCCCCTTCACCATCTTCTTCTCCTACATCCCTGTGCATCTCGTTCCTCTTCATCACAACCACATACACTTGTACTGTCTTGTCTTCTTTTCATGTCTTCGTCGTTTTGTCTTTTTCTGCGCGCGCACACGCGCATCAGTTTGAACCTTTGCTTTCATTGTGGGCTCCCTTCACGGAAGGCGTGTGTGTGAAACCCCTCCGACCTTCTATTTCCAAAGGGCTTTTTCGTGCAAGCACCAGCCCGACGAAGAGGCTTGCATTGAACACTGGTATCGGTGTATGTGCTTTCCTTTCAACTGTTGACCAAGCTGTGACTTGTAAAATGCTAATGAGTTCTGCAGTCACGCGCTCGCCGCTCGGCCTTGCCGGACTTGAGACTCGATGGAGTCCCGGAATCTAGACCTCTCAAGATGCTCAGACCCCCTTTTTACATGGCAACCAGTTCCGTGCGCGTGTCCCAAGTGTGTGTGTGTGTACCCTCTGGAGTCACGAGGTTCCTTTCGGATTGGTTTTTTGTTTGAGTTTTTAGCAGGGGGTGGTAGCAAGGCAGAGAGTCTACCACCAACGAAGACGCTCTCTAAGCCTTGGTGATACTGGGGCTGATCATCCCAGCGTACCTGCATCAACTTGTGTGTGTGTCACCCCCTGTATCTAAGGGTTCTACCTCTTCTCTCATTTTCAACTTTTTTGAGCAGGGGGCAGTGGACCGCTATCACTCACTGCCCAACGAAGACAGTGATAGCCCGGTCGTGAAATCCAGAAAGGACGCTTTCTGGACGTACCTGCCAAAAGAACTTTTGAGCAAGCTGTCCAATTCGATCGGTTTGTTTCCATGGTCCTTCACGTTTCCTCCCCCAAACCTCGCGGAGCTTTTTGCAGCTTAGCTTTGCAGCCGACTCGCAGCGCGCCGCTCGTTTCTGCAGACTTGAACAACATTTTTTGAAACACCTACAAGTTTTCGGACCTTTCACCTTGCGGTTCTTCACCATCCTTCCCATCGTGGTAACTGAGTTAACTGAATACAATTGTCAGAGTGTGTTTCGCTCAGCCGTCCCACTCGGGTGCTGAGTGTGATCCCCGTCATTGGGGCGCTGTCTCATCGTGCAAGCACTGGTGACCTCACCACTTTGCACAGGAACTTCACTGGAAGTCACCTCCACAACCACCGAATTAACTGCCACAAAGGCCGCCGGGCCTCACCACGGGAACTGACAGTTTTGCACTGAGATGTTTGACGGCTAAGTATTCACACGTGCATGTGCTGCTAAGTATTCACAGGCCGGACAAATTAAAACTGTGCACTTTTGTTTTTTCCTTTCCCCCTCCCTACCCCTGGGCCCCTTTGCTACCCCACCCGCTATTCGGGAAACAGAAGGAAATCGCACTCAACACACTTGTGTGTTGGTGCCTTTCCTTCTGCTTCTCCTAGCCTATTGCTAGCTACCCGGGCGGTTTAAGACAAATGTCCCGCTCGCGCACTACTTTCATTTAACTAAGTGGGCCTCGTAATTACCCCTATCTTTCTTTCTTGCCCTCTTAGTCTGCTTTTGTTTTGTTTGCTTTGTCTGTCTTTCTAAGGCTTTTTAGGTGGCTATTAGTTTTTTCGCAGCGCCAATATTGGCGCTTTCTGTACAAAGCTCCACCTTCAACGTTCTACACACTTGCGCCGGAATCGGCTGTTTGTGTGTGTCACCCCCTGTATCTAAGGGTTCTACCTCTTCTCTCATTTTCAACTTTTCATGAAAGGTAGCGGTTACGCTACCTGAGTTTTCCTTTTGCTTTAGCAAAAATGTATTAACCCAGAGCTGCAGCCTATCTCTCGGAGAAATGGTCCCCGACATCTTCGTTTACTGGCCGGGGGGGGGGGGGCCCCCCCCCCC
>CAXAMN010021707.1:750382-760516 GCA_963970005.1 Durusdinium trenchii
GGGGGGGGGGGGCCCCCCCCCCCCTTTCAACTCCACCCTAGCGCGCCTCGGGGTCAACCGTTCGAAAACATTGTAAATATCAGTGTTTTCAGCTCTTCCAGTCCTCAGCAGTGACCAAAAATCATGGAATTTACAGCGTTTTTTGTGGCTGTCCGGCAAAAAACACCGCAAAAACCGATGGTTTTTGATGCGTCTCGGTTAGAAAAATGACCGAAAAAAGACCAAAAACCAGGAAAGATTTTGTCAGAAAGGGTTTTTGAGGCTTTTGGAGGCTTCAAAATTGCACAAAACTATGGTATTTACAGGGTTTTGTGCACCTTCCCGGCAGAAAACGCCGGTATTTACACGGTTTTCTGCGCTTTTCCAGCGCTCAAGCGTGGTGCGCCTTTGGATCGACGGCTCCAAAATATTGTAAATACCAGTGTTTTCAGCTCCTCCTGTCTTCAAGCGTGGCCTTAGACCTTGCCGCGGCTGTGGATCGACGGCAACGAAACCTCGTAAATACCAGTGTTTTTGAGCACGTCCTGTTTGCAAGCATGGCCTGCGGCCACGCAATTTACAGGGTCGCCGCACGTCACTATGTAAATCCGAAGTTGCATTTGAGAAATTTGTGACTCCTTTTGAAGGCACGTCAACCTGTATTGAAACCGCTAGACCGCTACAGCTTCTGGAGGTTTTGTCAAGCGTTTGTGCACTAGTCTTTCTTTCATCACGCTCACTCACTTCTCTTCAAACAAGTGGGGGGCCTCTCACCTCCTCCCGGATTACGCCTGATTCCCTGCTACCTTTCGTTCACCCCCCTCCTCTCTCAAGTTTGAGCAGGGGGGCAGTGGACCGCTATCACTCACTGCCCAACGAAGACAGTGATAGCCCGGTCGTGAAATCCAGAAAGGACGCTTTCTGGACGTACCTGCCAAAAGAACTTTTGAGCAAGCTGTCCAATTCGATCGGTTTGTTTCCATGGTCCTTCACGTTTCCTCCCCCAAACCTCGCGGAGCTTTTTGCAGCTTAGCTTTGCAGCCGACTCGCAGCGCGCCGCTCGTTTCTGCAGACTTGAACAACATTTTTTGAAACACCTACAAGTTTTCGGACCTTTCACCTTGCGGTTCTTCACCATCCTTCCCATCGTGGTAACTGAGTTAACTGAATACAATTGTCAGAGTGTACCCTCTGGAGTCACGAGGTTCCTTGCGGATTGGTTTTTTGTTTGAGTTTTTAGCAGGGGGTGGTAGCAAGGCAGAGAGTCTACCACCAACGAAGACGCTCTCTAAGCCTTGGTGATACTGGGGCTGATCATCCCAGCGTACCTGCATCAACTTTTTAAAGTTTCCGCAAAGGGCACTCTGCAGACAAGAGCGTGCGACGTCATCTCGACCTGCTCGTCGTTTTCGATCTTGAGCTTTTGGCCCCTTTTCCTTTGAAGACCTCCAGGCTGACATGGTTCTTAGAAATGGTTACCCAGGCCGGCGTGTGGCAACCGCTTTCAAGTCAGTACGCGCAATCTTGAGTGTGTCTCTCCTCGTGTGAGAGCCCAGGGGGACCCGTCGAACGGGGGTTTGTCTTCGTCCCTGCGCCCGGGACCAGAGTAGTCGGCAGCGGACAAAGTAGGCTCAGGCCAAAGTCATTTGCCAAGACTTGACGAAGTATTGAGTTCTAAGCTGGCTTCTGCAGTTACGTGATCACAGCGGTCAAAGCTGCCAGCCATTTTGGCACGGCGTACGTGGCCGCAGCGGCCGAAGCTTGTTCAAGACTCGTTGGAGTCTGCCGGGACCTTAGAGTGATGAGTTCCTCCCCACCCGTTCCTGCTCCACCCGCCATGCCACCATCTCCTGCCGGATTGGCGCCGACGGAGGGCATCCCTATGGTTGATTTTCATAGGCCCCACTCTCACCCAACCTGACTTTCGTCTGGAGCTTAGCAGAAAAAGATGCCTCCCCTCGGCGACCGTGTGTGTGTGTGTGTACCCTCTGGAGTCACGAGGTTCCTTCGGATTGGTTTTTTGTTTGAGTTTTTAGCAGGGGGTGGTAGCAAGGCAGAGAGTCTACCACCAACGAAGACGCTCTCTAAGCCTTGGTGATACTGGGGCTGATCATCCCAGCGTACCTGCATCAACTTTTGAAGTTGCCGCAAAGGGCTAATGCACTCTGCAGACAAGCGCGTACGACGTCATCTCAACGTCGTTTTCGATCTTGAGCTTTTGGCCCCTTCTCCTTTTGACGACCTCCAGGCTCCGATGGTTCTTACTTGTACCTTTAGGAAATGGTTACTCAGGCCGGCGTGTGGCAACCGCTTTCAAGTCAGTACGCGTAATCTTGAGTGTGTGTATGTGTGTGTCGACTTGGTTGCGCCAGCCGCGTCTAGCAGCCGCTGGCAATGAGCAATTGGCAAGTTCGCACGGCGTTCTTTTGCAAGGACCTGCCCCACACGGACTATATAACAATCACTATCATCTAGCTTCACGATGCACAGGAATGCGCGGCTTGGTAAATGTGTTGCAGGAGGCGGAACATGATGCAGAGGAGGATGACCCAGAGCTCAACGCCATGTGGGAATCCTTTTTTCCTGCGCAGGTGGCGTTGACTGTTGTTCAGGTTGGGGTAGGCAGTTGTAGGGAAAACAAAATTTTCTATTTAGTTTGATCCTTTTGCCACCTGCTCTCGTGATCAAAGAATTCAACCTGCGGTATTGCCTGCGGCCCCTCTTCTTCCTCAATCTCACACTTCACCAGGCCTTTGACTTGCCCAGCAGTCACGAAGTTCCTGTCGAAGCAGCGCCTGCAGAAGCCACCCCGACGCCTCCAAGCAAGGTGTCAGACCAACAGCAAGATCAAAGCGACGTCCAGGTCCAAGACAGGCCACAGGCGCCCGCAGATTCCAGGCATTTGTTTCACAATGACATTTGGGACATGACTAGGCAGCGGCGTGAAAAATAACCACAAAATCTTCAATTCATTGCAGCCGCATACGGGGCCAGGCGGCCATGCTAAAACTCAGAACTCAGTTCGCCCAGTTGGCCCAATTGGCCGAACACCACCAACACCACGACGACGACGTTTACTACTACTACTACTACTACTACTACTACTACTACTACTACTACATACTCCTCCTCCTCCTCCTGCTGCTGCTGCTGCTGCTGCTGCTGTGACGACGACGACGACGACTGCTACTTACTGCTTACTACTTACTATTTACTACTTACTACTTAGTCTTACTACTTACTACTTACTACTACCATTTACTTTTACCATTTACTGCTACTATTTACTACTTACTACTTACTACTTTCCACTTTCTACTACTACTGCTGCTGCTGCTACTACTACTACTACTACGACGGCCACGAAGGCTAGCGCGACTACTACGACTACCACTACCACTACCACTACCACACTTGCCATCAAACAAAGTCGATCGGGTCAATTGGATCAACTGGGTTCAACCGGGTCAACCAGGACAGGACACTATCGGCTCTTACGCCGACGCACTTCAAAAGTTCTTTGCTCTCAGAAAAAAAGGGCACTGTTTTTTGAAGTGAAGGCCCTTGCCGTGCCAGGGCAAGAAGGGAACAAAGGATGTGACGTCCATGAGTCGCAGGGAACGGATTCGACTGCTTGAACGAGAAGAGGCACTTCTCGAGGCACAAGAGATGTCACAAGCGATGGAAAGCCAAGAAAGTCATGGCCAACCAAGCCGGTGCCAAACCAGTGGAGAGACGGAAGAGGAGGTCTTTGAGGCGACAAAAGCAAAATGGTTTGATTTGATGATCTAATTTGGTTTGATAGACTGGACACGCATATGCCGCATCGGTTCATCTTAATTATTGATCCTATTTTGACGCCTTGACGATGGGTAGTTAGGAAGCTTAAAGATCTCAAAGACAGGATTCTGCTCAGCTGGCGCTCCATGCAGCTCACGCCCTCCATGAACATTTGCAGGGAGTAGAACTGGAGGAGGCCACAGATCCGAACGGAATCGCTACACGCAAGGAGCGGATTGCACTGCTGCAGAGGGGGGTGGCTGGAGAGAATATTGTGGACGAAGCAGATTTCCCTCCATGCCCGCTCCTCGATTCTGGATTGGCGCAACAACTAGATGCACACACACACAGCAATACAGCCAGGTTGCTGTGATTTTCCAGAGTTTTTTAGTATTCTTTTGCTTCCTGGCGTCCAGACGCTTCCCGAAATTCCAGACAAGGAGTGACAGTCAATGGGATGCTCGACGCCAACATCGTAAAGCACGACTGCAGCGGAAGAAGCCGGCGGTTGACTGCCACGACGTAGAGTTAACCACGGTTTTGCCACAAGATGCGGTGGAATGTCTTGCGGGTGACGAAAAGCTTGCAGCCTACAAGTCCCTAGCAAGACATTCACATCGCTTGGACACAGAGAGTTTGGTGAGAGCTGTGGTGACTTGGAACTGCATTTGAGGCATGTTGGTGTGGCACTGGTGCCGTGACCTGTTGAAAGTTGGACCATGTTGGGCCCTTTGCTTGTCCCACAATGAGTCAGAGACAAGACTATTGTCGTGTAGGTTTAGCTCGGATGTTTGATGCTGATGTGTCTTTTGTGTTCCCCTCGAAAAACAACAGGGGACGTCCTAAAAGCGAAGCCCCCCAAACTTGCATTGCAGCCAGTGAGATGGGAAGATCTGGCTTTGCGCACGGAGGATCCATTCAGCTTGGTATTGATCACGGAAAGAGCTCGGCAAAGAGTGCGGAGCCGTTTTTGCTTTCATGTATATAAGTGCGATTTCATCGATACCCCAACAATACCTCACAAGGTACCTTTTAAAGCCAAATGACAAGATCCCCACACGCACACTTGGGAACAGCAAACCTGCGTTGCTATCCTGCAAAGAGAACAGGAACACAAGCACCTTGTTGACACCCTGCGGGCTTTATATAGGTTTCTTGCTTGGGGCTTGGGGTGCCACAAAGATGTGGAAAGACCCAAACCCTGAAAAAGCGATAGGGGATGTCCTAAATTGTCAATGCATACATCGCGAACAATTAGTTTGAACGCTAACTCATATGATGTAGAAAAGAACCGACCAAGGAAACATGTAATGAGTGGTCCCGTTCTGGCAAGAGTTACTGTAAAAACAATATAAAAATATAACACATGCAATACAGTACATGAGAATGTCGTGAGCATGGTGAGGCAAGTTCAGTTTAGTTGTGATTCAGGTGTCCTTTAGGCGACCTTTCTCATACGAAAGATGTCTACACGTCCGAGTCACAGGGTTGCAGTGGTAGCGGTAGCATGGTAGCGGACACGGAAAATACTATGTTCAAAAGGCCACCAAACTGGGTGAATACTTGGGGTTCCAAAACGATAGCAAAACGATAACAGAAACGATGACACAAATACACGAAAAAACCCTCGGGAAGACCATGTCCCATGTACGCGCAATGACTGCAAATTCGCAGCTTTTCACGAGTCTTTGCAAAGCAGCACCAAACTATTAATGTGGAAGAGCGCCTGGTGTATCACACTAGGAGCAGGCTAGGACTTGCGCATCCCAATCAGAAAGGGTTGGTGGGGTGAAGTCTGGGAGGGCTGGTTGGTGGGCATGTGAATTAGAAAAAGACTAGAGACGAATCCAATTCCTAATAAAACATGTGCACATTATGTCGCCCCCACTGCATCACCAGAGCATGTGGCGTGCTTGTGGTCAGTGCTCCTGCGACTGAAAAACATGCCATGCTGAAGTTTTTGAAGAATGGTTGGCAAGGAAAGAGCTTGACAGCAATCGTTGGAAAGAAAAATCCACCCAAAGCAATGCACATACTCACATACTGCTCACACAGTCCTGCACGCACACATGTACACACACACACACATCAGAAACCGACTTGCTTGCAGTTGAGGCAGGGACATATTTGGCTGGCTGGGAAACGATAAGGGGCTGCACAAAGATTTCCAAACATTGTAAAACGATAAAGAGTTAACAACCACAATATACGTGGTTGTGCAACATGTATAAGTTTTTTTCTTAAATATATCATATAGCGTTGCGTGGCAAATCACCAGAGCAACTTAGGAATTGATGCTAGCTGGACCAAAGCCCCAAACAGAGTCAGACGCGCTGGCCTGTGCAGAGTCTTTGTTGGGAAACCTTTCTGCCCAAATGGGCTCTTTGGGCTTTGCGCCTTTGATGAATTGCTTGAAGCTGATGGCTTATGCAGAGGTGCAGGAGATTTGGGTAGCGTCCCATAAATTCAAAGCCCGAAGGACGTAGAACCTTAGCTTCTGGCTGTGCAGGAGCAGACCTACCTCGACATGCTTCTAGCCCAGCTGTTGGTTCTTTTCAGGCATTGAGAGAAGTGGATCCTGATTCATTTCGATTCTTAAGGCTCTTATGTTGGCTTTGGCGATGCCAGTGTCATCATATTATACAGAGCATGCATGCATGTAAACTTCCAGGCGGGATGGTGGCAGCTTCAGTCCGTCCATGCTGACCCCGATTTGCGGGGCTTTGGGTCATCTTCAGGAGGTGGGCATCAGCGCCAAACGCGGGGCCAGCGGCAGCAACTGCACAGTGACTTCGGCAGCAGGGTGTCAGGATGAGCTCGAAATGAACCCTTGTAAACATCCGTAAGCTTGGCTTTGCATCATGACCTGTGGCCTGTGATCTGAAAGAGTCAGCTAAGTAGGTAGACAGCCAGCAAACACCCACCAAAGGCTTTGTCCCCCCCATTTGTGGGGGTGTGCCTTGCAAGGCAAATCGAAGGTGCCTTGAGATGCTGACGCAGCTTCTCACCAGGATGGCGGGTATCAAGCATGATGTGTTTGTGCAGAGGGGTGAAGCCCTGATGCAAGTTTATAGTTTTGATATTACTGATAAATGGTAGAAAATGATGTGCTAAAATTGTGCTCTAACTTTTTTTGTGCAAAGCCGCATGCTGGAAGGCACATTTCGGAGTTCGCGGAAGAGGAGCTAGCGACCTTGGGCGCGAGCTTCGTCCTGAACTACATGGACGATGTCTTGCGGCGGTCGGTCCTTCGACAGGCAGCAACTCTCCAAGCAGGATTGGGTGATTGCCCAACTTGGGTGACAAACTCCATGGTGCACATCGAAGAGGCAGTGAGGACGCACTCCTTCGCGTTCATTGCCAGCCTACCTGACGAGAGCAAGGACTACCTTTTGAAGCTCAAGACCATCCGCCAGGCAAATGAAAACCCAGCCAGTGGCTTGTTGTAGATGTCATGAAACATTGTTCCCGTTTCACTGGAGCCTAATCATGGCCCGCAACGCTGCGGCCAAGAACGCGGCCAAAGAACCAAAAGATGTTGCGGAACCCAGCTTGACCGCCTCAAACAAGGTTGTCCAAGATGTTCCCTTAGGCCCTTAGGCAGATTCGCCCACGCACTTTGAGAGTGTCTCGATGTATCCTGCGACATGACAATTTACGAGTCATGATCTCCAACAGGAAGCGTTCTTCTAGCCTTTCAACCAAAGTTCTGGCCTTTAGCGTGAAATGCAGTTCAGTAGCTGCACGATTTCACAGCCAAGGCTCCTCTTCCCAACAGCATCGTTGAATTGGACCTTTGCAATGGTGACTTGCTCACCATGGAGGAACGGAAACCGGGTGGAAAGAAGCAAGACGGGTCTCAATGGCTTCTACTCATGAAGCCTGCACCTACAGGATCACACCACCTCTTGGCCTCTTTTTTGGTCTTGACTCATCTACTAACCAATGGATGTGCGGAGGTCATAAATGGCGGCACTTTTCAGGAAGCAGTTTCTTGAAATCGCCAGCCATTTGCCAGGGCCGCTTGCAGCGACACTGCCTTCACCTGGTACCCAAATGCAACCCTCGTGAACCGTTGAGGGATGCGACCCAGCAGCAAACAAGCATTGGGTCCATTGGTTGGTGAGTACGCTGTGACGGGACATGATTTAGGGAATCACTGTATAGATTGGTTGACAAATTTGACAAGGCCTAGATTGTTCTAGGAACGACGCTACTAGGGGCTCCTGGCATCGCTACTAGGAACAAGGACGCTGCTAGGGGATCCTGGCATCGCTACTAGGAGCAAGACGCTACTAGGGGCTCCTGGCACACCATCGCGATCGGTCCACGCGTCTCGCCACCACGCCCTCTCTGGAGCATGGGAGGTGAAAAGAAAAAGGACACAGGTGGTCACAAATGTACACTAATTATCAAGCACCGGTAGTACGACATCCCACGTACAAAGTGCCCTTCCAGCGCCATTGTCAAAAAGGTGCACCAATTTGAGCCGCTCACCATCGGTCATGTGAACGGCCGCTCCGGCAACGATGCCTTTCGGAAAAGCACAGCCGCTATATTTGTTCGTTGTTGCAACCAGGTCGCCAGGAAGTATCTGGGCATTCTCGAGGCGAATGGCTTGCTTGAGCATAGAACGAAACACCAGGATCAAATGGTGATAAAAACTGGTACCGGGTACCGGCTGCAAGCTGGGTATGTCGGTGGCCCCTCCACCAAAAGAGACAGGCAAGCTCAGTCGTAGCCACACACGCTTCCGAATCTACCTTCCAACGAAGGCCTTGTAGAAACAATCGGAAATCACGCCAATCCTCCTCAGTGAAGCTCCATCGAGAAGGTTGAGATTGCTGAGTGAAAATCTTCGGCTTCCAGGAAAAATCGGTGAGCGGCGTTCCCCACAACCATTGAGGGACACGGGAAATGACGGAGGCTGCCGTGTCTGTCGTGATTGGAGCTGCTTGGGTGAAGGTCGGGGACGGTTGTGTCGTCACCAAAAGCCAATTCAACATAACTAACCATTCGTGTCGGCGTAAGATCGCACATTCAACAATCTTTTGATCAGAAGGTCGAATGGGTGAAAGGTCGGTTGCAATGCGCTTAGCTTCATGGTCAGCAACCCGATTAGCAATAGTGTCACGTGATGATGATCCACATTCCCGTGCAGCTGCCTCAGTAATGAGGGCAGGAGGAAGGTGCTCGAGAAGATGGCTTGGAGTCCATGACACAATGATCGGGGTAGTACAAACCAGTAGGCGCAATGTCAAAGTGCACCGCAGCTCATGCCACCATGCTTGATGAGACCAGCCTGGATCAACCTGAAGTGTACGGCACAAGTCATTGAACTGGTCAACGATCGATTGGCAGTCAGAACGAACATGAATGCGACATGATGCACGTTTGACAGCACGAAGGAGTGCAAACAATTCAGTTGTGTAGGCCGAAAGTTTCCAGTGGTTGACGCCTCCCGATTCAACAACTTGAAACTGGGCGTTAACAATGGCATAGGCTCCAGTGGCGAGCCAGAAGTAGCTGCCCCACTGGACAGAACCGTCCGTCCATAGGAATTCAAGCTGTTCAGGATCGAATGAGCCCGATGTCTCTCCAACAGGGGACAGTCGGAGTCGTGAAAGAGCAACCTTCCTTGGGTGCGAACACAATCGAACATGGGAAAGTTGACCGAATTCGTGATCAGGAGGTCTAGAGATCGCTGACGCAACACCCGGGCAATGATGAACGAGATGTTCCCAGGTTTCTTTTGCACAATCGCACAACCGACAATTCGGTGCTGCAACGAGTTCAGCTCGATAAAGCCGGTCATTAGTCAAGTTACACCCAACTTGAACGGATTCGAAAAAGATCCGGTTCGGAATAGTCGAATCGAGGTGCAAACGAGAGCGGCGAAGGAACAAAGAGGAAAGGTCTGGGTCAAAAATGTCTTGGCAGCTACGAAGGTCTTTACGTGTGGATTTGGCTGCATCGGTATAGCACTTCTGTCTAGCAAAGTACTGAAGTGCTTTTGGCATCGCTACTAGGAACAAGGACGCTACTAGGGGCTCCTGGCATCTGCGCACATCGCTACTAGGAACAAGGACGCTACTAGGGGCCTGGCATCGCAAGGGCGCAACTAGGGGCTCCTGGCATCGCTACTAGGAACAAGTCCTACTAGGGGCTCCTGACATCGCTACTAAGGAACAAAGACGTTACTAAGGGCTCCTGGCATCGCTACTAGGAACAAGGACGCTACTAGGGCTCCTGGCATCGCTACTAGGAACAAGGACGCTACTAGGGGCTCCTGGCATCGCTACTTACTGGGAACAAGGACGCTACTAGGGGCTCCTGGCATCGCTACTAGGAACAAGGACGCTACTAGGGGCTCCT
>CAXAMN010021707.1:761073-771095 GCA_963970005.1 Durusdinium trenchii
TACTAGGGGCTCCTGGCATCGCTACTAGGAACAAGGACGCTACTAGGAACAAGATTGCATGTTCAAGGAACGGATTAACATCACCTTCAGATGGGTGTCGGCCTCAGACTTGCTCAATTGGTTTGATGGGTAGAGAGGTCTGGAGAGGGGTCAAACATCGATTGACAGCAGCCAATTGAATTTCAACACTCCAAGGTTCGGGAACACCGCTTCCGTTGTCCTCTCCGTCGCAGGCCTTGAATCACTCGAAAGCCATGGATAACTAACTGGAGCAACCTCAGGGTAGCTCGAAAGCCTTGGGTTTGAAGATGTTTGAAGTTCCAAGTGCTACGAAGAGTGTCCGACTGTCCGTGACTGGCCAATTTAATCCCAGGCCCCAAGCCTCGGAGAGCACTTTGCAAGAATCTTAGAACATGTGACAACCGGTCTGTGGCACAAACCAAACAACCACCATGCATTTCTGCAATTGTTGCCTTCGGGCGTGGTGTCGGGGAGTGTGATGTACTTGTAGATGCTTGAAGAATCTCCCTCTGAGGTTGGCCATCGCTGGTGAGGGAAATTTGGATGCTGCAGAGACTAGGCCTGCAAAATCATTCAAAAGGTTGTGAGCGTAAAGTTGCATCCAATTTCTCGGCCACTGTCACTATCAATGTGTATGGTATGATTTGATTATATTTGATGTTGTGTGTATATATATATATTATATATAAATGTAATCATATTATATATATATATGTATACATATATATATAATATATATACATATATACGCCGTTGCTCAACCCCTTTGTTCAGGCTGCTCCCGCTCCCTTTGCGGTTTCATGGCTCCTATGCCCGAGCCTTACCTTGATGCACAGGCAGCACATGGACTTATCAGGCCCCAACCCCGATGAAAATTGCATTTGGCCATGAAGCTAGCCAAAAAAGGTCAAAAAAGAACGGCAAAAAACAGGAGGACATAGAGAGGTCTCTCTCTCTCTCGCTCTCTCTCTCTCTCTCTGTCTATAGACTCTCTATATGTATAAAATGTTTGAAGCACAAGATAAGTCAAGCAAAGCAGAAAATAAGAAAAGAAGGCAGACAAGTGACAAGTCAAAGGAAGATCACATTTCAGACTAGGGTATCTCAGCAGCTTACCAAAAAGACCCGCATTTGCCTGATATGAACGTGAAGTGCGTCTTTGGACGGTTCGGTGTGATTACAGGTCAGATGCTGGAGCATGGAGGTTTGGCATCTGTCACCCATTGTGTGAAGAACACCTGCTCAACGCCTGTTTAAGCGTGAAATGGCTACTTTTTTGCAGGTCTGTCCAGGGATCTTGAACCCTTTGCAGCAGTTGCGGCTATGTGACGGGTGCAAGCATGCTTGTGCCTCAAGGCCTTGCTAAGCAGAGCCCATTGTGGCCTTCACAAACCTGTGAGGACGAAAAGGTTACAGTATTTCGGAATGTGCTGAGGGCATGCATGTGGCGAATGCACCTCAGGTTTGCTATGCAGAAGGGCGTCCTTGCTGCGAAGGACTGACCATCACTTTCAGAAAGGTACTTTCATGGGCTGCAAACTGCTTCATCAAACTCTTCTGCCTTCTTTAAGACGTCACAGGACAAGGTGATTGGGCTGGATACTGGTTCTGCCGTCGGTCTTTCCCTCAGCTGGTGCTACCTGCAACATGTGGTGCTCAGTGCCAATGCAGCCCTAAACGGTGGTGCAGATGTTGGCTGCATTGGGAGTCAGAAAGCTTCTTTGATCCGCCAACTTTGGAGGTGCACTCTAATCGACTCGTAAGGCCGCCTTTGGGGAGCACTCAAAACGTGTGGGCAGAAAACAGTGATCCTGATGTGGGAATGTCCCTCGATGCAGCATCTCCAAACCACCAGCAGTGTTCGGCCATTTGTTCTAATTCTAGTCCACCATGATGTCCCATTTTCTGAAGGCAAAAAGAGCAATTTGGAGGTGTTGGAGCATAAGCACAGATTCACCTAGAGTGCTGGAAACATCCCTTGAAAGCACCCATTTATCCGAATCCTACTGGAGATTCTGCAGCTACAAGTCTGTAGATGCTGCTGTTAGGCTATTTTCGTGCTGCCTCAGTAGTAGGGCTCAGAAACAGACCCATAGAAACAAGAGCCCGTTTACTCGCCATGGCACCAAGCCACAATCGGTGCATCGTTCGGCCGTCGGTAGCAGAGTTCGACGAGACTGTGCGGCAGATTTTCGAGATATTTGGTAGCTGAGCTGAAATTAGCTGAAATGTCTTTGCTGACATTTTATACTTCCTTTGTAACATTCATTGCAGGTCTTGCCAGTGAGCTCGCCGCCCCCAAGGCGAAGCCATGGAAACAAGTGGGCCCCAGCTGACCAAGAACTTGGAAGTGCGTCGCTGTTTGGAGAAGATGCTGGAGCAAAATGAAGCTGGCTTTCGCCAGGGCCCCTGGAAGTTCTGCGCTAACATTCCTGTAGCACTGAACACATGCCCCATGAAACCTCTCCCCCTAATCTACCTTTCTGACTTCAAGTCCTCAAGGTGCTGATATGAAGCAGACAGATGATTGGAATGAATGTCGGCTAGCAAGGATCAGGGCGGCTGTGCTGACACGGCGCTTGATGACTCAACAGTTGTCTTTGGTGGAGAAGCTGTGGCTGCAAGTAACGATGCGAAGAAGAAACGCAAACCTACCGTAGTGAATAGCCAGAGATGAGCATGAATTGCAACCCCGTTTTGAGATGATAGTCTTTCTAAAACTATATTATATAGCGCAGCGTAGCTCTTGAGGACCGTCCATCGCATTCCATGAAAGCACTTAGGAGAGAAGCGCGTGAGAAAGCCGAACAGCGACTACAGGCAGTGGAAGAAGATCTGCATTTTGCAAGTGATCTATGTCCCTCGGATAATGACAATGCAGAGTAATTACCTTGTTCTTTTGAATTGGTACTAGGTAACCAGGTAGGGTTCGACAAGAGACACAAGAGCTACCAAGAGCTTAATGTCGGTACAACTGAGGCCAGCTGCACCAAAGATGGAGGGATTCTGTGATGGAAGTTCGGCAAGGCCATGGATTCCAGGAGAAGGAAGCGACGCCAGTGCTTGAAGCAGACGGTGCTTCAGAAGCACCGGAGGAGGAACAGTTTGCAGGATGTCCGGCTGCTCCTGCGGTCTTACTCGGGAAGACCCGTCGAGTGACCCAGGACATGGGCGGTAAATAAGAAATTGGACGGCAATCGTCGACTCGATCATGTTGATTGCATGATTACGTCAAAAAATGAGATCGTGCTGACATTACTTGGACTTTTCCTGTCAGGAGGACACCTGGGATCATATTCATTTGTGTAATGAAGAGGAAGACAAGGTCTGGGTATTTTTGGTGGTAGCAGCGACCCAGAGGAACTCACATTGCCCCACCGCCCCACCAGGGACGAAACATCTGGAATGCACACAACACACACACAGATATATATATATATATATAACTATATATATATACATACACATATAATAAACACATGAGCAACTGCCAAAACCTTCGATGAAGGCAGCATCACAACAGTGAAGACAAAGTAAGTAAAATTAGGGAAACCTCAGGAACGATAAGGTTCACAAGAAAAACGATAAGGTTTCAGTGCATGATGTTAGGTGTGTCCAAACCCTCAGGAATGATAAGGTTCACAGAAAAACATGACATCGTTGGGCGCACTACAACACACAAGGGGTTTTGCATGTCGCTCATACATAATATATATAATATACTGAACACATACATAATATATATATATTTACATATTAGCAACGTCAAATGGGCTTAAAGCCTGAGAATGGGTGTATGATGCATGGACCAGGCATCCTCTTACTTTGCAAATACTCGAGGCCCACCCAGCAACTACAAAAAAGCGAGGCAAAGCAACAATAGCGGCTGGTTCAATAGCAAACTCCAACAGGCCGACGCAACTTTCTCCTAATCACAACGTGTATGAACTATGCCCAGAACAGACCCGACCAACAAGCACAGCAAGACGACAATTTGAGCTCGCATTGGACTCCCACTCAGTGTCAAGGTCTCGAAGACACTCAACGTGGAGGTTGCCGTGTGCCCAGCACATTATGTAATTTGCGGGGGTTGCTCCAGGTCCATGTCTCGCTGTGCTGTCGTCACGCCGTCTAGGACAAACAAGACGAGAAGATGCAGCCGGAAGACCCCGATGAGGCCAATTCGGTGCCGCAGTTTTTGATTTTTCAACGAGCCTGTAAGGGTTCTCGTTCAACTGGAGTGTGAGGGCGAGGGTAGAGCATTGTTCGCGTGACGTTGCTTTCGTTTGCAACCGTCCGCAAACCGTTGGAATGTGATCGATAAGGCATGGCCATTGGGGGAAGCTTTTGGAGGTTTTGGATGGAAGCGTCAAGTGCCAGGGCCAGATTCGTGTGAAATAGCATGAAATAGCGTAGGAAGTGTGGAGGATGATTTTGCTGCGCAGGTGCAGCGTTTCGTGAGATCCTCAGTTTCCTTCGCTCCGCTGCGCCATTGAGATTGGCGTTCGCAGGGTGGTCGGTTGGAGTTTTTGGATGTCGCTGTGCCACTCAGACTTGCGTTTGAGGCTGTTGCCTCGAAGCTGTGCTTCTTGGCAAGTCTTAGCTGAAATAGTTTTCTTGCGCCGAAAGGGCTGAAACCATACCAAAAATGTCGTGGCGCGGTGCAAAATTTGCTGAAGACATGAACATGTCACGTCGTCACTTTTGTGGCAGGCACGGTGCTTTGTGCGTGCTGGCGGTGTGGAAGTTGAATTTTTGTGGCAGGCTGGGGGTCGTGAGGTTGAGACTTTTGGTGGAGGTGAATGTCGCTGTGACATTGGGATTGGCGTGTGGGCGGGTGAAATTACAGTACGTCTTTGATGTTGGTGTGCCATGTGGTTTGGCACGGCCTTGGTGGAAAGTGCGTTGAATGGCTCCGTGCCACTGGACAAGAAGAACATGCGTGTGTAAATGCGGCGTTTCGCTGGTGAAGGGAGTTCTTGGAGGTGTACAAGAGTGTCCCACAAGAGGGTCCCACAAGAGACTGGCCTACAAAAGTGTCCTGCAAGAGTGCTCTGCAAGAATTCCGGCAAGAGTGTCCCACAAGAGTGCCCTACAAGAGCGTCCCACACAAGAGTCCCACAAGAGTGGCAACATTGAGTGCGTGTGTGCATTCGGGTTCGTGGGTTCCGTTTCTTTTTAATGGCGGCGGTTGTAAGTGGTCTCCATCATGCCGGCACGGACATGTTCAGATTTGTGTTGACATCAAGCTGCAGCCATGCAATGCAGTGAAGACATGCGAGTAGTGGGTGCGGTTGGAGGACATGCCTTGACTGTCCACAGATGCATGCACTCTCAAACCCCGACCTCTTTGGTTCAAAAGAACGCCGGTGGATGGTCAGACTTTGATGTATTTATTATGAGCCGTTCACAAAGACCGCGTCAGAGTGGGTGCGTTCGAGCCTTTTCACACCAGTCAGGAGTTCTGTACACGGAAACTGCCGTTGGTCAATTTGAAGTGTGCCGCACTCCGAATTGTTTGAATTTACTTTGTGGTCACGGCCCAGGGCGCCCCAATTCGCCTAGTAATTTTCGTTTCGCGTGTAAGATTTCCCCTAGTAAGTATTCCGCACATGCACATGTCCCACAATGCGAAAAAATCCGCGCGCCAGAGTTATTCTATGTTATTCTTTTTCATCACTCAGATGCTAGCTTTCCAAGTGCACTCATTAGGTTGTGATTCTTTCCTGTGATTTCCTCTGTATATGTAAGTGCTGGTGCACCCTGGTAGAATTTCAAGCTGGATTCACATCAGAGTCAACCGCTTTCTTAGACTTAGCGTGTCTGTGCAGGTGGCGTATGGTGGCGTCATAGTCGAAGTACATCCAAACTAGGGTCATTAAAACCCCCCCCACCCATCTCCTTCCCCAAATGCGCGTGTGTGCATCAATACCGTACAGAATTTTCCATCATTTTCTTCCCAGTTGGCCTGCGGGTATTTGGAAACACGGCAAAATACAACACAAATTTACACGAAGTGCTCGAAAACGACAAAGGCGTATGGTGGTGACGAGCCATGACACCAATGACATCGATGACAATCTTATGATATCAACGACAAGTTGTTTGATGGATATCAAGACAAACAAAGCAGAATCACAAGAAACAACAGCACGAAACCACCAGGCGACTGAGGGTACCGGCAGCAACTTATAGTTATATAATATATATATTTATATTCTCAGTTGACCAGCTAGATGCTGGGCACACTGGACCATTAAAAGTCATTTAAATAAGTATTCCGGTGACGAGTGTTCAGCGACAAGTGTCCCGTTACATCAAGTTAAGCCCGCATGGCCACACATTTGCCGAAGGACGGAACCGAAGGGACCGCTGACATGGTGGATCAGATGCTTCACAAGCACGAGAGACAGGTGCCCGGGGGTTGTAGGGACACCCACGCGAGCAGGTCTACAAAGATCTACAAGTCTTTGGATTTGTACTGCATTTGTTTGTTTCTGCCTGCAGGCGACACCTTTTGGTGCCCGATGCATTTGGAGCCAGACCTCAGGTTCACCAGACAGCGAGTCGCAAAGGACTGGGGAGCACTTTTATGTAGGTCCTTTTGCTGTAAAAGGTCTTTTAATTGTAGGGCGGCAGTTTATTCTGCCTGCACATGTAGTCAATTCCTTCGCTTGGCTCTCAATTCCATCAATTTTGACTGCTAATGAAAACGAGCATGGAGAGCTGTTCGGCTCTACAGACATTGCAAACCGAAGAGATCCAGTCGTCCTTTAAATGGCCAAGCTCCTGGCAATCCGTAGGAGCGAGGTCTTACGAAGCTTCGAGTCGCAAGCCACCACAGCTGAGTCCCCAATGTGATGGACAGCTCAGTCAGCATGCGCAGTATGCCTGTTTTTTGAGTCAAAGGAGTGAACTGGGACGCTATGATGGCGCTTTAATTTTGCCAAGCAACTAATGCACATTCTAATGCGAGTGCCTCTGGCACCAGTTTGCTGAACAGAACAGTTCAAGGTTGGCTCTTGACTGCCCCTGCTGGGCCAGTTGTAGCCACTAAGCATGTAATTCGAAAACCCGATCCACAAATGGGAGGAGTTGCGGACTTGTTCATGGCCAGCTCATGCATGCATTCTGCAAGTCTACCCATACCCTGTTGTTCATGCTCTTACCGGCAGTCAAGTTCTTTCACACCTGACCTGGGGTGGCAATGACTTGGAATGATGGCACCCTTTAGATTGCCTCAGGCATTGTATTGATTGTAATTTTGCATAATTATGCAACATCAACATCTATCAAAAAACATGAACATCTCTTACAAAGTCCAGGAAACTGTGGCTGAAGCCATGACCACGGCTGAACTCCTTGGGTAAATTCACTGGGTGGTGCTTCGACAGGCACATTTCAATGAATTGGCTTGCCAGTATCGTGCATTCTGCATGAGGCTCCATTAAAACTATGCCGACTATGCCTTTGATTTGAGTCAGCAGCGGCACCGGCCCAGTACGCTAATGTGGGCGATCTCGCACGCATGACCCAGCTCTGGACAAGGCTGCTAGCTAGTGACAAACCCAAAGCCATTCATGATATTCATGCCAAAAACCATGTTAGAAAGGTTAAAAGCTGGTTACGATTACGGTTACGGTGGAAGCGCGCCAGACGTATTTTTTGCTTGCTTGGGTGAAATCGCTTGGATGAAATCTTCTGCCGAATCCCACCAATTTTGTCGGCCATTGATTTGTGACAACTGTTAGCTTCCGACAATGCCACTCGAGGAAGTTCGACTTGAAGCTTCTTTGAAGATAAATGCGCCTTTGTTCCCATGGAAGATTTCCTTGGCTTCGCTCCGCTAGCAGCTATCACAAGCGTCATGAGCCCTACGGTCATTTGGTTGAATGCTCATTGAACGACCCCCTGAGACAAAAGATGCAGACTTGCTGGTTGCGCAGCGAACGCTTTTGTATTGAGTTTGAAGGGTGCTGAGAATCCTGAAGGGGCAGCAGAGGTTGAAATGACCCGCGATGTCCTACTGATCCTGACCTGTGACAGGCCTTCATGTATTCTGCCATAAGCTTCACGGAGAATTGGGACAAGTGGCCTGAGCTTCCCAAGCTTTGGTGGAGGCAAGCAGCTGTACTGATATGCTGATCTGAGGTCGACCCCTTGTAGATGCATGGGCGTACACAATTACTTATGTAATTATGATTAATTAATTATGTCTAGATATTTCATCGCCTTCGTGCGTGTCAAGCTGGCCTCCTCCCAGCAGTTTTTGCTGGATGCGCTTCGGATCCTGGGTCTGGCTGTTGCTCACTTTGCATTCAAAAAAACTCTTGGAAACACAACTATGAGAGGCCTTGCTAGCTTGACTCCAAAAAGGTGCTGTAGGTAGGGCTCCTAGTGAAGGCTGCCGCATGCACTCGGGGAAAGAAGGTCAAGATGGACACAGCATGTGGAGCATGTAACTGAAGTTTTGGTTCCACCCATCTGGGTATAGATCCACAAAAAAACGGCATTGCCGCATGTTGGCAATCTTCCAATCCGTGCATCCAAGTGCGAATCGAGCTGCCAGGGGCCATGAAGCTGGAGCACGGGCCTCGGCCGATAGGTTGGGTTAAGAGATGCTTGGGTTCAACCGTGCTATGCAACAATGAGATTTTGTGAGTTATTTGTGGTAACTACACTACACAGCACGAGAAGAACTCAACACGACCTCCGAAGGACAATTGAAGCATCACAATTTAGTTGCAAAATGCATCAGCCCGGCTCTAGACACAACTCCAGTCCTACGCAGAAGCACTGCCACTTGCCTTGGGTCACGTGTTGCTTTGTGACAGTCCAGCCACAATGAGTGGAGTAAGATTTGCATGTGTAGAATAAGAGAGGTCAAAGGTTAGCGTGTGCATGAGGCAACAGAAGCACTTTGCGTCTTGATTCTGCAATGTGGGCGATAAGTTAGAACAACATCACCAGTTGTGGATGTTTCTCGAAGTTGTTTTGAGGGGCTGCAGTCCCTGTCCAAAAATGCAGGTGGTTGGCTCCCTTGAGCCATTTCTCTCTTTGTCAGAGGCTGAATGCGTGACCGGGCTTTTGCTTTTGTGCCGAGTGCAGGTAAAAGAGTGAGGAGCGTGTACATTGCAGAGAGCCAGTCAAGGGAGGCATTTGGGATACAGAATCCTGTAGCACAATTGACGCATGTTTGCAATGACTTGTCAGGTTCGGGTGTTGGACCATTGATGGGGCCCCAACTGATCTTCCCTCCAAGGCCAACGTGGAGCGTGCAGCCAGGCCAAAGTGCTTGCAAATGCAAAACGAGCCTTTCATTTCCGGCAATCTGACACACAGTGGCAAAACACACCACTGTAGCATTGCAAACCATCCCTTCTTGCTCTCACAAAAAGCTTATAGTCGTGCTGTGGTTCCCGGATACTTATGCATAGGCTCACAAAAGATCATTGTCATTGTCAATTTGAGTTTGCTTTTTGCATTCTTTGCCAGCCTTCTCCTTGTGGTGCGGATCGTGGGAGCATTTGCAGCTTATAGGAGACGGGATGGCGACCCTACCTTCGTACATAAACGTAGAAGATCCCACAAGAGTGGCGTTTCACCAGCTGCTTTGCTTTGATGATGGGCAGCGGCATATATAGCGACACATGTCACGGACTGCATCATCAACCCCTTTGTTCACTGACCCATTGTACGCGTTCTCGTTGGAGAGATTCAGATGGGATCACTTCTATGCTGCGATGGTGCCAAGGAGAGATCTATGAGGCAGCAGAGCTTGAGCAGACAATCCCCAGTAGATTGTGCTGGCCTGAGTCCTCAAGTAGAATCACAGCCTCCTATACCAAAGCAAATCAAGTAATGTTAACATCTTAATAGTAAACCCCCCCCTATGGAACAAATACACATCTGCTTTTTGGGGTAGTCAAAAACCTGAACCGCAATAAGAAAATCCTCCAGGCCATTTGGCAGAGGGGATAGAGTAGTAGGAGTAGGAGTAG
>CAXAMN010021707.1:791095-823693 GCA_963970005.1 Durusdinium trenchii
CTACTACTACTACTAGTAGTAGTGGTGGTAGAATTGGTAATAGTGGTTGTAGTGGTAGGTACTAGGTAGTAGTGGTAGTGGTGGTGGTGGTAGTAGTGGTAGTAGTGGTAGTACTAGAAGTGGTAGAAGAAAGAAGAAGGAAGAAGAAGAAACATAAGAAGAGAAGAAGAAGAAGATGCGCGCAGGGAAGAATTGACCTCTAGGATTTGAGTCCTCATACAATACCACTAGGCCACGCTGACAGTTGACAGCAGGGTAAAAAATGAACTCTGTTTGCCTTTCAGCTGGGGTCATTTTTCTTTAGGCAACAAAACCAAAAGCACCGACCAGCTCAATGTGCCCTGAACCGAGGCACTTCCAAACATTGCTTCTGTTGCCAGAAGACACAAGGCACTGTCTCCATTGTCTAACAGGTCCTGCTGTCCCCTCAATGTCCTCTACCTCTGGAGAGTGGGTGAGGATCAAGGCACTGCCACAGAAGACACAAACTGTCTCCATTGTCTAACACCCCTCAATGTCCTCTAGAGATTGAGTGAGGATCGAGGTTGCTTCTGTTGCCAGAAGCTAGAAGACACAAGGCACTGTCTCCATTGTCTAGGGTTCAACCCCCACTGTGTGTGCTTTTCCTTTTCTGTGAAAAAGAAAGATAGCTGTTGCACTTCCACGTTGCTTCTGTCCTTGTGACTGCCACGAAAAATATGGAAGTGCATCGATCCTCACGCATCCTCACTCAGTCATAAGGACAGAAGCAAAAGAAAGAAGAAGAAGATAGGAGAACTTGAAAGTGAAAAGTAAAGCGCAAAACAAGGATAAGCCAGCAGGGATGCAGGGGGGGTTGATTACTGTAGGTTTGTTTATAATTGCAGGGGTGGCAGTCTGAAGAGGTTCCCTTTGAACCTAATTAATTTATTTCTTGGATAGGGCTTTAAAAAGGGAACCTTAAGGTCTTGGCTAGCCAGTGTCATAAAGGTTCCACAAAAGAAGAAGAAAGATAAGAGAACTTAAAAGTAAAAGGTAAAGGACAAGGCAGGGAAAAGCCAGCAGGGCTGGAGTGGGGTTAATTATTGTAGGTTTGTTTATAATTGCAGGGGTGGCAGTCTGAAGGGGCACCCTTTGAACATAATTTTTCTATTTCTCTGATAGGGCTTTAATAAGGGAATCTAAAGGTTTTGGCTAGCCAGTGTTTTTGGAAATCATAAAAGATTCCACAAAAAAAGAAAAGCCAACAGCTCAAGGCCAATTTCTCAGCCAATCCGGAACCTGGTCTGGAACCGCCTCCAGGACCTATACTCCGGAACCTGCTCCGGAACCTAACTCCGGAGCCATGCTCCGGACCTTCCTCCGGACGACTCCCGAATCTCCTCCGGAACCTCCTCCGCAACCCGGAACCTGCTCCGGAACCTGCTCTGGAACCTCCTCCGAAACCTCCTCCGCAACCGGAACCTGTTCCGGAACCGGAAACTAGTCCGGAGCCTAGCTGCTCCGGAACCTGCTCCGAACCTACTCCGGAACCTGCTCTGTAACCTGCTCCGCAACCTACTCCGGAACCTCCTCCAGAGCCTGCTCCAAATCTGCTCCGAAGCCTTTACTAGAGCGGAAGACCCCTAGCTTGGCTGTTGGGGAAAAAAGAAGAAGAGGAAGAAGAAGAAGAAGAAGACGCAGAAGAAGAAGATAGGAGAACTTAAAAGTAAAAGGTGAAGCATAAGGCAAGGATAAGCCAGCAGGGCTGGAGTGGGGTTGATTATTGTAGGCTTGTTTTTGTTTATAATCGCAGGGGTGGGGGTCCAAAGGTGTACCCTTTGAACATATTTTTTTCTCTGATAGGGTTTTGATAAGAGAATCTAGCCAGTGTTTTTGGACATGATAAAGATTCCACAAAAAAAGAGCAAGAAAGAAGAAGAAGAAGAAAAAGAAGAAGAAGCTAGGGTAACTCAAAAGTAAAGGGTAAAGCGCAAGGCAAGGACAAGCCAGCAGGGCTGGAGTTGTGTTGATTATTGTAGGTTTGTTTATAATTGCAGGGGTGGGAGTCCAAAGGGGTACCCTTTGAACATAATTTTTCTATTTCTTTGATAGGGTTTTAATAAGGGAATCAAAAGGTTTTGGCTAGCCAAAGTGTTTGGAAATCTGATGGTCAAAGATCAAAAACACAACAGAACAAACGATCAATAAAAAGAAGAAGAAAGAAGACAAAACAAACATCTGAAAGCATTCTGTTTGCGCAGTTAAAGTAGTATTGCAAATTTCGGGCAGGCCAAACAGAAGATTATTACTGTAGTGGTTTACAAGTGAATGAACATGTTTGTCGTTTTGGGGTCTGGATGTTGGCGCAATTAAACCTAGTATTGCAAATGAGCTTGCTATTGGCGCATGTTTTAATACTGGTTATGGCCAGGCTACTCTGGTTGTCAAGAGTATTCTCAGAGTATTGTCACCTGTCACTGGCATTCTCTGAGTGAAGCCTGAGGCTTTTGAAAAAGAGAAGGCACCCTGAAAGCATTTCGATATCTGGCTGCGCGCGCAACTAAAACTAGTATTGTAAGATTCTGGCAGACCAAAAAAGCTAATTTTTATTATCAAAGGTTTACAATTGACAAACAAAATTCTTTGTTAGTTTTGGGGTCTGGATTTGGTGAGCGCAAAAATTGTAAAATTCTGGCAGGCAAAAAAGCTCAGTACTATTGTCAAATACTTTACAATTGGATGTTAACATTACAAACTGTTCGTGGGAACTCTTGGGAGCCTTTGACAAACGAATCAGCCAATCCTATTGGTCACAGTGAGACACAGGTTTCCAAGACTTTTGCTTTCAAAGTGCTGAGGCCCACAGGTGAGGGCTTGGCCCTTTTTGCACCGGGCACCTGTCCCGTAGGGCCGCCAAATACAGACCACGGGGCAATTCTGGCGCTCTGTAGGGTCCAAATGTCACCTGCTAAGTTAAGCTGCGATAGCATCTTCAATTGAACAGTAGAGTACATCAGTGCATCACATTCAATGGACACGTCAACCACTGTTTCGCCCGCGCGGCAACAACGCCGACACTTGCTTTTCCAAGTGGAGTGTTTTGGAGAAGATTGCGCACAGCACAACTGTTTGAAGATGTTGAACATTTGCTAAGGCTCGGGAAGAAATTCCTCACGGCGGCCGTTGGATTGTGCCCGCTTCGAAGGCGGGATGAACACCAGCCGGCGAGTACCCAGGGCCTATATAGGGTTGTGGCTGGGGGGGGGCAGACGGAACTTTCTGGTGGAAGCTGTTTTTATTTGGGCAGTTGGTGGTGCAGAAGATGAAAGCCTAACTTGTTGCGGCATTGCGTCAACAAGCTGAAGCTGTATAAGGCCAGGTGGAAATGGATTCAGAGTAGTTCGAGTGGAAAGAGGCAGTGCTGGCCTAAGGGTCGAAAGTAGGGGCCCCCAGCTAAACACATCTATTCTGCAGCTGGGCGCTAGGTTTGCGGTAGACATGTGCTAGTGACTGACTTAGGACATGTTCAGGAGGTCATCAGGTGTTGAATAGTAGCTGGCTAAAATATGCGCTAGCCGCGCGCCGGCGCGGCGCTACATCCGCGCTAGCAAACATTGCCAGATTCCAGCATGGACCCGTTCAAAGCTGACTTGCAGCAATCAGCAAATCTTTTGTTTCAAGCATTGCCTGAAAAGGCACAGAACTTCCTTGGAGAGCAGCTGAAAACGGTGCAGCGCTAGTGACACCTGTCACAATTCGGTGCCAATACTTGTTTGGTGCATGTTTCCCTCATTAACCAGCTGAGTGTGCCGAAAGTAAAGAATATGTAGCGGGCCCCCATGTGAACACGACGCCCAGCCATTTTTGGAAGAAGACATTTCGACCAGATCCCCGATGGGTCTGTGCCGTTGGGGAAGGGTGCCCATGCGTGTGTAAATGCGGCGTGGCACTCGTGAGGGCACGATTGGTGGTGATTCTTTTGGGTGGGTACCGAAGGAAAAACAACTCCCAAATCGGCAATGTTTTGTTGTTTAGCAGTGGCTTAAGAAGGCGGTTATTTGAAAGCAACTACAAACCGTACTTAGGGGTCTCCGACGTGAGGCTTTTGATTGGGTAGTGGTTTTAAGCAGGCACCCGGGGTCATATAGTTATTTACCGGTACCTTCTATTGTTGGGGCAGCGGGAACGAGATCCGGACGACATCCCCAACTGACATTCCCTGGATGTGCACGGTGCGGTGCCCATATTCCACTCTATTTGTTGATTCTATCTTTGCCCTTTCAAGTGTCATAAGAAAGAGGTTAGGCCTGCCACACAGCCGACCCGTGCGCTCGTAGATGGGACCAAGAAAAGGATGACGGGTATTGGACCGAACTCTTTTGAAACAATCACCAATATCAAATTACAGGAAACTGTGACGAATGCGCCGCATCCCATGTTCGATGCCGCTTCTTGGTTCACTCGGGCTACCAGGGCCTTTGAGCTAAGGCCGTGTCTACGCAAAAGACCGCATTTCATGCAGCGCTTCCCCTCCGTGTTTTCCCCCTTTGACTTAGAGCGCAAAGGTTGCAAGCTAGGTAACTAGACCCAGCTTTTCACATTGGTAGCGGAGCCGCCAAAGCGCGGCTTGGCACCGGCGCCGACGCCATGCCTACTTCGACTGATTAGAAGTCGACGGACTACAGTAGCACTGATAAGTTTCTGGTGCCTCGGTCCGACAACACGACTGTTGGCTACAAAGAGTGGAGAAAGCGCATTCAGTTGTATGCTCATCGTCAAAAGCTATAAGGCCGCTCCAAGGAGACAGCTCTGATTGGCTGCGCGACAGGGACCTACATGAAGCTTCTGAAGCCCTTGCACGGACAAGCTGATGCTCCAAGAGCTTGGTTCCGAGTTGCCAGCGTGGATATGAAATATCCACTGCCTCGACCATTGCCTCTACAAACTCCACAATCGAGACGGACGTCTCGTGTCCTTGACCGGCTTGCGCGTGGATGACCTCATCGCTCCAGGAGATGAAGGTGATGAAGACTACCGAAAGGCAAGAGACGCTCCCAAGAAGGAGTTCAACTTCAAGCACTGGACAAGTGACGCCGCAGGAGAACCCGAGTTCTGTGGCAATCGGCTGACTCGGTATGATGAGTCATGGTCATGGAAGCTGCAACAAGAAGAGTATCTGAAGAAAATCAAACCGATGACCACGGTCAAGAAAGCAGCTGATGTGGAGTTGAGGCCCAATGAAGTGAGCGCCCTTAGAGGTCTTGTAGGTGCGTTGCAGTGGGCATCCACTCAGAGTTCACCACACCTCTCAGCTACAGTGTCCTTGCTTTGTGGCAGCGTCAGTGGAGCAACGCAGTCAGTTACCGAAGGAGCAAACAAGGCCTTGAGGTTTGCAAAGGCGAACGCAGATGCATCCCTGCGCTTTCAGCGACTTGGTCCACTCAGTGACTTGTGCCTGATAGCCATCTCAGACGCCGCTTGGGGCGTCAGGCAGGACCATCTGAGCCAAGGAGGTTTCTTCGCCCTGCTAGCTCACAAGAAGATTGAGGGAGAAATGGATCAGCCATATGTGATCCTGGAGTGGCGCTCCTATAACTCTCAAAAGTTTCGAGAAGTTCGTTGAACGCAGAGGCCAGGCCTGTTCGGCAGCCGTTGATTCACTTGAGTTTTTGCACATCTTTTAGCAAGCATGTCATCAAAGTGGTTTTCAGCTCAGCGCAGCCAAGTCTGACAAGAGAGGTGACAAGCGCTTCCTCCCATCGGCGCCCGTCATCGACGCCAAGGCTTTGTATGATGCCATCAAGTCCGAGCTTCCACAAATCAGTGGAGACAAGAGGGCCCAGATCGAAGTGATGATTGTGAAAGAAAAGATGAAGTCCATGTCCACTCATCTGAGATGGGTATCCTCGGAGGTCCAACTATCGGACGGCCTTACAAAGACCCAGGCAAGGCAGCTACTAGCAGACAGGCTGCGAAGCCACAGATTTTTGATGGTGGCCGACAGCTCGTTCCAAGCTGCAAAGAAGAAAAGTGTTCAAGAAAGCAAAGAAAGTGCCAGAAGAAACGCCATCAGTGCCAAGAAGAGTCTGACAATGATGATTGTTTCAGCAGCGTGCAACCAGTCGTCGCACCGACAGACAAGGACAATGACATTGACTGGATGTTGATTGCAATTACATCGTTGGTTGGCGTGGGACTGGTGCAACTCATCAATTGGTTGCAAGGTTGTTGGCAGCAGAGGCACAACAGAGGTCGACAGAGAGGCTTGGAGAAGAGAAAGAGCCATGCAAACTGAACCCCAAATCCAGAGGCAAGAAAGAACAGAACAGCTCGAGGCAAAGATCGAGCAGCACAAGGAATACATCCGAAGAGGAAACATGGTCAATCAAGACCTTCGCAAGACCATTTCAGACTTGCGAGATGAATGTGAACAAAGACAGTGGCGACAGGAGAAAACCGATCATGAACTCGGTCGGCGTCAGCAGATGATCGAAGAACTCAGTCAAGAGTTGAGAGAAGTGAGAATTCAGGCAGCAGCAGCAAGAGGAAGTTTGGCAGGCATCCCCAGGACAGTGTTCATGTCCAAAAAAAAGGCGATATCACCTGCACCCGGCTGCAATGGACTCAACAACTCCAATGGAGTGCAAGGATTCGACTACTGCAGTTTTTGCGCCGCAAGGGTGATGTACCCACCGGATGACGGCCCTGGGCCAAGGTCGTGTCTACGCAAAAGACCGCATTTCATGCAGCACTTCCCCTCCGTGTTTTCCCTTTCGACTTAGAGCGCAAAGGTTGCAAGCTAGGTAACTAGACCCAGCTTTTCACAGGAACGACATCGGGGAAATACAGCCAGAAAAACTATTCTCGGCATTATCGTGGCTCGAATGTTTTCATGAAGAAGGTGCGCGTTGGTAAAGGAATTGAATTTGTCAAACCTGCAGTTGGCGTTGAGCCCTTGTTGTGCGGAGGCCTTCCTTGATCAGGCCCAAAGCTAGAGTGAGGGGCATGTTTGCCACAAACGCCTTGCAAAATGTCTTGGTAATGGTAATGTCACCGCAAGCATGACTGACATGCTTGGGCTGACATAGACGACATAGATGTTGTCATCATTGCTTGATCTTTTGTCAGCACACTGTGCCATCACCCTGCGCCAATTGTAGGAAAAGTGATGCAAGCAAGCCACGGTAAACGCTTTCAACCGTGTTCATTTTGCCATTGACTCACCCACCTGATCAGGCTTGGCTGGCTCCAGACCCAGCATTGAGGGTCACAAGATGCCTTGTAATGCAGTTGCCCAACGTAGCTTCTCAAAGATTGAGTTGACTCTGATAGGTTAGAAGGGCCAGACAAGACACGACAAACATATGTGTGACATCATTTGAATCCTTTGACAGGATCTTGCTTCAACAGCGTGGCCAAACCCCACGTGATTTGTGTATTTGACAGGGGCTGTGCTGAGCTCCAGCATTTTTGCAAATGAGGCGCTTTGTCACAGCCTTTTGGAAGGCCTATTCAATGGCAGCGCGTGTGTTTGTGGTGCTTACCTCAGAGCAGCATTCGCGTAACAATGCAAATCTGGCAAGGGTGCCAGGTCATTCGGAGAGAGCATGAACCATTGCATGCATGTGCATTGGTGTGTGTATACAAATACAAAAAATAGATACAGTACCCCCCCCCCAAAAAAAAGAACCGTAATATATATACATCTCTATCGAATCTATGTGTAGTAGACACTGTGTGGATATGCGCCCTTGGACGAACTCGCAGCAGAAGCAAGAATGGCAGATGGGTTTTGACACCACAATTTTAGCAAGCTTCGCAGGAGTGACCGCAACACTGCTTGAAACCCAGCTTTGGCCCATGAATGCTTGGGGGAACAGCTTCTCTGATTCAAGGGTGCTGAGAGATGCTGAGAGCATGTAAGGGTAGGATACGGTAGGGTCAGGCACTGCTGTTGCAGATTGCACTTGTCATTCGTGTATGTTGGCCTTGCCGAAGGAATGACTCTGAAGCAAAGCTGTCAGTCTGGCTCCTGAAAGCAGAGGAGGGTACTCAAATCCATAATGTTGAATGCCAATGCTGATAGTTTTATCAAGTTGAGCAGCCTTCTCAAGTTCGAGTGGCCTGCGTCGAGAAAGGTCAAGACCGGCCTGTGTCAGGACGACATGCATGTGTTGGCTGTCGGGAGCGTGTTGATGGACCTCTTGCAGGCCAAGGCGCCATGGAACAAAAAAGAACAGGACGGTGGGGGACCTTTAAGGCCTCCTTTAAGAGTCCTGATTAAAAATGACCTTACCTTATCTTATTTTGTTTGTCTTCTCTTTCTTCCCACATACCTCCTTTGTATATGCCATGCATCGTTGACACCATGGCACCATGATGTGCAGTGTTTGGCCCTGCCAGCCATCGCCCTTGTCGCCAGGGCCATGCTCCACGTCTAAAGTTTGAGAGCTTCGTTCGTGGCAAAGTGACGTTCGACCCTCAAAGCTGCTAGGGCCGGTTGGAGTGTTGCATGAACTTCACTGTTCATGATTTCGCCATGTTGCGCATTCAAGTTCCTTTGTGAGGCATGTTGTTTCAGCGTGATTCAGTGGGAACCGCTCCAGATCTCGCAAAGTTGCCCTGAGGCATCGGCTTCGTCCCTGATGATGAATGATTGTTTGATAAAGTTGGATGTTGAGAGAGTGATCTCGTCATCACATGTAAACGAACCGTGCTTTGGCTGAGCCAATGTCACCTTAAAAAGGTCTCGACGGCTGGGGTAAGTGGTGAGTAAATAGTTCTGATTATACATATGTATAATATGTATATATATATATGTGTACATGCACATGATGCACATTATCGACATACATGCATGCATGCATGCATGCATGCATACGTACGTACATACGTACGTACACACACACATTATACACAATATATTATGTGTATATGTTTTGTAATTTGGAAGTGGATGTTTGAAAGGACAGATTGCACATGTGAACTTTCTGGCTCTGCAGGTTTTCGGCCCAACCTGCCAAGTGACAAGATCAGACAGGAAACCAGTAACAAATTGATGTTTTTGCCAAGACGCTGAAGTCCGGACACGCTCAAGGCACTTAACATGGAACACATTCTTTGTGTAGTATGTTCTTGGTAAGTCAAGCAACCCAAGCCCAGCACTCTCTGCTTTGATTCAAAAACTGGACCGAGTTCCGAATCGCAATCGCAATGGCTATGAAGATCCCCTGAAAGTCTCAAGCCCAGGCATGGAAGCCCAATGAAGCTTGCAAGGGTGTGTAGAAACAGTTTGGTTGCAACCAGGCGATGGGCAAGTCGAAGGTGGGGAAAGTCCTGGCGCTGGGTCTTGCGCCTTGGCTGTTGCGGAATGCTTCGGCTTGCTTTTAGCACAAGCCCAGCCAGGGACTGGCTGATTTGATGGTGTGAGTACGACGATCTTTCCTTTGAAGCTAGCAGAGAAGGTCAACCACATCAACAGCACCCTGCAGAACGGACATGCAGGCCCATAGTAAGCAACTGCATCACGCTGAGCCCGCTAGAACCTGGCACAATGATTTTGGGAACCGTCGTTTAAAGCTATGTCAACCTCCTTCAAGAAAGAGCCTATTCCACAACCCAAAGTGGTATGGGTAAGCTTGGCTGATCCAAGTATTAGCATGTATTAGTAGCACGTGCCCCTTTCACGAGTTGCCAAGAGTGGTGCACCAACACCTTTCTAATTGAAGGCTTGTGGAGTGGACGCTACGGCAATGAATACTGCGAGTCGGCAAACATGTCGGTCGACCATGAGACACTCGCCTCTTTTATCGTCTTGAGCCAAAGTGTAAGCGACATATGTACAGAATATACATGATGCCGGAACATACAGTGTGCATATCGTTCCTGTGCTACTCGCACCCCCCATGTCTTCTTACTTTTAGTTCGAACACACTTTAAAATTGCGGAGCACAGGTATAAAGCTTGTTGCCGCATAGCTGACAACTATAATATGCGGATGAATTTCTGCTAACTACAAACACTGTTGAATATATAAAAGCGGACCTTACATATAAATCTGCACATCTCTCTTTGACTATACTATATAGATCATTCATTGAATTGAATTATCACTAGCGGAAGTGTGAAATAAGAGGAATGCCTCAACTCTTACCAAGGGAACCAATATCAACTCCTTGCAGAGGTATGGCTCAACCTACACACTTCAAAATGCATATATCACCACGCTCACTGCCGCTGGCGCCAGTAATACTGATCATTTCGAGCATATTCACTGGTTGCCGGAGGCTCCCACCATTCATGACGCTCTTTTCCATGACTTTTTCCTCGTTGATTAGCAGGATATTGTTCAGGAGGGCGGATAGGTGCAGTTTGATGTGTATGGTCTTCATGATGCCAATACACATCATCCAGGTAGGTGTGCTCGCCAACTCCAGCTCCGCGATAAGTAGTATCTGGTGGTCGTGGCTGATGTTGAGCTTTCCCCTTTCCTTTCTTGCCCTTTCCTTTCTGCCCTCTTCCTTTGTCTCCCTTCGGTCCTTTCCACAACGTTCCCATAGTCGATGCAGGCTCCAGAGCTGACATCTCCGGTCGCATCAAGTACTCGATGAACATACAAATAGTTGCCGAGATGTTCTTTCGTGTGCTCCATCTTTCGTGCAGTCTGATTCCACCATGATGTGATGTTCCCTTGGCCCTTGACACTCACTTCGGTTCTTGATCAGCATATGCTCGTGCTGCCGTGAGAAGAAATCCCCAAAGGTCTTCATGAGGGCGCAAGCTGCATAGTGCAGGATGTCCATCCACGAAAGCTTTCACTCTCGAAGTTGCAGTCCAGAGATTATCCTTATTTGCTGCTACACCTCCATGATCTTGATTGGCCCAGTACACATAACCGCAATTGAGACAATGTGACCTGTTCACATCATAGGCGCACCAAAAATAGGAATCATTGTCTTGTCATAGGTGAAGAAATTGTGGCTCGATTGTCATGGACCGAGTACTCTAGCAAATCAGGTTCTGGTTCAGGAAGTTTCATCACAAACTGGATGTCGGACCATCTCACATTGTGTGCCCAATGCCGTAGACTCTTCCACCCACGTTCGTGGAACGGAAGTAGCCGTGTAACATCGGAAGTAGCCACGTTCGTGGAACGGCGGACGTCCTCCCCAATGTACTTTTGACAAACATCTTCCGGAATGTAGATCTTGTGTCAATGAGTTCTTTGATTACAGCATTGTTCATTGAGCACAGGATCGACGTCCTTTCCTTAGTGAGTTGCTTCTCCATGACGGCCCAGATTGCATTGTAATGCTTCCCTTTCTTCGATGTCCACGGTGATCCTTGAACTGCAAACATATGATCCCATACTCTTGATGTCGTGGTGACCATAGCTCCGACTTTCCTAAAGTTGGTGGCCATGCAAGCAAAGATGTCTCTGAATGGTTCAAGCCCCACGCTCTTTGTTATGAATCTCGAAGAAGGACACAAGTTCACGAAAATAGGTATTTGGGATGCCGCTGCAATCTCTGCCACGATGTTGGTGAAATGTGCAATGATTCCATCATGCCATCATGATTCATGATTCTCTCTCGGGATCATTGAAGTTGAATTGCCTGGAAACATGAATCTGTTGCTAAGCCAAATGTGTACAGTAACGCCAGTTTCGATGCTCAACCGACCATCTTCACTTCCTTTCACACTTGCAAACAATTCTCTCGCCCTCACCATCAGAGCTTCGAAATATGGCCGGTCGGCGCTCAGCAAGCGCAACGTCACGTATCCCATTTCATCCACGAGTGCAGCTGTGATCCGGAGGATCTCTTCAAACTCTTTGTCTCATAGTCGAGGTCGGTGAACAAGTAGGTAACACCATTAGAAACAAGAAGCTATTAGGAACAAGTGCATCGCTTCTAGTAACAAGTGCCTTACTAGTAATAACAAGAAGCTATTAGAAACAATGCCTCGTCAATGTCCTTGAGGTCTTCCTGATTCTGGTCGATGTGAGTGCCCATTTTGGAGCTCAGTTCGTTGAACCTATATATGCAAGAGTGCAAGATCTTCAAGTTCAATGAGCTTCATGAGAATCACCATAAGTTTGGAATTTGGATAGCATGAAGTCAGCTCCATCTTTCCCTGTTCCAATGACTCATGGTACAGCTTTGTCCAATACTCATCTGTCTGGTGAATCTACATTGGCATCCATCTCACCTTCCTTCTTGCAAACTCTAAGAGGAGTAGATATGTGATATGCAACACGCCTCAAGTAGGTCTGCCATGTTTGAGTGACATAGGTGGTTCGTGGTCCTTGCAAGGTAGATGGATAGTATTTCACCACTTCGCCCTGCCAGTGTAGCTTGTGCCAGTGATCACGGACTTGACAATGCCTGCCGATGGCTTGGAAATGAACCAAATATATAGATTCGTCCTTCTCATCGTCGATCACAATGGTTTAAACTTCCGTGGACGGATCAATTGTTTTTGGAACTTTCTTTACTTCCGTGGTCACTGTGGTCCCTTCTGCCTTGGGCATGGCCTTGGCAGGTGGTGGTCCAGGTGGTTGCTTCGGAGCGGGGGTAGATGGTGGTGCTGCATATGCTTGCCATGGATCTTTTTCTTGTGCTGGAGTGGCTACATAGGTTGCTTGAGCATTCTTTGTAGGAGGCGGCTCGAAGAAGACATCATCATGATTGTTCCATGGATCATCAAAATATACTGGTCCATATACAGTCGGCCTGGGGATTCCCGATGAAGATGTTCCTGGTGTAGGCTTCCTGGTCGATGCAGTCGTAGGTGGAGGAGGATAGTTTGCAGGCGGTGGCTTTGGTGGTGGTGGTTTCGCGCTTGAAGAAGGCATTGATGGCTGATTCGGTGGGTGCTGCGTGGCAGGCACACCACCTTGTAGTGTTGCCTCCCATGGCGGTACTGCTTGTCCTCCTTGTCGAAGTCCAGGAAAAGCGGTGAACCCACTTGAAAAGCCGGTACGACCATACAGATGGCTACCACCAACTTGTGCAAACCTCGTCAGCCATCGTGGTTCAGGATGATTAGACATTTTTCATGTTATAGGCGGTCCAGTGACATTGTTCTCAAACGTGTAGTATTCTGGTTCCTTGCTGTCGTCTTGATCACATGCTTGGATGTTGGCTAAATAGTTGTTGATCGCTGCTAGATGCCTCTTCCTATCAGCCATTGGGCCATTCCCCAATGTGATCCTTGTTCAGCTGCCGAGACATAAAATCCAGCTCTCCAGATAATCAGATAACCGGTGTCACGTCCTTGTACCAATGGTATGGGCAATCATCCAATGTGGATTTTTGCTACATGTGCCAAACTCTTTCCGACGCTGGTATGGTATCGGACGTGATCCGGAATTGTAGTCGACATACACATTGCCGCCTGGAGATGATTCAATGCCGCTGCTCTCTCGAGGCTTTGGTCTTTTCTATTGTTCACACTGTCCCTCAGGATGTTTGCAACATTGATCTTTTCATCGGGATGTCTTTTGTTGTGCAGCCTGCAGCCTGATTGCATATCTACAGTGAACTGCATTGTGAAGGATGAACTGGCAGCTCATGTAGAAGTCAGTTTCTGTCATCTTCATTCCATCATTCTTGTTCTCAGACGGGCGTCTTCTGACAAAGTCTGTTCATGATGTCATACCAATCCGGACATCTTGTGATGGCAATCAATGAATCCTTACTGGGTGCAGAGGCATTCACACCTTCGATCCCGTTCATCCTGACGGCATTGCTGAGGCCACTGATCATACCTTTGCCGTCGAGCTCAGAATGAAATGGCACCGGGACAAGGAAGTGGTCGACTTTCTCCAGGATACATCCAATTTGTCCCTGATTTCATCTGAACAAAATCTGTTGAATAATCGAATGTCCTCAATCACCTTTCTCCCTTCACTTCCTTCTCAGCTTTCACATCTTCCTCGTCGTCCTCCTTGATCTCGGGGAGCACGAATGATTTTGAAGCCATACACTGAAAGCTTGAGATGTATTTCCCTAGGCTCGAAAGAAGCTTGGCCTGGGGCATTTCTTCTTCTTCCTCACTCATGAAGCTGAAGAGATATTGTAAATGATGAACGAGATGTGCATTTGGCCCCTTGGTCGGCGTTGGTTGCTGAATATGAGGCTGCAATCAATCACAGGAGGCACTCCAATGTCAATTCAAACCTTGCAGTGTTCTTTGCTGAATGCTGCTCCTCCAAACATGCCATCACGGCCACCGAAGTCGTCCTCGCTGAATTTCACTGGCATGACCAAATTTTGTTCGGAATGGTTTCCCCTGGCAACAGTCTAGGTGTCTCCTTTGTCTCCGCAAGCTTGATCAGCTCCAAGAAGTGGCGCAGAGCTTTCTGAGGGTTCACCTTCTTGTAGACATTGTAGACAGTCGAGGAAATCATCACGCCGATGAGATCGGGCGCAAATATCACAGTCTCGCCGATGAGATCGATGACGGCAGGCACGAAATGCAGGAATCTTTATCAGGAAGCAGTGCAAATGGCTCGATCACACCCAAGGGATGAAATCTGCAACAAATGCAATTGGAAGACTGCTTGAATGTACCACACAAGGCTGGAGTGACTTTGCGTCTGGGACGATGATTGCTGGCGGCCGAACGATCCTTGTCTTGCCCATTATGAACATCCAATCCTTTCTTATTCAAGTCATGCAACGCTTTCATGACATAGTCAAATGTCTGCTAAAGCTGTTTCTTCCTGTGCCTGTACTGACACGGCACATGCGAATGCTTGTGGTCACATTTCTTCCTGAGTCTGTCAAACTCGCCTCCAAGGTTTCATGATGGGTTCTTGCTTCTTATTGAAGACAGGGACTAGGCCATACATGCATCCATCAAACTCACTTATGTGTGATTCGGTACCATCGACAAGTGATTGCATGCGACTGTCTTTCCAATACTCACAGCTTCTCGGAAGTTCAGTCAGTGCAAAGGCATCAATCGCAAGCACATGATCCAAGAACAAAGCAAAGTTGTCCCAAAGCTTCCAGTAGGTGTCCTGATGTTGTTCAATTTACTTTGGAGTCTCGTCACTAATTGTTCTGTTGGGTTCCAAGCTGACCCACCAGTGCGCGGTCCGGCAAAGAAAACACCATCGCGGTTGCTTCTGAGACATGCATATACTATACCTATACCATATGGAGACAATGCATCATCGTCAAGCGAGACAGGCACTACATTCACTACATGCAGGTGTTGCTTTTGAATTGTCGATTGCATAATTGTGAACCAGTTCTGCTATTCGGAACAAGAAGCACCAACGTGGGGATGTTGGGGTCAAGTTCAAACTAGATCAACCCGATGTCATATCACTCTCACCACTGACAACGTCTTGTGCATGGAGTTCGAACTGATATCTCTTAGATCCTCCGTTTCTCTTTTGTAGTATGAGGTGAAGAACGGGTCTCCTACCAATGGGCGTTTCATTGGCGAGCAGCTGTGCCTCCTGTGCAACGAATGTATTGTCATGTGTACAAATTGCGATATCCGAAGTTAAGTGTACATCGTAGTCACAAGTGTTTGTTACAGGATCTGGTTCATCAAGCAAACGAAAGGTAGTGCTGCCAAGCCATTTATTTTTCTTGCTTCCATGTTTGAGTGAGTTGCCACGAAAACGCCAGTTGTCAATGACGTCGTCGCTGTGATCACGAAGGAATCTTTCAGTTGCTTCTTCGTCAAACGACATTGCAGGGTTGACTGGACAATCGTCAACTTCATGCGGGATGAATCGATGAACAATGTGCTTCTTGGTACGTTGTGCACGCGTCCAGTACATTTCCATCGAGTTCCCATGAGTCACAGTGCTTTTTGTTTGTTCTTCTCGTTTTGACTGCTTCCCATGCGCTCCAAAATGGTCATGCACGACACCACATGCGCGAATTAAAGCACCGTCCTGCCCCCCATCCCCCCCATGAACGAGACGCAGTAGCGTGTTGATCACACGAAGGGTGGCAGGTTGGCAGTTGTTGATAGGGACTTGACTTGTAAGTCATTAGGCATACCGTCCTGAAGAAAGGCAGGATCATGAGCAAGACACCGAACAGAACACTGCAAGGGGGCATCAGGAGTCCAAGGGACATTGGCCAGAGCTAGGAGCGGGGATGACTGAATGCCAACCGCGGCGTCAAAAGACGAAGCCTGAGAACAATGAGACAAAGCATGCTCTCTCGACCCATTGTTCGAATCGATCGGCTTGTTGGAGCGGATGGACGCGGTCTTCAGCCTGTTCCCAATGGCCATTCACTAGCACCCAGGGTTCTCCAATGGTTGTTTGATCCACGCGATCCAATCCTTTTGGTCGAGACCATTGGTAGCAATTGAAAGTTGTATTCCATAATCGCTCTCCCTTCTCCAAGTTGTTCTGCTCTCTCCCTTGGGAAGCAGCCACGATCTGCTGGTTTTCGAATTGCAAGTTCTGGACTTCTTGATGCATTTGGTCAGCGATGTGTTCAATCTCAGAGTTCTTTGCCATAAGCCCTTCAGCTCTGGCATGAAACTGCCCTGAACCCTCACGACTTTCATGAGCGCCATGAACCACATAGTTCAATTCCTCATTCGTTTCAGTCATCCTTCTTGCTAGTAGGATAGCTTCTTCTGACTCAATTAATATTGTCATGTTGTCGAAGGTGCTGATATTGATTTGCCATGTGAGTAGCGCCTTCTTGAGCAATGATGAGTCTTCTTTCGAGTTCTTCAATCCGGTATGTAGCTCCTTCGTCTTCTTGTTGAAACTCAACAATGATTCTTCCCAGAGGATTGCTTTCTTCGCACATCTCATACAATTGTTTGTCCGTGTCAGACTTGAACTCTTCGAAGTTCATCCGTGTAGCTTAGTATTCATCACGAGTCACGTCGTAGAGCATCTTGGCAGATCTCGGTTCCTCAATTAGCTGAGCTTCTCTGATTGATGTTTCATTGCTTGTAGGCGGCAACAGAGCGGGTAGAGCTGGTTCTGTGGGTGCCGTGGGCAGCCCGCGAGATCCCCATGCAGTATCCTTGGCAATACTCTTCTTGGGTTGTCTCATATCCCCTCTGGTGTTCGCCAGTGCAGATCTCGTTACCCTTTGCAGAGGTCTTGTCGATCTGGAGGGCATAGACACATCTTCAAGTGCATTTTCTGACACTTGTGAACCTGTAGGCATGGTCATGATAGACCCTCCGTGGGAGTCGCTGCTGGCGTTCACATTTGAATCAGGTGTTGACTGAAGTAGCACCTGGTGCGGCAGGGAACGAATAGATCCCACTCATCTCGTCTGTGCTCTCAGTCTCTCAGCCCAGCTCGTAGCAGAACGCTACGGCTGATAACCTTTGAGTCGGCAAACGTGTCGGTCGACCATGAGACACTCGCCTCTTTTATCGTCTTGAGCCAAAGTGTAAGCGACATATGTACAGAATATACATGATGCCGGAACATACAGTGTGCATATCGTTCCTGTGCTACCCGCAAACACATATACATACCGGTTTGCATAATCGTTTACAGTAGACTCGTAGACTTGATGGTGCTTTCCCATTCATGCATCTCCTTTATCCAGTGGTGGCTTGGTGGCTGTCCCATTGAATTCAGGAGTTGGATCCAAAGAAAGTCCTAAAGATGGAGTTGGGGCCTCAGCTGATCCCAGCTGGCATGAAGTTTTGGTTTGGACTGTGAACTAGCGCCATTTGGAACTTGAAACTGCTGACCTGACTTGTGAGTGTGTTTGAGGCCAGATGAGCGCGCCAGCTGGTTCAGCGATGCCCCTTCCCAACAATCTTGAGGTATGTGTGGACACTTTGGGCTTTCATGGCACAGTTCCAGTTCAGCAGAACCCAGCAACAGACAGATGGGTCACTTCCATGTCATAGCAAGTTGCAACTGAATGCGTGGCCCTCAAGGTTTGCCGCTTTGCTTCTGATGGCATTGTGCAAGACAGGGCCCCAGACAAGCCTTGCAGTCTTTGATGATCGAAATCTGTAGTGAGGGTTTTGCCCTTTTCATTTTGTGATTGGAACGGAACCAAGTACGGCATGGATAATTTGCAGAACGGACACTGCGCAAGAATGTTCAACTCGTTTGCCATCACGAAAGGTTGCCTCGGCTACGGTTCTCTTTGCTTTAGCAATATTAGGGGTTGTGGACGGTGTATATCCCTATGCCTATGACTATCTATGACTATATAAACTCATGTGATAAATTGATGAAACAAAACTACCAAACAAAGACGATTTTTACAGTCAATTATACGAAGAAAACATAACTGACAAAGACTACGCCAGAGCAAATATTGTTTGGACACATTTTAACATTAAAAAAAGACTTTGGTGAACATCATGATTTATATTTGATGACTGATGTATATATACAAAGTGATGTCATCGAAAATTTTAGGGATATGTGCTTAAGGTTAGACCCAGCGTATTATATATAACTTTACCGAATTATTCTTGGAATGCCTTGAGATTAATTACAAAAATGGATTGAGAGGAGGAATGACACAGCGCTCCTTCAAGAAAGTAGAAGCAAATAATCAATACATGAATGAATATTGTGATAAATCTAAACCTTCATCATACATAAGTTTTTTAGATGCTAATATTCTTCATGGATTTGCTATGGGTAAGGAAACTGCCTGGCAAAATGGATGAGAAGAGAGTAATGAAATGTAGCGACGATGATGATGATGATGATGACATAGGTGTTTTTGGAAGTTGATTTAGGTTACCCAAAGGAACTTCATGATTTACATAAAGACTATCTATTAGCAACTGAAATCATGTGTATCAATGAGTGTATGCTTTCGCAAGTCCAAAAGAATGTACACAAACACTTTTATGGAAAAGATGCTGGTGATGACAAGGCACATAAATCAGTACTAAATATAATGGATAAAAGGACATACTGTATGTTTTACATATATCAACATTGAAGTTCTATTTACAGCATGGGTTAAGTCTTTGAAAAGTCCATAGAGCAATAAGTTTTAAACAAGCAAACTTCTTAAAACCATTCATTGAACTCAAAGACTGAAAAGAGACAGAATGCACAAACATGACTTTAAGTTAATGAATAACGGTGTATATGGCAAGACCATGGAGAAGGTAAGAACGCATGGTGATTTTGAGATAGTCAATACGCCTGAAAGCTTCCAAAACTGGCAAATAAACCGCTATTCAAACACTGGCATATCATAAATGAAGACCTTGTAATTGTTGAAAAAGATAAACACACAGTTGAGCTAAACAAACCTATTTATATGGGTATGTCTATTTTTAGACTTTTGGAAAATTCACATGCATTCATTTTACTATGATGTGTTAAAAACAAAATATGATATATAACAAAACCAAGTTGGTATATACTGATGCGGATAGTTATGTAATCAAAGTTGAGACGGGTGATTTATATGAAGACTTTAAGGAGATAAATGTATTGTATACACGGATTTCAGTGGTTATCCACAAGAGCATCCAAACTAAAAACAAATAAGGCGGTCTTAGGAAATTCAAGGATGAAATGAACGGTAAAATCACGAAAGCTAGCACCAGCTAGCTGGAGTTTTCCTTGCTTTAGCAAATGAGGGGCTGGAATCCTCGAGATCGCCGCATCACGTGAAAACTTCATATGTAGAGGCCCCCCCCCCGCGGGTTCAACTCCCCCCTGGGACGCCTCTGGGACACCTCTTGGACACCTCTTATGGCATCCACTTTGGTTCAACTCCTCCGTGGAGGTTTTGGGATACGATGCAACAGATTCAACAGATTCGCAAGCTAAGGTTGGCTGTGTCATTGCTGTTCGTGTGTCTTACATGTTCACAACGTTTTACCTCATGAGCGAGACCGTGTGAACCATTCCTCCAACAGCCCCATGCATATGAAAAAAGATTTGCCTCACTCCGCTTCGCTTGATGTCCCACCAGTCCTTTGTCACTGGACGGCGCTGTATGCTTCGCCTCCACTGACACGGATGCATCCCTGCTAGCTTTCGTCACCTACCCTCGGCCTCAAGTAATTACTCACTTTATAGGATTGAAACCAAAGGCATATTGTAATAAAGTGTATGGTGATCAGAAAGAACCCAAGAAAAGTAAAGGAGTAGTCAAGCATAAAGTGAGCAATCAGTTAATGTCAACCTTTGATTAATCGGTAGGCCCCCCCCCCTGAAAGACCTCAAATAGACTTAAAGACTGTTTTCAACTGTTTAGTATTGGTAGAGATTTTTCCTTTAGTATAAGAATCTATAAAGGAAAGGAATAGAAGAAAGGAATCCATTGAGGACCCATTGATTCAGCAGGAATCCTCACCAGGATCAGCCAGCAGGAATCCTCACCAGGATCAGGGGTCCTTAGCTGTATTTAGGGTCAATCTTTATTTTGTACTTGGGCCCTCATGAGGGGTACCCTTGCTGAACTGTTTTCATAGCTTTGTTCAAGATTTTTTAATAAGGGATTTTAAAAGAAATCACCCTAGGTTCATTTGGATCTTTTTCCTTGTCAGCTTCTTGAAGAAGAGTTCACCAAGGGGGATGAAATTGGGATTAGATTGAGAAGACGTACAAGAATGGACATTTTTTAAAGGCTGGATTTGGTACATTTTTTAAAGGCTGGATTTGGGATACCTAGGGCCAGGGGTGAAAACATTTATATAGCTTTATTTGGTGGTAACTCAATAATCTGTTCTGGGATTTGCTTAGCTTTATTCAGGAGATATTGATTAATCCTAGGTGGACATTAAGTTACAAAACTTAGGAAGAGACATTGAATAGAAACTGTAAAGAAGAAGTCGCTTTTAACTCTATCAGAAGTAAGTACTATCAAATCTATAGCATTAATCAGACTAAATATTCTTTAAGCACCTACAATAACAAACGCTACTGGTATTCACATTTTGAGAGTCTCCCATTTGGACATTACGCCATACATATCATCATAACGAAACAACGGCTTGATATTATGTATTTAGATTTGAAGAGATATGAAAAGGGACAAGTTTATAAGATAGCTGTTGTTGGTTCAAATAATTGCTACATCAGTTCAACAACTGAAAAACTAACTGAAATAGATTTTTGACCCTATCTAAACAATACACACCCAGCAAAACACCATCCTAACTCTATGAAATGGTTTGATGAGTTCGGTGTTGAACATTGCAAGATAGTTCTTATTGAAGAATTCCCATGCCAAAACAAAAAGCAACTCGAAAAGAGAGAAGGTGAATGTATTGAAAATGATAAGAAGTGTCTTAGCAAACGTGGTGTTGGTAGGGCTAAGGGAATATTACGATCACCTCGAACAGAAGGAAAGACAGCAAGTATTTAAATAAAAAAATATAGAAAAATGCAACGAAAAAGACAGATGGCATCATGATAACAATGACAATAAAGAGACGATACAAGAAAAAGACAACACTGAACAAATAAGGACACATGTTAATACAAGAATTCAAAGTATATATAGAGAAGAAAACAGAGAAGCAATAAGACAACCACCAAGAGAAAGATACCAATGAGAGAAAGATAGAAGTAATGCCCAAAAGAAGAGAAAATCAAAAACAGGAGACAAAAGATCAATTACTAATCAACCAAAAGTAATTCATGCCTATTATATCATTTGCTCATTCCAGCTAATTTGTAGTATCTACTATTCGTCATATCACGACCAACTAGTGCTACTTTATATTTTCGTTAACTCCACAAACTTCTGTTTTTTCCTTGATACATAGTTACTGCCCTTTCGTGAATTTATGAAATTAAACCCCTTTGAGCGCTTGCTTGACTGGGGAGTTGAAACTGTTTCTTTATTATATACACTGTGCCGGGTGTTCTCCACGTTCGAATTGCGGCTGTGGCGTTTCATCCAAAAGCCCTCGTTGGCTTAGCCGAACCTGAATAGTGAGATGTGAAAGGGGATCATTCTTTGCAGGGCTTTTATTACAAGGGTTCGAACGTGTATTCTGAGATTTCAACCTTTGATTGAAGACTTGTATTGATTTGTATTGTATGTTTGTTTTCAAGTTGTATTCAACTTGGCGGAAGCCAGTGCCACACCACATGTTCTCGACTTGATATCTTCACTTGGTCCCAGGTCAGCCAGCGTGGGCCCCAGCCTGTAAGATGTTGTGCCGAGAATACATTTAAGGTCTTTCCTCCTGTGTTGTCAAGGCTGTACAATGTGCTCTCCAGTGAGAAATTTGGCGATGGGCTTTCTGAGAAAGCTGCTCGGGCGCAAGAAATCAAAGGGTTCGTCTAACATACTACTTGGCCATTTGACCTTCACTGCCTTGACCAGGCTGCGAAACGAATGAATCGAACTATGTTAAAGCATTTGTATGACACCCAGACCAGTTGAACTGTGCAGTGCTGTGATAAGAATGGAACCGGCAGCATGAGTCTAAGTGCAGGGTGTTGTACCACTCTCTTGCTAGCTGGTTTTATATACTGGAGATGTTTGGTTTGCTGTGCATGACTTGCCAAGCAGCCGTTGAGGCACCTCTTTTCAGAGAAGCAGCAGCGATACCTCAAGCAGCTTCTTGCAAGCAACGTGGGTCGGATTGTTCTGACAAGTGAAGGATCGTTCAAAAATGGTCAGAGAAAGGAATGCACGAAAGACGAAAGAATTAAAAGAAACAGCGAAAAGAGAAAGGCTTCAAAGTGCTGCATTGCTTCTTGACACCTGAGGTTGGGGCTTGTAATGGATGAGACCGAAACATCCAAGGCATTTCAAGTGCACAGTGCCATGCCAAAGAAGTGATGTACTCACAGTCGCCCTGGAACCACCCCATTTTGTGTTGGCTACGAGTTACGTTTATAATCGTTTATACTAGTATAGTTTAGATTAGTGAACTGTCGTGTATACTTCTTTGTGTTTATTAAATGCTGCAATTGGCATAGATAATATGCGTGCCTGCCTGTACCAGGATGTGGCGGACTACAAATCTGCCAGGAGAAAGGCATGATTTCTGGAATGCATTCGGATACAATTCAGCCTTATAAGTAATAGCGTCAAGCCTGGGCCTCAAGGCCCATTTCTAGAGTCTAGAGACTCAATGGATGCAAGTGCAGGGCAGCGATGAAGATGCTGCGGCCCGAATGGAGGACTTTGTCGCGACAACATGCAACTGACATGCAACATGATCCACACTAGCGGTTGCTGCAGGCAAGTGTCAACTCCGTCATGCACTTTCTTGACATTTGATCGGCCAGCATTGCTTGGAGTTTGGAAAAGGAGATGATGGCACGATGCCGTAATTTCGTCCGAGAGAAGGCCGGCTTAGCGGAATTCACTTCTTTGTTTGAGACCTCACCTGGTGCCATTGGATTCTGTGTTGACTTTGGTGACCTGCGTGAGTGAGTTTCAGACACGACGCTAAGCTTGGAGCCCATGATTACAAGGCTGACACCTTTGAGGAAAGAATGAAAGAAGCAGAGGAACGTGAACAAGAGGTGCCGGTGGATGGTGTGTGTGTTGGAGTGCTGGCCGCTGATGGCCCGTGATGGGCAGAAATGTGCTTACAAAGCACAGGCAAGACGTCAAGAACGACTGCGTCAAGAGCAGGAACGTAAAGAGCGCTTGGCACGGGAGTTTGGAGCTCAGAGCCACACACGCTAGCGAAGGTCCAAAGTGTGCATTGCGGAGGGGCCATGGGGCCATAGTGTATGAAGGATAATTGGAAAATCAGTGAGCGACAATTGACACATTGCACGTATGCCGAGAATACCGACAATGCATCAGGAAAAGGTGTTGCAACAAGTGGAAGCGGAAGGACTTAAGAGAAATGCCCGGTATTTTGGCAGAGCCTTGCCGCCCTAGCTGTTGACAAGTTAGGGATGCAGGATTTGATCACAACAAGGTGCCCGTCAGCGGAAGATGTTTTCCTTGGGGCCCAGGACTCCTAAGCTTTGGGTTCATGTTGAGGTGGGCAGCCATCACAGAGTGGCATGCACCCATGGAGAGTCAGGGTCCCAGTTTTCTTTCTAGATTGGGGGCCTGTCAGCCATAGTCTAGAGTCTAGAGTCTACAGTGAGCAATTGCAATACTGTATGTAAAACACCTCGGAAGCGAACTCACCAAGCTGACCCATGATGCAAGAGTCCAGCGCGATTTGGTCCAACTACTTGGTCACGCATATCAGATGCTGCCTCTTGCAAAAGCACCTTGAAGCACGGCTTACCCTCAGGCTGGGAGGAATTGCAGCTATCCTTGGAGGATTTCCGGACGCAGGAACGCGCCCAGATGGAAGAAGAGGCTACCAACCACTTGGAGCATTGAAGTGATTGGAGTGGTGCCTGGAGCACGCAGTTCAAATCGGCCATGAGAATAGAAGCAGAGCAAGACCTGACATGCCGCCCTTGGAAGGTCAGACGAGCCTTGAGGAAGACTAAGGGGCCTCTGCCTGAAGAGCCTTGAAGTGCATGTTGTGATTTGCTAGGAGCAAGGACGCTACAAGGGGCTCCTGACCTTACTACTAGGAGCGATAAGAAGCTACTAGGGGATCCTGGCATCGCTACTAGGAGCAAGGACGCTAGAAGGCACATCCGCAGAGCCCAGTTGAGGTCCCGCTCCAGGTCTAAGCGCAAACGGTCCAGCTCACAGTCCTGAGGTCCGGCACCCTAAAACGGTCCGAATTGCCACCGAACCGCCCTTGACACTCGTGCAGCCCGAGATCTACAGTCACAAGACCATACAAGACCTACATACACAGACATACCATCAAAAGGAAACAGTTAAGACAACCATTGCTGCATTCGGCTGTATTGAGAGCCTAAGCTTGGGCCAGTGGCAGATCCTGCAACAGAGTCGGCTCAAGCGCTATGGCCTTTGCCCGGCAGCGCCTCACCAGTAGCCCCGTGGTGGGTAAAGTGGTCGAGTGCCTTGGCAGCAGTGAACAGTGAGGACCTGAGCTGATGGGCCAGGAAAGTAATTCTTGTTTCTAATAGCTTCTTGTTCCTAGTAGTAAGGCCAGGAGCCCCTAGTAGCGTCCTTGCTCCTACGTAGTATCGATGCCAGGAGCCCCTAGTAGCGTCCTCTACCCTCTGGTGAGCAGGACTTTTTTGTTTGCAATTTAAATATTGGACTCCAAGAAGTGCGGCAGTTAAATGTTTCCTTGGCGAGGTGGAAGAAGACACATGGCTGGATAGAGCCGGAGTGCAGCATCGAGCACCCAGATATTGGCAAACATCAAGGCACGTGAGTTGCAGGTGACATCAGGCATTGAACAAGGGCAGATAATGGCATATAAATGCAATATAATACATATACTAGCACGATCTAGAGCGGCCTGCTCCAGGAAAGGTGTCCTTATCCTGGAGTTGGCCTGCATTTGGTGTAGATTTGCTATCAAGGCGATGACTGTCCTGTTGTGCCCAATGAGAGGGCTGATGAGGGTTGTAACCTCGATTGACCTTTCCATCCTTCACGGCCTGACGCTTTCGAGCAAATTCTGAAGCAGCATGAAGTAGCCTTTCCCTCCCTTTCCCATCTTTTTGGGTAGTGAATGCAAACACATGCCAATTCCTCTTGGTTCATGTCCTCGATCATCGTGGTCTCAACTGCATGTTCCATCTCCTCAATGTCATACTGAATCTCCATGAATCTCCTCTTCAATTTCATTCACTCCGACCTCCTCCTCCTCCTCTCCTGCTCCTCATTCGGACCTTCGTGCCAATCCCCAATGGCATACATTTCCTCATTCTCCGGAGCTGAATCGTCATAGCGACCATTCTTCCTCAATTGGGAAGGCCCAAGTGCCACACTTCCCCCCTTGCCGTAGTTGCTTTTCCAGCCTCGGGAGGGTTGGTCTTGCCCGTCCAATTGGATCAGTCCCAGTCATACTTATTCCGAATTCCCATGCCGGCTGGGGTGACACCTGCGGTCCTTAAATAGGGAAATATGCCTGGAGGTCGACCGACAACTTGGTATATCCTTGAGTCAGCTTTGTGAGCTTTTCATATATTCGCTCTCCCTCCTGTTGATGTAGTCCTGAACTGACTCGTTGGGCTTTCGGCGGCTTTTCTCAAAGAACTAATCCTCAAACTTTGAGTCTTCAGGGGCGCCACTGTTTTGCAAGCAGTTCGAACAGTCTTCACAATTAGCATCGATCAGCTTCACTGCTGCCTGTGGCCCTGAAGATGAGCGCGGCTCTGATGCTGCAACAACTTCTGAGCCGAGATCTCTGCCTTTCGATGACAGACATGGCGTCCATGCTCGGCTATGTGGGGCGTGTACCGTGTAGGATTCTTTCCCATCCTTGCTCACAGTCTGGAAGCCAAGCCGCTCGCGTTCCTCATACTCTTCTGCCAGCTTGGAACCACATTGGTTGTTGGGTCCACGCAATCCCTGAGACATATTGTAAACGTATACCGTATATTGATCAAATCCTGCAAACATGTGAAACTGCAGGAGGCAACATAGTAAATTCAACCACAAGCTCCAATCACAATGTAGTCACAACACGCTCAAGAAACGGATTCCAGTATGATAATGACCCGAATGCAAAAGGTAATAGTCCAAGCCATGAACAATGCGGCTCTGTACGACCAAGCAGTGTCCTCCAGCTCTGCACGAGCAAGAGGTCAGCACCAAAGCAAAATGGTGTCGACGCGGGCTACTTAGAGCTTTTGAGCTCCGCTACGAGTAACAAGATCTAGAGCGGCCGCACCATGGACTCATGCGTGCACACTGAGATTTCATGTGAAAACAATACAAATAACTATGCATATAATACAATCGTAAATAGATGCGCTCAAGAGTCAAGAGGTATTCCTTTAGAAGTAGGCCTGGACCAGTTTGGCACGGAAGCGCTGGATGGGATTCGGTCATGTTGGAGTCCGCAGAGATCACTTGCTTCCAGGTCACATCTTTGTCCATGGTGAAGACATCGTGCCCAAGTGGCGAGGTTTGGTCGCTGGATCCATGGTGGAGTTCATCCTCTACTTGGACGGTGGGCCGCCCAAAGTTTTCCAAGTGGTGTTCATTTATCTGGGAACCAATCCCAGCACAGGTCCTTCTCCAAGGTTTAGGGACCATTCACCGTAGGAGTAGGAGTTGACATTCACGGCATGGAACCTGCTTCAAATATGCCCGCAGTTCTTTTCAAATCTTCTGCCACGAGAAGAGTTCCATTCTCAGGTCATGGCTTGGGCGCAGAAGAGTGTATCGCCCGAAAGGTCTTGAGAGTGACCTTGGCCTGGAAGCACGCGCAGGAGACACTGCACGTTCCAAGACAGGAGAATCACTATTGTCACTATTGAGCTCTGGTTAGTGTGGACTCTTGGGCACGGCAAATGGTAACATATTCAGCACACCAGATCAGATCCTCAGATCCAAAACCAGTGGTTGAGGGGGTTCGAGGAGCTCTTCGGCGAGACGGGGGAGAAACTCGCAGACTTTGAGGCAAAGATGCAGGCCTTGGGCGACCTCGGCCGACCTCGGCCGACCGGGCGATACCTTTGAAATCGATAGAACATGTCTTCCAAAAAGCTTGATGTGCCAGGTGAGCATCCGTGCATATCAGTGGTGCCAAATGGATGGATCCAGCAGTGACCTGCCGTTTCTCCTCTTTGAGATTTGGGGACGGCCGCAGGCAGCTGCTTGGTAATAAATGGAGAGTGAGGGGACAGAGCCAAAAGAAGCGAAACTTCAGAAAGAGATTTGTTATTGTGACGATGCCATTTGAGGCTGTCAAACTGCAAACATGCGCTTGACAAAGCCGAGGTTGTTGAAACGGTGGATGCATTGGCCATTCGCAGAGAGGAAGCCAAAGATGAAGAGACGCACCTTGAATTGTCATGAAGTGGTGGCCGCAGAAAAGATAACATGGAGAAAACATGATACAACTTCAAACTCCAGAGGCAGGAGGCAGCCCCACCAGCAACCCCAAAAATAATAAAATAAACAAACAAACTACTCATACAAGTCAGATTCAACGCAAAAACTCAACTCAAACACTCAAATGCAATGCCCATTGAACACGCTAGCTTTACTGGCTTTTGACATTTTGACTCAGGGTTGTTTTGTTCCTGAACACAACCGCAAAAAAGGGAAAGACAGTAGACTAGAGTCAACAAAGGTCAAATCCGACTCAAGTCAGAATCTGCACTGGTGAGGTTTTTGCCGTTCTACCGTTCTCCCATTTTCTTTCGGAATGTGGGACTTGTCGTCGATTGACTGTTATTCTGAATTGAATTGAAGCTGCTTCAAATTCCTTTGATTTGTTAGGTGAATTCGCGATCAAATTGTTGCGGTATGGAATGTAGTAGTGAGAAATCATGATGCTGAAGAGTGTTGACCAAAGAGAAGCCTACCGCTTTGTGCTTACAGCTGCTGTTCAGGTGTGAGTCCGAATTGCTAAGGCTTTGTGTGAACCTCTTACTTCCAGAGAGCCGCCTATGGAAGGTTGGCCACGTGGTTTGTCCGACGGTAGCCCATTGGAGTGTATGATATGCAATATTTACAGCTCAAAGAACCTGAATCATCCAGGCCCAAGAGCACGTGAACAGTAACTTGGAACTACTGAGCATATACTGTATTTGGAGTTACTGTGTATATAGCGCTCCCTGTTGGGTGCAGTGGGCACTAGGATTATTTTCAGCTTCAGTTGATTCAGCTCAGCGTGGGAGTTTTCCACCAACATGCGCCCTGAGGTCAGAACAATACCATACATTGCCAATAGATGCCACATCATTTGCCTGTTTTTTAAAGTCAGATTTCTTCTGGTGAACTGTGGCATGTGCAACCACTGCACTTGCACCTGCAATGCATTCAGAGCGTGTTTGCACAACAAGACTCACCTCCGGCAGAGCGTGTTCAAGTTTCAATGGATGCGAGCCAGGGTGTGTGATGACATGTCAGGTGACGAAGGGTCACGGGTGTGTGGTAATTTGTGTAATGTGGTGATTTGCGATGCTCCGAAGTTGTGTAGATACTTCTCTCTCTCTCTCTCTCTTTGCAACAGATGCTTTGACTCGAGTGGCGATGGCCTTCTTGCTTCGGGCTTAAAGAATCAGCAGGAAAGCGCTATGGCTTGCGATCATACCATCACTGTCAGCCGGCAGTGGTTTAGCATATTCAGACCTGTGCAGGCATCTCGACAGAGCGCAAGGATGCGTGCAGTAGAAACTCCTTGTTTATGTGTTTTTGCAGCCTGTCGTTACAAAATGTTTCTCTCTAGAAATTTCCACTTAACTACTCTCCCGCAAAATAACATGTAACCAAAGAATTGACCGGTGGAAGACCATGTTCCATCATTTTCCTCTAATTACAACTAACCCAGTGGTTTTGGGGGTCCATGTTAAATGCAGGGAAGTAATATCTCTACTTTTCTGTACAAATACTGTTGTTTCTCCATACAGTTGTCCAGGAATCTCTACTTTGGCACAGCTCGTGCAAAACTAATTGCACCTTTTGATGTTCTTCTTTGGAACATCTCGATGCTGTATCTTTAGGCCTCTCATGAAATTCATGTGCTTGATTTGCTTAAAGCTTGCGTAGAACATGCAGTGCATCCTGAATAGTTCAATTCCATTCCTCACTGCCACGGCATGACCGACCATTGATCTTCGCAAAACTTTTCGGCAATCCTGGCAGTGACTTCTGAATCCTTTGATTCAATTTGGGTGTTTTTTTAAATGTTGTGTTTGTTTTCCCCTTTTGATATGCGTTGAGAACTTGAGAACATTTGAGAACTGTGTTGTATTGCTTTGTGCTAGTTGCTGTTCGTTTGTGTTTATTTGTTTCCGGGGTCACTGTTGTTTTTATTGGTTGTTTGCTTGTTTTCGTTGTTGCTTGCTTTTGTGTTATTTGCTTTCAAGGCTTCTGACAAGTGGCCAGCTTGTATGCTTCAAATTACGCTGCTGCTGCTGCTGCTGCAGCTGAACAGCATCCAAGTCAAATTTTCGTTGTGTGCGGTGGCCAGTGCCTCAAGCATTTTAACACTGCAGCCTTCCAGGTCAAAGTTGCACTGGCTGCCAGCCAGCCAGCCAGCCACCCACAAGCAGGCCAACAAGCAAGCAAGCAAGCAAGCAAGCAAGTTAAGGCAACCAAATCCAAGCACAGCAGCCAAGCAACCAACCCAAGCACAAGCAAGCCAGGAAACCAGCAGAAGCTATCAATAGGATGCCCCAAGTGCTGTGCATAATAGGGGGGTGAACACAGGGCACCCAAAAGACTGTAATTGCAGCAGAATTGAAGATTGTAAAGTGCCAATGGGATGTCCAAAGAGCTCAAACTCAATACCAGCGAAGTGTGAATACTGGGCAGATGTCAAGAGCTTCAAACACGAGGGCAAGATCTGAGGTCAATACAGGGCATGCACAATCATTGGCACAGACAGTCCTCCTCCCTGCAACTGCTCTCCTGTGGCAGGTGGACCTGTTCCAATTGCAGCAGTATGGGGGATTGGAGGCGCACATGAGCAGTGCAGGTGTCGCTGATCAGTTGCGCACCGCATGGAGGTCTCTAGCTCCATCACCATCACTGATCCCATGCCTTGTCGAACGTTGACGTTGCAGGCCAGTAGCGGGTAACGACTGGTCAACATTGTCCAAGTTCTGCACGATGGCATCTCTGAGTGACCTCCTAGCGAGTATGCAGCATGCATCAAAAAAGGATAGGATCCTCAGAAATAGACAGGTCCATGTGCACACCATGTATGAAATGTACGTACGCCTGGCTGCTTTGATTGTAGACTGGCTTTGACACGAGCATGTTTGCGCCAAGGCGATGCAACCCAATTTCCGCTCTGCTTTGCATGCGCTCATCGCACAGGTCGGGACCTCCTAGGCAGCGGATGTGTGAATTGGAGAGGGACAGGAAACATGTTCAATGAACCCGTAAGTCTAGTTCTTGACAAGTCGGGTTCACATTGAGTGTGTTTCCAAAGTTTCCACCCAGGTTTCTTTCAACTCAATCGAAAACTCAGGCCTGTGATTGAAGATCCATTGGGCCTCGGTGTGATTGAGAGAATGTTTGGGGCAGCGCATGCTTGGCATGGTTCGCAGTAAGCTGCTGGCCAACTTGTGCGAAGAAACATGGGAATGCTTTCAGTCTCACCAAATCGTAGCACATATTCAAAGGCCTGAGTCCGTGCGGGCAAAATTGAAACGGTGCGGAACTTGCCGCACCAGAAACATTCACGCTCTATGGTTCGAAGTGAAGATGTTCCCTGCCTGGCTAAGGTCTCTGTTTGAGAGGAGCTTTGCTCGTTGGCACAAGAAACATATCCTTCAGTTTACAGTAGTTCAGGCTGTGGGCCGAACACTGACAGAACCGGGTTGCCCGCAACCACTACATAACTACGTGCAAATGCCTGGCACAAGGCACAAGTGCATTGAATTGCTTCTCTACTGTGTATTGTTGAGTGGTTCTTGCGCGCAACCCAGGTAGTCTCTAAAAGACCGTCTAAAACTGTTGAACTGCCAAAAAATTGTCGCAAATGGCTTCTTGCGCGAGATATTTGTTGCAAATGCCGGCCATGTCCATTGGCAGAATGCAATCGCTCCGGCCCTGCAGCTGTAAGCACAGAGCCATGACTGGATGGCGCAGAGCATGTGAAGCGAGAAGGGGGCGGCTGCCGGGCGCTTAATACAGACGACCTGTCCAAGTCACGAAAGGTAGGTAGCCCTTTAGGGGATACCTCCAGTTTGTCTTGCGAAGCAAGTGTTGGCGCGTCCGGGTCTAATAATTGATCATTCAATTCACCCCCCCCCCCCGAATTGATTTCTCAATACAGACCCCCCCCCCCTGAAAAGTAGAGCCTCCTGTACAGGGTTCCACTCCAACAGCTGATATAGTGTGTCCATGCTTGACTGCTACAAGGCTCAAGAGAGGGTCAATGGACCTAAGAGGATAAGACTCTGCGTGAGTAAAAGACACTAGCGGTCTGCACCTCTACCGTGTACGCCCTAGTCACTCTTTCAGTGGTAGCGGAGCAGTGATCCTGGAAGACCCAGGTGAGCTCCTTTCCTAGGCATAGAATTGCTTGTGGGCAAACGGCCATGGATTGGATTGACGACTGGGAAGAGCCTGATGCGGATGTGGCTTATGAGCCAGCAGCCTACGTGAATAGGCATGTGAGAAGAGAACCAGCAGCAATAGCAATGACAACACAGGTCACTACAAAGGTGCCCCCATCTTATGATGGAAAGACTTCATGGTTTTCCTATGAGGATGCCATAGACGATTGGTGTGATATCACCGAGCTGGAAGAAGAGAAGAGAGGACCAGCTTTGAGAAATAGATTAGAAGGAGAAGCAGCAGTATACAAACGTGTATTAGACAGAGATTCATTGAAGGCTAATGAGCCACCAGGAGCAGGAGTAGATTACTTCAAACGAGTACTACGACCATATTTCGTGAAAGGATCAACCAATGTATTCCTATACAGGTTTATGCAATTCGTGCGATTCAATCGAGGATCAGCTGACATGATGAAATGGATGACAAGATTCCAGATTTTACTCCAAAGGCTTATGAGCAGTTGGATGGACGTGTTAGAACCAGTCACTCAAGCACATCCCCAAGTCCTTGCTCAGATGCAGGCAGATGCAGCGTTGACTGGAGTAGCACCAACGGCAGAAAGGATTCAGGAAATCATGCAGAATGTCAATGGCAATATGAGAATTCTTCATCAGAATGA
>CAXAMN010021707.1:838911-855192 GCA_963970005.1 Durusdinium trenchii
ATTCAGAAAGAGTGCATATGAAATTCTAATCACGAAAGGTGTTCCCCGAGGGGATACATACCTACTGTTTGTTTTGTGAAGCACGTCAATTCTCTCCTGGGGAACGTCTTCGTGAGCCTCTTATGGTTTCAGGATAGTTCAAATCCTATGATGCCAATGCTCACCGATTATCTGAGCCATGGGGCAAGTTTGTTTTCCTAAGAATCTTTTTGAACATTTCGAGAGCATATGTTTGAACATTTAGAGTGCATATGAACTTATATTTACGAAAGGTCGCCTCCGAGGGGATAAATCACCATGTCGAACATTGCATTTTTGTTCCTGCCTCTCGCGTTCTCTTCTCTTCCCGCTGTCCTACCTTTCGTGTCTCCCTCCTCTCAAGTCAGATTCAAGAGGCTTGGATTGGGCTAGAATTGGCGCCAGGTCCTGGGACAAATGTTGATTCTTGGATTTTTTTTAAAGAATTAAGCTGAGCCCGGCCCAGGCTGTTTGTGGCAATTTCCTGCCTTCTCCTAGCGCAATGCACACAGGCTGGAGCAAGGATTGACCAGCTGAGATGCAGGGTTGGCACAAAAGTTGCAAGCTTTGCCCTTGGCATTCACATGGCTTGAACTTTGCTATCAGACCTTCGTGTCAAGCATTTCCAATAGCATCTTGGCAGCATTTGAAGAGAGAGGCTCACAGCCAGCAAGAGGGTGAGAGCGGGAGCTTCGGTTTCGTTGTTTTTGTTTTAGAAGTTTAGCAGGGCTAACGGCTAACAGTGTAACTGTGTATTGATAATGACATATAATTAATGCTTCATGGTTTAGACAAACAAGTGTGCTGCATTTATGTTTGGTCCTGTCGCATGCTGTTCTGGCTGAAGGGTCCACCAGTGGCCGAGCCGGGGCACCGCGAGCCGTAACGTGCTCGCCCTTGAAAGAGGGTGCCCAGTTAGATTTTTAGGCGACCTTTAGAACCTTACAGATGATTCCAATCGAGCCTCGTTTGAAACCCCTGAGCGCTACAATCCTCCACTATGCTGACGCAGGCAAGGAGAAGTTCCAGCGTTCTCACTCCTTCAGCGGTTATGTTCCGTACTACTTTCTGAGTGATGCAGACCTTGGCGCTCAAGAGACCAACTGTTCCGGCGGCTCCTTGGCTGAGACTGACATTGAGGCAGACACCGCAACTCCAGTGTGGCCACATACAGATGAGGAAGACCTTGACCACGCTCCTCCCTTCCATGCTTCCGCCACATCTGAGAGCAGCGAAGAGAAGCGTCTCAGCAATCTTCAGGCTTGGAGCGCAACCCCTTATGCCTGGGCCTGGACAGGGTCTCGGCCAGCACCCATCGGAGAGAAGATCATTGAGGGATTTGGACGTGCCTTGCGAAAGGCCGTGGGAGAGACCTTCACAGAAAACCAGATGAATCATGGTGAATCGTGCTTTCACTCCAGTGAAGTATGTAACATTGAAGATTTCATTTGGAGCTTGCACAGGGATGCCGCCTGCCGACCAGTGTACTTTGTTTACGCCTTTGTGTACATGTGCCGTATGTCTGAGTTGAATGCTGGAGTGGTAGAGTTGAGCCCCTACACGGTCCGTCGATTGCTCCTTGCAGCAATCACCATCACAGCAAAGATGCAGGAGCCGGACCTTGATGCGACTTGCTATGCCGAAGCAGGACGTGTGACTTTAGTTGAGCTTGAACATCTCGAGGCAAACTTCTTGGAGCTGTTGCAGTGGAATGTAGATGTTTGCACGAAGAGTTTCAAGCGGATTTTCCGCCTCCTTAGCCAAGCGGCTGTATAGAGGCTCAATCAAGACTATCGTTTTAGTGATAGAATGTGGTTCTCGGTGATTCTCTTAGCGATTCAGGGATGGGTGCTCATGGAATGGAAGCAAAAGAATCGCAGCGTGATACAGGTGACTTGCATAGCTCACAAGTTAAGACCTACAGACGGAGTCCAACATTGCAATCATTTCGACAGCACAAGAGCTGCATGTTGGGGATTCTTCCTCTGAGACACATGGCATGAGGCTTGGCCTCCCTGCCGCAAAGACAGGTTGGGACCTGAGCAGAGAGAAACGAATTAGCAACATACAGTACATTACACGGTGCTGAGATACAATGCTTGCATTAAGTGCAGCACTTGTCCTTATTACTTGGTGTTGGCTCTCATAGGGCCAGAATACTTGTTTAATTTTTGTTTATTTGTTCATGGGCAGCACACCTATATAGCACACCGACTGCAAACCCGAAGGGGATTTTTTTTTTCGCTTTGCATCATTCAGAGATTCCCTCATCTCACCAATCCGCCTTGACATATTCCATGACATTCCTACACATCAGGAACAGCTTTTGAGACGTTTCAGGCGCACATCAGGAGTGCCAACAAAAAAGAAGGGGTCAACGTAGGGGTGCTTAAAACGGGCCGAGAGACTTCTGGGCGAAAGAGCTTCACTGCAGTTCGCAAGCACGTGCTTGATCGGCTTGATCGCTTTGGCTATGGTTGTTTTGTAAGTTTGTCATAGGACCTTGCGGTCACGGTGGATGAGATTCTTCCATGTGCAAAGGTTCCAGTTCATGGAGACGTGAGACCTCTAAGGTGCCCCAACTGGAGCTGGAGGTGGAAGAGGATGAAGTGCGGAAAGCATCAGAGAGACTTGGGTGCATGAGACCCTGTCACCACAAGCGTCGCGTGCACGTGTTTTTGAGCTTTCCTTGCCTTTGCTATACCTTTCGGCATCTTTCAGCCAAGGGAACGCTGGGGTGGGTGCATGCCTCAAATCCAGCTTTGTGCATTGGATCAGGCATGAGTCATGAGGGATCACATAGCTGCCAAGGTCCACGAAAGGATGGTCGCACACTCAATAGAAACTCCCGTAAGCAACTGACTGTCACGATCAGATATAATTAATCAGATACTGTGCATTTTTGTGGCACTTGTTGCTGAGTGTAGCTATGCAAAACATTGTAACGTAAAAGTGGCAGGGCGTGACCACATATAACTCCTCAAGTGTTTTGGTGATATATACATTATATATATATATGTACACATATCAGTGGCTTTGTGGGAAAGTGTGTCGTTTTTCTTCCGCGTTGTTTCTTTCATTATTTAAAAAAGAAAGCTCCTTGTCGTTTCCAAGGCTCCGAATCCTTGGAATTGGTGTTTTTGGCCTTGCCTTCCTCCTGATTTTCATCCTCATTTTAGGAGGCCAGTTGGCACTCACAAGTCAATTGGAAAATAGTGGAAAGGATACAGAACAGTACAGCTGCAAATCACACTCCTCCAAATTCCTTTTGGTTGTGTTTCATACTGTGCTGTGCTCAGTCGTTTTTGGGAGCAGTGAGTGTATGGTGGATAGGCGATGAGTAGCAAAGAATTGTTTGCTGTGAATTTCAGGCTTGCGCTGGTGCCAGTAGTTTACAGTTTACAGATGATCAAAGAGCAATAAGAACACAGAGATTGTCAGCCTTGAAACAGCTTCAAGGTGGCTATGTGCCCAGCTGGCTGCGGCCCTTGCTTCAAGCAATTGACTTCTAGGAATGGACTCAAAAGAGAAGTCAGTGAAGCAGTGGAGTACACAATCAGAGTGGCTCACCCAGGCATTGAGAGTGGCTTATATAATTGAATTTTGACAGACAGAGACACGCGTTTTGTAATGTTTTTTTGCTGGCATCCTGCTCAAATACCTTCAGCTTGCTTCTTTTGTAGCCATGACACCCATCTACCTTGCAAAAGGAACATGCAATGTTGCAAGAATTCGCACGAACAAAGCGAGCATGCACGACTAGCTGACAGCAGCACTGCTATATCGGACCACCTGCAAACACCCTTACAGCGTGCAAAACCAGAATTGAATTGCACAGACAACTAACCTGACCAAAGACGGGGGCGAGTGCCATTCGGACCACGACTCCCGCGCGGCATTCTTGTTTGGGCTGCTCGTATGAATTATCTCAAATAATCTCAATCAAAACCCACAACAAGAATGTATGGTTTGGCTGATTCAGTCCGCAGGGGATGAGCAACAAGCCCAAACGGCCGAAGTACGAGACAGTCTCGTGACCACAGGATGCACTCGCAAATGTGATCCAGTTTTTTGGGACACCAATGAAGAAAAGCTGCTTGACTTTGCATTCTTGCCGTCATACTTTGGCCGCTGTAGCTGTTGTCACTATCGTCCGAGCAAGTAGCCAGCCAGCGCACATTGCTCCAGGTACACGCCGCCCACACCCCAAGTTTTTGGCAACGCCGCACCTGTGGATTTGCCCACGTGGCCCTGGCGATTTTGGGTCGTACCGTAGTACCGTACCCTACCCAGTTGAGCGTCATGTCGCCAAAGGTCAGAAAGATGTCCTGACTTAATTACTGTGAGTATATATATATACTTTGTGTGATGGGTGTGCCTTCACACGACTCACTGTGTGATGGGAGGACCTAGTAGCGTCCTTGCTCCTAGTAGCGATGCCCTTTGTTCCTAGTAGCTTCTTGCTCCTAGTATATAGTAGGGAGTAGCGTCCTTGCTACTTTGCTAGGAAATTTTTCACTCTGGCTGCAATTCCTTATGCCAGGAAGTCTTCTGGCAGTTCGTCCTTCAGTGTAGATCGGCCGAGGAGGGCTGGAGCGTGCCAGCGTTTCCCACCGTGTTTTTTGGTCAACTGAGTTTTTCAATTCACGGGAGCGGTCTTTGCCAAGAGTTTTCACGAAAGGTAGCTTCAGCTACCAGTTCTCCTTGCTTTAGCAAAAAGTATTACAATCTGGAGTTGGGATTGTGGATGAGTTTGGCTCTGTGAGGAAAGATTTTTCATCATAGGGGGGGGCCCCCTGAATCAAATCCCCCTGCTGCACCTCATCGGTTTGCGTTTCGCCGGCTACAGAACGTGGGATTTTGGGGGGGTGCCTCATTGGTGCCTTTGCGCCTTGCCTGCTACCTTTCATTCACCATCATTCACCCCCTCCTCTCTCAAGTTCAATTCGCGGGAGCGGTCTTTGCCAAGAGTTCTGTCAGAATGTGGAGATTGGAAGAGGTCCGAACCAAAGGAATTTTTGTGGACATTTTCCATCATTTGCAAACTGTTCGATCCGGTCTGTTTTTTGTGATCAGTTGGGTGGGTCAAGACCTGCCAGTTGTTGGTATTTGATGAAGAATTGCTGGTCCGAAAGCCTTGCCAGGAACCGGCCCAAACTTCAAGACCGCTTGGCGGTGTATGAGGAGCCCAGACCATGAGCGATGAGGAAGCAAGGCAATGCGCCAGGCACTTCTTCTTCTTCTTCCATGCCATGTGCGTTCTTGTAGATGTTTTGAAACCAGATTTGGCCCCACCGTATGAGAAACTATTTGTATGGTTTCAAAAAGCCGCACATGTGTAAGTACTGCGAGCTGGGTTCTATTCATCCGGAGGCTGGAGGCTTCACGCACTGGCGTGAGAATCGAGCCTTTGTCAATCCTCCAGGATGACAATCCTCGATGTCAACAAATCATTTGTGCAGTGGGCGTGCTTTTCCCACCTCTTTGGCTGGTGGGCGCAGTCATGTGCCCTGAAATAAGTCAACTGCCTTGACAAGTCCATGCCATCAATGAAGAAGTCTTAACTTGTCTTAACATCATCATACAGCATCATCTACATTTTGTTCGTGAAAGAATGTGCACCTCATGCTTTTTCTGGGGAATGCTTGTGAATTTTGTTTTGCAGAGCTAGCAGGGAAGAACACAATAAAGTCAGGCCGGCAGGGCGCAAGCAGGGCAGCAAGCAAGCAAGCAAGCAAGGCAAGCCAGCCAGCCAGCCAAGCAGCCAGACACCCAGGACGGACAAAAGGCAAACTGAGACCAGAAAAAACAAACAGAGAACAGATGACATCGGCTGAGAACCAGCTAGAGTCTAGAGGCACCCTCCAGCCTGCGCATTTCAACGCTGCAAGGTACGGATTAGAGCCATGGTCAGAGCACCACCGCTCATTTGCAGAATGCAGCAAGACACGCACAGAGGGCTTCTCAAAAACAAAAACAGTGGACAAGGAGCTCCCAAAGTAGAAACCAATACGGCAGCAACAAAAAGCAGTGAAACGAACTCTAGCACAAGGCCAGGCTAGGAAACAGTGCATGGAAAGACACTCGAGTTGATTCAAGAAACAATAGCATCACAGCCATTCCCGGCAAGGTGGACTGAATGAAAATGTTTGAGGTATTGGCAGGGTCCCCTGTGCCCGAACCAAGTCAGATTGAATTTCTCCCAGGTACGCGACAACGCCTGCTTCGAAGACTGCGTCTCGGGAGGCGTTTTATCCCCACAACAGCTTTCACGATGCCTGATGCTTAAAACTCTCAAAGAACACGAGCCTACATGTCAGGCAGGCTTCAAGAACTTGGTTTTGACGATCATCCTCACAGTTCTGCCGCTGAGATGTAAAGACCGGAGGAATCAATTGCAACCAAGATGTGATAATGTTTGGAGTTCAGACTAGGCCGTGTTTGCAGCCAGCAGCACGTTCCTTCACATGAGCGACGTCACAACGTTTTCACCTACAAGTATTTACTGTAAATTGCTATGTATGCTGGACCACCTGGTCTCAAAGAGGGAAACATGATGAAACAAAGCGCGTGGTGTGCAATTTGCCGCATGTCCAAATGGAACATGGATTTGTGTCCCTGCTTGAACTTCTTGAATCGATTTGCTGCTCCTGGGAAGCCAAGGCTGTTGGCGGTTGGTGTGTACAAGTTTGTTGGCTCAGGCGCAGCACGGTGAGGTCACTTACAAAAATCATATATACTGCAATCCCTAAGATTCAAATTGGAAGAAAGTAGAAGAACGATACCCCAACAAAGTTCAACCAACACTTTGGGAGGCTAAATCACAAATCCAAAAATTGGTCAAGCAAACATGAACAATATCAAATAACTGTTTAATCAAAAAAAAAAACTTTACTTCGAGTGATCCCCACCGTGACATTTCAATCAGTTGTTTTCATGCCATAGTGAGGCACATGTTGCCATGGCCGGGAGAGTTTTGCTTGTTTTTCGATGCAATCTGGCTCTTGAGGTTGACGTCCAGTAGTCCCCACTGCAATTTGGCGCTTGCCCCGGTAGTGCCCATTGCGATCTGGCACTTGCTGTTGAGGTCCGGTAGTGCCCACTGCGATCTGGCACTTGCTGTTGAGGTCCGGTAGTGCCCACTGCGATCTGGCACTTGCTGTTGGGGCCCGGTAGTGCCCACTGCGATCTGGCGCTTGCGGTTAAGGTCCGGCGCGATCTAGCACTTGCTGTTGAGGTCCGGTACTTGCTGTTGGGGTCCGGTAGTGCCCATCTGGCACTTGCTGTTGAGGCTCGGTAGTACCAACTGCGATCGGTAGTGCCCACCGTGATCTGGCACTTGCTGTTGAGGCCCAGTAGTCACCACTGCGATCTGGCACTTGCGGCTGACATCCGGTAGTGCCCAGTGCCCCTAAGCTGTGTGAGCACGAGCTCTAGGGTCCAACAGCACTTCTGAGGGGCCTGCTAAAAGTGATGAAAGGCCGGCATCGTCCACGCACACGCCCTCCACAACGGGCATTTTGAGCTGGTCAGCCAGTCCAGCTGCCAGCCTCCAAACTGAGAAAGATGTTTTGGAAGTGAATTCAGTCATGGTCCATGCATATGTCTATTGACAAAGGGCCTGTTGAGCTGGTCTCAAAATTGAACCGGATGTTTTTGGGAGTGCTTCATCCCCGTCTGTACGGCAAGTATTTTTCCTGTAGCTGCACTCATCTAATTATTACAGTATCCGATTCCTATGCAAAAATAAGGATTTTATCTTGGAGCCAATGCAGGATCCAATAGCAAATAACAAAGGATGAACAGCATTTCATACAAACTACGTCTGCAGGATTGAAAAAGACCACCATTTCAGGATTTTCTAGGAAACCAAAGAAACTGGAGCACTGAATAATATATAAAGCCTTGATGATGATGACATCTTTGACATCTATCACTGTGCTTGCGTTCGTCGTGCTTTGAACACGTGACAGAAAAAGATTACACATTCAAACACGTAATGTAAAATACAATAACTAAAAGCAGCTAAAGACGATGTTGACACAACTACAAGAGTACCTCAACCGATAGTGATGATAGCTCTTTCATCTCTTTCAGTGCACTCGTGTTTACAACACAGGACAGCAAAAATAAGACTCATCAAGGCAAACTCACACTCTCTGCACACAAGTCGGCCACCACACTTCAAACACAGGACAGAAAAACATAAAACACCTGAAATGACACGCAAATATGAAACACATCAAGACGCACCCTCTGAACCCCAGTCTGTTCGTTCTCTTTCAGCACCTGCAAGCAAAGGCGCCAGAAAAAATAGCTTGGTTGTATTCAAAGGTTCCTTCGTTATACCCGAATCGTCACTCAAACGCCTGCCATCTACAATCTAAACCTTTATTCAAGATCATCAATATCCAGGAAAAAGCAACACTAACCAATGTCTTTAACATCTTTCACTGGATTATCTGGATACGTATTCTTAGCTGGCCACCCAAAACGCATTGTTTTTCATTTGTACGCACGTGTCGATTCGAAACGACGTGGCCATGACTCATGCATCTGCAGCACGGTAAAAGCTGCAATTCCGTTGAGTGTGTCTATTCCCCTCGTTCCATTTTGGAACAAAGGACTTCGACAGCTTCCTCAAATGGGTTCTGCTGCCAGCTTGCCTTTAAACGCACTGTGATAAGAAACAAACTTTTGGGATCTTGTGGATCTTGTTCCAAGAATTCAACGACTCAATCGTCAAACCCGAATGATCAGTCAAGCAGCAATACCGACGCCCCTTTTTCAAGATCTTCCAGAAAGATCAGAAGCATCGCCCATGAAAAAGCCCATGAAAAACAACATGACCCAATGTCATGCACATGTTCGGGCAAGCCACTGCATCGGCCTAAAGGTCGAGCCTATCCACAGCCTTTTGGCCATCCTCTGTGAACTCCCATGGTCGCCAAACAACCTTTGGTGCAGAGGGAAACAGTTTAAAAAAATCCAGAGGCCAACATGATGGCCTCAGACAAGGTGCAAAACTATTATGGAATCCTGCGTTGAGGTTCTATGGATATCTTGGAAAAGACCAGCTCTCAGAGCTCATTTCCCGCAAAATTCCCCACCAATATGAGATTGTCTTTGTGACAGCCCTCCATGCTGTGGTTGATTACAGAAGTGGTAGGGAGCCTACAAGGTCCGCAAGATGTCCAAATGATCCAATTGGTCAATCATGTCAATCCACACAATTGAGAGCTGACCAGGGTCGCTTGACAACCTTTGGAAAGAGCTTCCTGCAGGTACTTCCAAAAATTTAAACATTTTGGTTTGCACAGTCTCCCATGGAACAGGACAACAACTCATCTATTTGCGCGCTGCAACAGTCTTAGCGTGCGCCCAAAGAAAGAAGAAAGAATACTTCAAGAAATCTCAGGTTTAGAAAATCCTTCGCATACTTTCTTCGACCCTTCACAGAAAAATATAAATCCGGGTTGGAAATTTCGGTTAACTTTTTGTTCGTGGTTTCAAGTAGACTGGAACACAAGGATTTTACAGCATGTTTGGTCAGTTTGGCCCTTAAAACCATAACTTTTTGTATAGGATAATATAAACGGAGACCGTGTCTGACCATGTGCGTTTCAAGGGAAGTCTATATTATTGAGTGCTCCAGTCCAACCTGTCGTGCAGACGGGTATGTGCTTCAATCATTTTTGGAGTGAAAGCCTGCACCCACTCTTGACCGTTGAGGTCCGGCAGTGCCAACTACGATCTGGACTTGTTGTTGAGGTCCGGTAGTGCCCACTGCGATCTGGCACTTGCCGTTGTGGTCCGCAGTGCCCACTGCGATCGGGTAGTGCCCGATTTGGCGCTTGCAGTTGAAGTCCGGTGACCGCTAGTGCCTATATATTAGTAACTTTTGTTTATATTGATTGAGATGTAGGAATAGTAATTCTATATTTTTGCTTATATATTGTTGTTTGCTTAGAAGAACTCAATTAAATTCATATCTACTTATATATAAATATTTTTAATCGAATTATATTGAATAATTTTGCTAAAATTAAGAATCTAATATACTTATTGTAAATAGGTCCGTTGTTCTTAATAGTGGGTGATTACGGGAGAAGAGAATAGAAGATTTTAAGAGTGTAAAAGGAAAAGAAAAAGGTGATAGCGGAAGAAAAATAGATATAATAATTACGAAAGGTAATTTAATAAGGACTATTTTGAGTTTGTTTTGCGAAGCTTATTTCTCCTTTTTTTTATATAATGATTTATTGATAATTTAATTATTACGAAAGCTAATATTAGTTAGCTGGAATTGGTCTTGTATTAGGAAATTAGGGGTTCGCAACCTCGAGAATTATGAATTATGTGATAATTTTACGTATAGGGGGGGATTTTCTCCTTTTTTTTCCTTTAGGGTTTAACTCTTTCCTGGGACGTTTTCGATACGTATTATAATGTTATATTTAAGGGTTTAAGACTTTAATGATGAATATTATGGGAAATTAGAAATTAGGTATATTAGATATATGTGTTTTTGATTTTCTTTCGGTATCTTAATATATATGGTTGATATTTTATTCGACAAAGATGATATATGAATTAGGGGTATTTGATACGCTTGGTTTGTGATTTGCCGTGATTTAATTATTGGATCGTTATGTATATGGAATGAGGGATTGAAGAAAAGCAGTTAGTGCGGATGCATCCCTGTTAATTTTTGTCATTTATTTTCGGCTTTAAATTTTGCATCTTTTTTCTTTTCTTTTCTTATTATTTTTTGTTTCTTCTTTTCTTTTTTTTTCTCTTTCTTTTTTTCTTTGTTTTTGTCCGTGAATAGGCATAATTAGAGGTTATGTAATACGCACATTTGGTAACTTGATATACCGCATATTATATTTATAAATTATATTATTCGATACTAACGAATATCGATGTAACACAGCTTTTTTGCAAAGCCTTATGGAGAAATTTTGCGTTTCGCCGAATATCATTCGATTTAGCTTTATGTCGCGTGGCGACAATTTATCGTATAAATCCCCCCACCATAACATAATATTTATCTTTGGTAGTAGTAGCGGCTTCGACGCAACGTATGTAGGAATATAATTTTGATATGGTGCGCGTGGTTGTAATATTATAATTGGTTAATGCGCGAACGGTTGTAATAATATTTTGATTGGTTTATGCGCGAGTGTTTACGTATTACGACGTTTGCGTACGTTTGGTTTTTGTATATTTCTATTTAAACGAGCGTCGAAGTGATGCAACCTCTTTGCGGAGTGGGGTGGCGTAATTTGATCGCAATGGTATTTTTTTGAGGCTTCTTGTGTTTTTTGGCTTTGGTGACTTCATCTATAATTGATTAAGGGAAACATTTCTGAAATTCCGGAGATAGAAAAAGGTGCCGATAACTACCCGGTCGCTATCCGGTCCGTTTCTACCTTTCGTATTTCTCTGCTTAACTCATAATATATAAATTACGAAAGCTAATAGTAAGTAGTTGTAATTATGTTTGTTTTAATAAATGAAAGATTGGAATTTGTAAAATCGTCGCATTACGTGAAAAATTCATATATTATAAAATATATTTTTTATGTAATATATTTTGATGTATTTTTTGTGGAGATTTTCGGATACGATATGATAGATTTATAAATTAAGGTTGATTGTATTTTTTTTGTTATTTGTGTATTTTATATATTTATATATCTTTTTTTTGAATGAATTTACGAATTTTTATTTTATATATATATATATTTATGTAATATATTTATGTAATCGAATAAACATATACGGATTGTTGACGTAAAATATTCGAAACAATCGGATTATTTCTTATATTTTCGTTTTCTATTTTTAGTGTTGGTTGTTTTTTATTTGATTTATGGTTTCCGTCGCGATTCGGGTCTTTTCTCGAAATAATTGGTTTATTTTATATTTTTCGATTTTGAAATACAAAAATAATCCAAATATTATATATATATTATTTTCGTCTTGGGGTATGTATTAGTAAGCAATTCCGTTATATTTCGACGTCGGTTGATCGTGGGTTCGAATCCCATATGGTCTATGCATAAAATGCGACCGTCTTTGGGTCCATATTTCTTATTTCGTTCGTATGGATTCATCGAATATGTCTTGGACGTATGCGCTAGCACTTTCCGTTGTAATGTTCGAATGTATCCGTAAGGGAATAAGATTTTACCATAATATTGTATTTTTAATTGGATATTTTGATAGAATGCATTTGTATGGCAACACTGCATTAATGAATTTTAATTTGTTTGATGTTTGGAAAGATTTTGTATTTATTTGCTAGCATTGTGTTGATCTATTTTCGCCCTATATTTTTGGACATACATACCCATATGTGCATTATTTATTCTGGCTTGTTGTGATTGCGCCGATCATTTGTTCTATATTCTGAATGATTTTCTGTTCGAGTTGCCTTTTGCAACTTTGTTGATCTATTTTCGCCCTATATTTTTGGACATATATATCCATATGTGCATTATTTATTCTGGCTTGTTGTGATTGCGCCGATCATTTGTTCTATATTCTGAATGATTTTCTGTTCGAATTGCCTTTTGCAACTTCGCCAGCATCATGGACATCGCGCAATATTGCATGTAAATTGGAGACAACTTCTTATATGAAAAGAAAGATGTTTCTTTGCAAGCACGAATTGGGTTTTCTTAAAATTGATGGTGTCCTAATCAGCTCGATATTCAATTCTTAAATAGTTTTTTTGCCACTTGCGCGTTGCCCGGCAGAGGCGCAACTGCTTCCGGGAATTATAATCTTGAAATCATAAATAGTCAAAATAATGCTAGGCACGGTGTATGTTCGCGATATCAATTTTGCTTTCCAAAATTCGTAAAGTAATGCAAATATGTTCGATTCTCATGGTATGAAATACCGGAATTGTTTCTATCGATCGTTTGCATTGTTTGTTATCTGCCTTCTTGATTTTTATTGTGGGTTTGTCCACGAATTTTGCGGCCAGGTTCTATGTTGACATTGGTTTGTGCATATGCGGTGCTTACGGATGGCCGTGGCATCTGTCGCTTGCTACGCAACCGCCTACATGACACATCGGCACGGACAACACCGGCTTGGTGCATCGCATATCTGGCCACGATCGACTCGGACATGGTGTGGGGACACACGGCAAGTGTTCCTCGGAATCCGCGCGCAGAATATTTCGAGCCAGCAGATGAGATGCCAGACATTGCACACGAGCCTGATGGTGACGACGCGGATTTCAATCCTTCAGAGCAGAATTTCAACGGTGGGATATTAGTAGACGCCCGGGCCGTGTTGCAGGGCATCGGTGAATCGGTCCTCAACCTCGCTGAACAATCCATGGCTTGGAAAGCGGCCAATCACAACGGCTGGCGTCCCTTCAACGCTTTGGCCTTTACAGGAGCTCGGGCTGCATGGCAACGGATCAGCCGGGAATGTTTGACAAGATGGTCAAGAGCAATTGCAGCAAAGCCCATGTCTTTGTTTCCGGATCAGGGCCTCATTATGAAGGTGTTGCTAGACAGGATCGGCGAATTTTGGGTGGATAGCGGCTTTGGCATTCGAGACTAATTCTTGAAAAAAACCTATAGCCTAGTGCCTCGATTACCTGCAGTGGGTGGCTGTCCGCGCTTTCTGGCAATTCTGGCGCAATGCTCTGCGATCTGTAACACTGACCTGTGTTCTGTTCGCTATCCGCCGCTGCAGGTGACAAGGAACTTGCAGAAAATGATCGATGAGATCTGCAATAGAACCGGGCGGCAGCGAGTGCCGCTGTCGTGGCCACTCACAGAGAATGTGTTCTGTTATTGCATGAAAGTCATTGATGCGATGAATGGAAGCCAGACCTATGTTCTTTATTGACGGCTAAGAAGAAAAAAAGGTCCGTGGTTTATCGGTTTGTTAATTTATTCATTTGTTGATCTATCGGGTTCGAATTTTGAGGATCGTATTTTTGCGTTGTTGCAAACAGCGGGCCGACCCTAGTATATAATATTCGCATAAGTAGTTTTCTAGGGACATAAATATAATGTAATTTTAAAATATCTGCATTTGGATGTTTTTGGAAAATTGTTATTTCTTTTATTTTTTCTTGAGATTGAATATTTGTTTCGGATGCATATTATATAAAAAACATAATTTATAATATATTTAATATTAAAATAACAATATTCGAATTAAACGTTAGAAAATTAAAGTTAAATCTATCTATTTATTTTTGGAAAGAATAATCTAATATAATATATATAATATCTTTAATAATTTAATTAGGTAAATATTGAAATATATGGTGATTATTATTTTTATATATATATCATAAATAAATTAAATTATAGAATAAAGAGGTAGATCCCACACTTATATATCATTTCAAGGTCTCGTGGGATTTACATAAATATAAATATATATTTGGAAAAAATATATATAAACATAAATATTTAAAACAAATAATAAATCCTACGAAATAAAAATAAAAACAATATATTTTTAAATAACTATACCATATATGAAAACATAAAATTAGAAATTAATAAATCTATAAATATTTAAAAAATATTTTTTTTTTATTCTTTAAATTATCTAATATACATAAATAAACATTACAATTATAATATAAATATTTTAAATTAAGATATGTATATTTATTAAAATGATTCAAACTAGACGACGAGTGGCCCGAAAGCATTTTTCATCACGTAGGAAGTCAAAGTGCAAGTTATCTGTTAAGTGTGCAGTGTGAGGTGTTAAGTCGAGTGAGTTGAGGTAGTGTGTGGGTCTCTGTGTGTGTATCTATGTCCGTGTGTATATGAATCTCTGTCTGTGTGTGTGTCCGAGTAAGTTGAGGCAGTGCGTGGGTCTCTGTGTGTGATGTGTGTGTGTATGAGTCCCTGTCTGTGTGTGTATGTCCATGTCTGCTGTTGGTGAAGGCCTTCAATGTATATATAGTGAACAAATTAGCAAATAAGCCTCCCAAACCCCCCACCGGCGGTCAAGCGATGACAGCCCAGCTCATCGTCGTGAGCATTTGGGCTGCTGATAAGGGGAGAAACAGCGTGCACGCCTCCAGGAAATCTCACTAAAAAAAGCAAGCTGGAATGAAACGTATTAAAGTTATACTACAAAGTCGCCAGTTCTCATCTTCCAGCTCCACAGATTGCTCCGCGTACTAAAGTTCTACTACCAAGTCGCCAATTCTCATCTTCCAACTCCCCAGATACTCCGCGTACTCAAGTTGTACTACAAAATCGCCAATTCTTATCTTCCAGCTCCCCGGATACTCCGCGTACTAAAGTTGTATTACCAAGTCATTGTACTACCAATACCAAGTCAGCAGTTCTCATCTTCCCACTCCCCAGATACTCCGCGTACTAAAGTTGTACTACCAAGTCGCCAGTTCTCATCTTCCAGCTCCACAGATTGCTCCGCGTACTAAAGTTGTACTAGAAACTCGCCAATTCTCAGCTTCCAGCTCCACAACTGCTCCGCGTATTAAAGTTGTACTACAAAGTCGCCAATTCTCAGCTTCCAACTCCACAGATTGCTCCGCGTACTAAAGTTGTACTAGAAACTCGCCAGTTCTCAGCTTCCAGCTCCACAGCTATTCCGCGTACTAAAATTGTACTACAAAGTCGCCAGTTCTCAGCTTCCAGCTCCACAGATTGCTCCGCGTACTAAAGATGTATTACACAGTCGCCAGTTCTCAGCTTCCAGCTCAACTGTACTACAAAGTCGCCAGTTTTCATCTTCCAGCTCCCCAGCTAATCCGCGTACTAAAGTTGCACTACAAAGTCACCAGTTCTCATCTTCCAACTCGCCAGATACGTCGCGTACTAAAGTTGTACTACAAAGTCGCCAGTTCTCATCTTCCCACTCCCCAGCTACTCCGCATACTAACGTTGTACTATCAAGTCGCCAATTCTCATCTTCCAGCTCCCCGGCTACTCCGCGTACTAAAGTTGTACTACAAAGTCGCCAGTTCTCAGTTTCCAACTCCACAGATTGCTCCGCGTACTAAAGGCACAATCTCCGCAAAGGGTTGCGCGCGCACCGGACAAATCGCACTTTCGCCTGCATTTCGCGCACTCGACACGCGCGATCTCCGCAGAGGGTTGCGCGCGCACCGGACAAATCGCACTCTCGCCTGCATTTCGCGCACTCGACACGCACGATCTCTGCAGAGGGTTGCGCGCACCGGACAAATCGCACTCTCGCCTGCATTTCGCGCACTCGACACGCACGATCTCC
>CAXAMN010021707.1:855202-890785 GCA_963970005.1 Durusdinium trenchii
CGCACTCTCGCCTGCATTTCGCGCACTCGACACGCACGATCTCCGCAAAGGGTTGCGCGCGCACCGGACGCCCGGCACTCTCGCCTGCATTTTGCGCACTCGACGCGCGCGATCTCCGCAGAGGGCTGTGCGCGCACCGGACGCCCGACACTCTCGCCTGCATTTCGTGCACTCGGCACGCACGATCTCCGCAGAGGGTTGCGCGCGGACCGGACGCCCGGCACTTTCGCCTGCATTTCGCGCGTTCGACACGCACGATCTCCGCAGAGGGTTGTGCGTTGTGCGCGGACCGGACAAATCGCGCTCTCGCCTGCATTTCGCGCATTCAACACGCACGATCTCCGTAGAGGATTGCATTTTCGGTTGACGCTGTTCGTTCCATCCTCCGCCTTTAAGAGAGATATAAAGTGGGGAAATGCTTTTTCATTAGGACATCTTCCGTGGTAATTTTCCATATTCACACTTGCCTACTCATTGCATGCGTGCATACTCATTGCATGCTTGCATACTCATCATTTGCATATTTTGTATTTAAACGTTTTCGTTCTTCCATTTACATTAGGGTATGTGTAGCGTTCATATGTGTAACGTTCATATTATAATATAAGTGTGATAGAAGTATCAATGTGTAAATATAAGTATCGAAGGATCAATATTCAAAAGATTTTCCAGAAGAATCCTTCGCAATATTTTCGGCAATAAAACATATTTAATTATATATTTATATTAATATTTATAAATTTAATAAATTATATAAATAAATATATATTACTTTAACTTTTAAAATATATAGTTATATCATAATCCATAATAAAATAAAATTATCTATTAATAAATATCTATATTTTAATATTATAACCATTATATATCTTATAATTTATCTTCATAAATCATATGTTTTCTAATTATCTGTATAATTATATATATATTAATTTATCCTTTCTATTTCCGAAATATCTTCGATATCAAATATATATTTAATATCTATTTTCATTATATAAAATATTCCCATATTTTTTTAAAATAAAAAAATAAATTTTTATATAAATCCATAAAAATAAAGATATTAAAAAATATTTAATATAAAAATATATATTTATATGTTTATAATATATAAATATACCATATATCTATTAATATATTTAATATTTGGAATATTATCATATGTGTATATAATAAATAATAGATTTATGTTTTATCGATTTCTTTCCTTTGATTTTAGATTCCCACATTGAGGGATAGGCCTGGTTTAGAAAACAATTGGATTATCAAATATCGGAATCCTTAAAATAGATCGATATTATGATGCAAACAAGCCATCATCCTTCCTCAAATTTTGTGTCATGGAAATACAATAAATTATATAATTCAAATTCCATGTCTATTTGTGTAGCCAAGGTGCCCAGGTTTTGTGGGGTGAGGCCGTCGACAAAGCCAGCTTCTGCGTTGGCAGGGTCCTTGCGGGCAGTGATGCGGGCATGAGGGTGACATGTTTCAGCTCAATGGAACCGCAATGAACCCGAATCATTCCAAATCACGATTTGACATATATCATGATTTCTCAGCTCCTTGTTTTCAAAGCCCATGGCCGCCCATCCTTATATTTTTAGTTTTATAAGTAGGCGCCTACTTAATTAAGGGAAGCTCCTAGGGAGTAGTTCGCTACTTCCCGCCACCTGAGGACGCTGGAGAGCTCACGCTTCTTCAAGGAAGCTCCCCCCACCTGAGGGGGCGGAGCTTTTTAGAAGAAGTGCTCCGATTAATGATTTGGTTCCTAGATTTTAGGGAAACTTGGCTTAATGTTTTTCTATACTAAATGTTGTTTGTGATGACGACCCCTTTTTGACACATGATTGCTGAGCTCCTTGTTGGGCACTAAGTCAAACATCACGTTTGTGCGACCGTCTTGATAACCTGGGAAGACTCATTCTTATTGAGAGAGATTGAAAGGACAGCGATGCAATTCCTGAGCTACACGTACCTTCAATCTTCTTCAATGTTCTTGTTTATGAGTGCCCAAGGAGCGTCCAGACACCTGTATCGGAGTGCCAGGAAGTCTATACGACCTCGTGCCAGGCTGCTCTTCGCAGGTAATTGTGTTTCTTAAAAGGCACAGACTGGCTTCATAATCAAAAAGAAAAGTAGGCGCAATGCTTGGCTATGGATTTCGAACATTTGCGTGCTGAACCTTCCAGCTTGAGAGCGGCACGTCCAAAGCGACCACGGGCCACTTGTGGTTCCCCTCCTTGGGTGGTCGAGGATCAAAGAATGCACACCGGAATCTTTTGGACATGCCCTTTGCTCCTAGTAGCGCCCTTTGTTCCTAGTAGTACGGCCAGGAGCCCCTAGTAGCGTCCTTTGCTCCTAGTAGCGATGCCCTTTGCTCCTAGTAGCGCCCTTTGTTACTTCAAGAGTCCGTGGCATCTGTACATCTACAATGAATCACAGTCATATCGTCCCGAACATTAAGAGCCTCACAGCTTGTCTGCAAAGGAGTCCAGCCTCGAGCTCACAATTTTTGCAACATATGCTCTGCCATAATAGTAATAGATGATAGCAATAATTATGGACAATTCTAGTGGCGGTTGTCCACAGTTATGATCACAGTAAAGACAAACTAGAACTGTGAAAAGGGAAGGTCTGGATACCTGTTACTCAGTAAAAGTATGGACAACACTCGCACCCTACTGCACGCATGATCCTGACATATAATATGTATACACTGTATGTAGTATGTATATCATCCATGATTACATGTTTGTTCATGCTACGTGTTTCAAGTTTCAAAATTACCTTTGATGAGCTTGAAAGCTCCAAGGCTCTACATTCAGCTGGGCCACTGTTTTTGGATCTTCCCGATGACGTCTGCAGTGGCACGCTGCGTCTGTGCCTGGGGGCGTTGAAAGGTGAACTGAGAAAATGGAAAAGTCTTGGTCAACCGGAGTCAACCATGACACTTAGCATCAAGAGGCCAGGAACATGTCTGAGTCATGAGCCTCCTGGCCTTTCTACTAGGAGCAAGAAGCTACTAGGAACAAAGGGCATCACTACTAGGAGCAAGGACGCTACTAGTACAGTAGCTCCTGGCCTTACTACTAGTAACAAGAAGCTACAAGGATCTACTAGGAACACGAAGCTTCTTCAGCCAAGGGAGTCAAGGGATTTCCGGGATTCCGACGGTTCTCATGCGCTCGTGTGAAAGGCTCACTTGATGCCTAGCCAAGAAGTGGACGGCAAAACTGGGTGATCGGTGCTCCCTTGTGCGCGTTCAATTTCAATTTGTTCTTTTTCAATTTCAGCCAAAAGCTGATCTCCAAAGATAAATTTGCCTCAGAGCTTGTGCAAAATCGTTGCTAAAGTCCTTCTGCGCAGGCCTTACTGCAAACAGCATGGAAGCGTGGAAACAACGCGACTAATTTATTTCGGCACCTGACACTGATACAACTGATACAGCAGGTCAGCGTTTGGAAACTAAAATATTGGGTTGAGAAACTCGGGTTTGGAAAAGGAAAACGTAGAGTTCGGAAACTGGAAACGCACTCTCCATACTGCGCTTAAACAGTTGCAATACCCCGCCACCACCCAAGCAAAAATAGGTTATGAACACGACACACGTAGTTTCAACTCCACAAAAACAGTGTCTGAACCCGGCAAAACCCATACAACATGAGACATTGACTGAGAAGAAATCTTATTAGTTGGAAACTCTTTTCGGACCTCTCAACTGAATCCAAGAGCAGCTTCAAATGCAGCTACGTCACTCATAGCTCCACTCGCTATCGGGTCTTAATAGCTCCTGCAAGCAACATGGCCAGTCGATACATCGGCTTCGCCGACAGATCCATCGGCTTCACAAACTTCACTCCTTGGCAGCTTCACTGAAAGACTTCTCCGCCTTCTCCAGAGCTTTGGCCGGAGCGGTATGAAGATACCTGGAGAATGCGCCTGATTGTATTTGGGTAGAGGACGCTACTAGGAGCAAAGAGCATGGCTACTAGGGGCTCCTGGCCTTACTACTAGGAACAAGAAGCTACTAGGAGCTTTGTAATTTGATTGCAAATCAACAATTAATGAATAATCTGATTGATCTCACCAAATGCATCTAGGACCGCACCGCATAATGAGACTGCAACCCTTGTGTGTGGATGTATGTGGAGGTTGTGAAGAGACTGCAAGTAGCTGTGACCACTTGCTTGTGCTTCAAATGTCCAGCCTCTTTCCAAGCTTTTCCTCCACCTGACGCATTCCACCAAAGGAGCCCGGCGGGAATGCTCCAGAGTCTCCAGAGACATCGAAGACCAAATGCTCAAGCCACTCACAGCAACTCCTCGAATTCTTACCACACCCCGCACTAAGCATCAAGCCAAGTATTTGTGTGTGTGTGTCTTAATGCTCTTCATTGCTCTTCTCTCCCCAGTTTGGCTCACTCGCTCGGGGATGTCCAGCAACTATAAGTCAGTCTTTCAATGGAGTCTATAATATTGGCCAAAAGGAAAGGTAAAGCCAAGTATAAAAGACAAAACTGCAAAATCAGGACATGGTGGTTCTTCTTAGTCAGACTCCAAACCCCCCTACTTGCTGTCATCGTTCCTAGGAACGGAAATGACATGAGGAAACCCTATCGGCTGGCGACATCTGCACCCATGCCCTCACAACAATTTCAGGAGAGATCCCATCCAGCCAGCAGGAGCTGCCGCAGGAAAAGAGCTTCTAGGGCACCTGGCTACTGACCAGGTTTCGCCTTCAAAGAAATAGTTTCTTGTTACTACTAGCGATGGCCTCCACCTAGTAGCTTCTTGCTACAAGTAGCTTTAATGTGAAGATTCAAAAATTAGAAACACCAAACCACCAGAAAGCAAGTCAGTGAAGTGAGCAGCACCGTCTATGGCAACGGCGATGTCGGAGGAACTTCCAAGTCCTTGGTCTGCTGACGGAAAAACAGCTTCAATTGTATGAAGAGCCTGCTGAATAACGCAACAACAACCTAAACACCTCAAAATCCCTATGCTGGACATGTACATTCTGTCTTGTGCAGCCGGGGGGCCAAAAGAATTGGTCCATGGATGTCCAGGGTACTGTACAAAGTACAATTTCATGACTTCTGACTGGTGCACTTTTCAAGTCACTTGCAATCACAAACTTGCACTTGAGTGCCCAGCGTTCCTCCAGCTGCTTCAAAATTGCCTGTGCCTTCAACGTCCGCTGGGATGCCAAACAATTAGGAATCATTGTCGTAGCGTTGAAAGCAGTCATTCTCTTGGCATTACCAAGAGGCATCAGAAAAGGCGTAAGTAGAATGAGTCGGAATGAGCCCATCTTAGAGTGCAGTAGAATTGGATGATCTATTTTTAATTAAGTAGGCGCCTACTTTATTACAGCAAGTACTGGAGTAGTTCGCTACTGGCAATAGGAAGTTCGTAGCTCGGACGCAGGGTGTCTCACACTTCTTCAAGGAAGCTCCCCCGCCTGAAGGCGGGGGGGAGCTTCCTTTTTTGCTTTCCGGCCGTCACGAGAAGTCTCCGGCAACCACCACGCGTTCCGCATTGATGGTCACACCTTCACATGCAAGCACTACAACAAGTTCTCGAAGGGAATGCACCACGAATGAGGTGTCAGGCTGGCACCTTTTTGGAAGGCACAAGCGAGCATGTCGAGAGCATCAACAGGCAAAAAGGCTTCGGCGCCTACAAAGGTGCCCTTGGGGAACGTCTTCCCGTTACTTTTATTTCCTTTCTCAAGCAAAAGAGGAGCAACGATGATCTGCCTTTGTTTACAGACAGCAAAGCCAGCTCGGATGATGCTTGCAAAGGCTTGTGGCGTACAAAGTGTTCCATGTGGCAACTGGAATCTCCATCCGTCAACAAATGCCCGAATGGCCAACTCAAACACAGAGCAAGCGAAAGTGTCACCAATTCGCCACTCGACGGTGGCACAGAATCTCAGGAAAACACGGAAGTTTGCATCTGAAAGTTTGGAACTCTCACGAAAGGGCATGTCACACTGGATTTGTGCTTGCCACAAGTACTGCGTGACAGGGACATCCCATGGCCATCGTGGGAACATCTGTCTGGCAGTATACTGAACCTGCGGGGCAGAATGAGCCACATTCGCTGTCTCACGAGTCTCAGCAGGCTTTTTGCAAAACCGATTGCACCGAGCCAACCACAGTTGTCGAGCAAAAATGTCTGCCTCTTTACAAGTCAACTCACTCTTCATAGTGCGAGCAGTGTCATGGATCTGGTGCTTAGCAAAATGGTCCGCCAGCCGATTTAGCACAATATCTTGTTTCGATGAGCCAGCGCGTTGAGCTTCATCATCAGTAAGCAGAGGACTTGGAATATGCTCTAGAAGATGAGCCGGACACCATAGCAATTGCAGTGGTGAATCATGAAGACCACGACGTTGATTCACCAGACCCAATAAAAAGCCCCACCAATTTGAGTGAGTCCATTCAATACGCACTTTGTTGGCACCCAAAAGCTCAGGAAACTGACTAACGATGGTCAGAGAATCAGTGTGGATCACCAATGGCGTGGAGGACATTGCAAAGGCATACAAAACAGCCCATAACTCAGCTGTGTAACTGGACAACCTCCAGTGTCGAACTCGATCAGCAGCAAGTAAGGATCCGTGCTGGGAAACCACTGCAAAGGAGGCAATCGCAAGCCATGGATGGGTATTCAGCTGGACAGACCCATCAGTCCATACGTGTTCAACCGGACCAATTGGCTGCACCCACTGAGCCACAGGAATGGCGGACGTGTTGGATGTGACCAGCTTTTCACGGATAACCTCCATCGGAAGCTCTGCAATCCCCAGAATAGGGAAATTCGGTCCAAAATAGAATTGGGTCGACGGTCGAGCCAGCTCCGGTGGGAGCTTCTGGCACTCATCAACAAAGTGTGGTAAGGACTCCTTTCCCAAGTCACAGAAACGACATTGTGAGCTGTCAACCAGACCTGCTGCAGCCAAGCGATCAGCAGTATGAGTACAGCCAGTGATAGCGCTCTCCCAGTGAAAAAGGAAACTGAAGCCTTCATTATTGATCTTCGCCAGCTTTTTCTTAGCGGACAACGGGAGCGTGAGATCCAAAAAGCCCTTGGCCGTACTGACATCTTTCCTCGGCATGAGACAAGCTGTATGGTAACACTTGTTAGCCGCCAAACTCTTGAGGATACATTTCAGATCTGGAACTGAGAAATCCAAAAACATGACCGGCTCAGAATTGAAGATGGAAAACTCAAAGGTATGAACCCAGACAATATCCAGAATCTGACAAGCTTGACCAAATTGCGTCATCCACGCCTGTGCTGTAAGCTGATCCTGAGCGTACAACTGTTGCCATTGCTGGCGAGCTAATTGAGATTGTTGTAGGAAGCGAACAGTCTCCAGAATAGTCAGAACAGCTCGGCAGAGGAAGGGATCCAGGCGATGGGCCTTATGCACAATGCACAGTAACAAGTGCTTGGAGCGCCATTTCGGGCGGTCTTGCCATAAAGCATCCGCGATCGCGCTTTGCAGTCTTGCCAACATCCTCTTTGGAATAAAGTTCAACTGCGGTGCGAAGGCAATCTGAGGCAAGACTTTCGTGGCCAAAATTTGAGCACGCTTGAAAGCATCACATGGCAGTGCACGGATGGCTTCGCAGTCCCGCAATGCAGCTTGCAGCTTTGCAGCTGGAAAATTGCCCACATTCTTCTTCGTCGTTTGAACATGAGCGCCCAGTATGTTCACGACCTCAACGAGCTTCATTTGCGGGAAAGCGGCCTTGAGAGCTTTCCGTAACGGGCCACTAGTGGCAAACAGCTCACATTTGCCAACGTTGAGAAACTGGCCACATAGAGAATCCCAAAGTTCAGTTGCTCTGACTGCAGCCACTAAACCATCAATGGATGATTGTCTTGTCCACAGGTAAGTGTCGTCGATGAAGGCTCGAAAATCAACACCATCAATGTGGTCTACCAGCCAAGCCCAAATGGCCATGTGGAGATTGATGCACAACAAACTGAGTGAGCATCCCTGCACAACACCATTTGGAGTGGATATAGGTTGTGCTCGGGTCCATTGTTTAAATGACAGAAATCGAGTCATTCTGGTATAGAGCCCAAGGAAGGCCCTCACGAACCCAAGCGGCAGTCCCAGCGTGAGCATAATGGCCGCACAAAGTTTGGGCATCAACCGGTCAAAGCACTTTGACTTGTCCAGCTTCACTGCTGCAAAGGAGCCCCGGAAGCTGTGTGCATGATCAATTTCCATTTGGACAGTAAGGTGCACTTCAGACATTTGTCGATGTTTGATCCCACCCTTCAACTGAATAGGCATCACCTGCTGCTGCCATTGCTGCAACTGCCAAAACCTCAATCCGGTGTAGAGCAGCGTGAAGATGGACTGCAAGGAAATCAGTCTTTTGGATAATGGTGCCTCACTCCCATCTTTGTTCAAGATGATCATTCGAACTTGAGTTAAGATGTCTGGGAAGTCAGCATGCCCCGCTTCAATGTCATTAAATACTCGAGCAACAGGACGAAAAGCCGCTGGTGGCAGGAGCTGAACCTCTCGAGTATTCCAACCATCAAGTCCAGCGGCAGCATCGGGCTTGCGTCTGCAAGCCTGTTCCCACAGCTGCATCTCTGTGATAGGCGGCAGCACAACAGACCGCCCTTTATCATGGATGTAAGGCCAGACTTGCTTCAGGATCTGCATCTCATGAAAATGCTGGGCATTAACAGAAAACACTGAGTCCCACTTATCAGCAATGATGTCCATAGCCGTATTGGGGTCATAGACAATATTGCCTGCATCATCCTCCACAAGATTTTGTGGGACAACACGGCCCTTCTTCTTGAGGTATTGGTAGACAACTTTGCCAATGGCCAAAGATGTTGTGGCATTCTTCATTGCTTCTTTCCAGCGCCGGATTGCTGACATCTTCATCTGTTTGATCTCAGTAGCAATCGCCTGCAAGGTGAGCTCAATCAAATGTGGAACATCGTGTTGAAAGACCTGAGATGTGGACGCAGGAATGATCCCTGCTTCTTTCAGCCTTCGCAACAACCGTTTCATTGTCTGCAGCAGTGTACGGGTGTCAACATCTCCAGTACAATCACGGCCCAAACGAAAGGAGATTTCCCGCAGAGATCGCAAACAGGCCCTGAGCAAAAGCAAATGCGGCGAAGCTGCATTTCCTGCTGTTTCCTGCATGGTCGTCATGGTCGATTTCCGAAAATGGGGTAGCTGCCCTCTGATCCTGGGCCCTTTGTCCCATCGAGCACCATTGCGCAGCAAAATACTGATCGCAAATTCGTTGAAGATGTCCCACTTCTGATTGGAATGAGCAGCTGCCTGGAACCGGGATTCATGCTCACGCCAAAGTTGGTCACAAGCCAAGTTGATAGGACAGGCAGGATCTGACGCATCACACTTGGCAACATCAGCTAAGTCAAACTTCGCAAAACGCTGCAAAATTGTGCCAGTCTGCTGAATGCGGTCCCAAGCAAATGTAGCTTGGACAGGCCTATGTTGACGATCAAGAAATTCAAGAATCTCAATGCGCACCAGAGCAGTAAGAGCGATGCGGTTGACCAGAATTCCATCAATCGACGATTGCCCTTCACCGTCATTGGAAGCAGCGTGTTGGAAGAAGGTGTCAGGGCGAATGATCTCCCCTTGGTCACTGGCCTGAAGAAGCGGGTCAGCCCAGCCCCAATGGTCAAGAGCCAATTGTACACAGGGGTACATCCCCGGCTCCATTTGAAAATCACCTGCCAAGACAATGGGAATGTCACCAAATTGAGCTGCCATTTGAAAGATTTGATTGAGCATCTCATTATTGCGCTCGAATTTGGAACGCTCAGAAGCAGCATTTGCAATGGCGTAGAAATTGAAGACCAACACCTTCACACTGGGAGACACTTGGTGCCACGTAGCTGTAACCCTAGCGGTGGGCCTCAGCAATGACCAAGTCCCTGAAAGGTCCACTCGATCATCAAAAATCTGGGTCAGCTCAGGGTTTGCACAAGTGGCAGTCCCCCCGGAAGGGATTCTGAAAGTACCGTTGGTCGCCCGCTGCTTCTGTAGAGGTTGCGAGCAAAAAAGGCCAAGGTTGCAAAGAGCAGCTTTCCGTTTGGCCTCCATCATGTTCGAGTCCGCGATGCGGGCTTCTTGGAACAGGAAAACATCCGCATCCCAACTGAGACAACTGACATTGGTGGCAAAGGAATCAATGTTTGCAGAAATTATGGACCACCGAGGTCCCTCACCTGGGTAGCCTAAAGTCTGGTCATAGCAGGAAGCCCACCACAAGACAGCGATCAAGGCACATCTCTTGCAAAAACAGCCATTGAATCCCCAGGTTGCCGAAGGCACCTTCCTCGTCACCATTGGTTGCAGAGAAATTCTGTCACGAAAGAAAGCATTTTGAATTCGAAAAGGATTTGTCACCAGCCCAAGGGCCCTCTCCTTCACCCTGAGGTGGGAGCACAGCGCAGCTGGGAATATGGTTACGCAACAACCATCAAAGTAACACCCAATCTGAAGGAAAGCCTTCAGCCCAAAATTGCACATCAATGCAGCGGTACCAGGAATGACCCAGTACATGTCATCAATCTCACACTTACCCCCATGTGAGAGGCTCACGTAGGTAGTCCCACAAAGCAAAACCCATTGAAAAACAGGCCAAATCATCCTCCAGCACGAATCGCAAGGAAAACGAAGCTCCCAAACGAAAGGCCTAAGCCAGAGCAAAATCTGTCCTGCACAAATCCACCTGATCCGAAAGTGGATCAACACACCCCAAATACAGCACAAGGTCAAGACGAACCCGACACGTGCTGATACTCCCCAAATGCGCTCACATAGTCAAGCCGCCCGGTGGTGTTTCACCGGGGGTGGAGTGTCCCCTTGGTCTCGATGCCTTGGCTGGACACATTGCAGGATCTGGCGTAGCTGATCGCCAACTTGATTGAATTGGCTGTCGACCTTCTCGCTCAGACTCTCATGCCGTTGCTCAAGCCGCCCAACTTGCTCTTCAAGGCGATCGATGCGCTCATGGTGAATCTCCTTCGACACAGCACCTCGAGCAACAGGTTGTTCTTTGGCTTGAACTTGACCTCCTTTGGATGACTTGCCTTTGCCTTTACCTTTGGGAGAGATCTTATAGGAAGCCGGTGTCAGCAGGATTTCAAAGGTCTTGTCATTGACACGTACCGAGAACTTCGTCACCGATGGGGCTTTCTCAAAGGAGAGCGTCCATGCACACACCCCTGCCCTTCGAAAGGATCTGGTCGGGATACACGGCACCTTAGTGGTTTGATGCACTGCTGCAACGATGTCCTTTGCGAGAATTTCAGCAGGCCACCCCAAGCTGTCCATATTAACTTTGGGAACCATAGCCTTGTTGATGGTGCAGATGCGATCATCCTGCGGTAGCAGCAAATCTCTGGCCGTAGCAAGGGCGTCTGTCGCAAAACGAGGGGCCAGACCTCTTTTGGTGACTGCAATACCTCTGTATCCGGTGATAGAAGATGCCGCTTTGATGAGATCAGCTTTGTTGGCCCTGTCAATCGGCCAAAACCTTGGTATGATGGACAAATCATCGACTTGCTCACCTTTGGGGATGAAGTCCCTCACCACCAGGTCCCCTGTACCACTTGCAGCCAACAATGGAGTGCGGTGTTTCTGCTGCACCTTGAGGAGGCATTGATGAACCACATCATGCTTATCTTTGGCATGCTCTTGGATGACACGGTACCCATAGATTGCAGCATGGTTCCAAATAGGATCCGAGCAAACTTCCTTGAGGAGAACCTTGAACTTGCCAAGAGGATTGTCATAGAACGACTGGAAGACATCTTTCGTCGTGAGTCTGGCATCACATTCCAGGACAATTTCACACACAGCTGCCAAAGTCAATGTGATCGACGGAGTCGGCAACAGGAACTGTACTTCAGGAGTGACAATCACCAGACGCACTTGACGTTTGTATTCTTGATTCAAGGCAGGGTCAAAGACGATCACCTCAAAGGGCCCCGTGAGATTCGGCATCTTGGCAAGCGGGTCAGTTGGATCGATGATAGGCAAAAGCAGTGCACAAGGTTCCTTCGGGACAATCTCAGTGGCCTGCTTCAAATTGCCTTTGGAAACGAAGGCAATTCCACCTCGGTTGGTGGATAGCTGCTGCTTTTGTACAAATGGTAATGGGACTTTGTCCTTGCTGACAAAGGGGTGATCAGTCTGGAGCTGAAGATCCTCCCATTTGCTTTGCTTCACAGTCTTCTTCTTGGTTTTCCAAGGATCATCAAACTGCCATGGGTCGGCTGCTTGCATCGGGGTGTCAGGAGGAGCAGCTCCTTCCATACCACCAAGAGACACTGCAGAACATGGCTGCAGCACTTGGCACCCACCAACCAGCAGAAAAGTTCTGCGAACGTTAGCAGCAAATGTACGCAGCATGGGCGGTGCCCCTGCCGTTCGCCAGGCACGGTCAGATTCCTCAAGGATCAACCACTTGGCGCTTCTGCTGAGGGAAATGGAAGTCAGCTGGAAGTGTCAAATCCGAAACCACCCATCGATGGAGCAGCTCCCAACCGCACATACCAGGTCGAGTGCGAGTGGTATCAACAATGATAATCGGCCGAAAGCCGATAGGCACGACATATTCTGCAGCAAAGTTTGTCCAGAATTGCTGATCTCGAGCTGGAGCTTGCAGAAATACCACACGGCAGGTCTGTTCCTCAGCATTGCAGATGACTTCAATACCAACCCAGTGACCTTCTCGAAGGGCAACAAAGCGTTGAACCTGGTCGCTTCTCGGCATGACACTTGATGCAATGATAGATAAGTCATGATGGAGCACTGGGGGACAAAAGGACTCCGGCAAGAAGAAGGTCAACAAAAACTCCATCTCATCACTTGTAGCCCACCCCGGATGTGTCCGGTAAATGTTGGCTCTCATATCTAACCACTCATCAGCGACAAAGAAGATCTCATGGATATTGTAAACTTGAGGAGGTCTCCCAGTTGATCGAAGTATCAAGTCTTCAGCCCGACTTGGTGATTCCATGATGGCGACCATAAATGCATTGCGGCTTGCACGAGCAAATTGTAGCATCCTGTCATCAGTTTGAGTGTCGCGCCAAACAAAATCAGCCTGGTCAAGGATTTGCATCACGTGTTCAGTATATTGGGCTCTCTGTAGGCGCTGTGTAGTTCGATGAGAAGTAGGAAGCAGCGGTGCTCCTGCCCGTGCATAGAAGGTGCGAAGGGTACGCCACGCAGCCAGCTCTGAATCCTCGGTCGTCCGAATCCAGCGGAAGGCATTGGGTTGAACCGGGATTCGCATGTTGTTGATGAGTTCCAAGACAGCAGTGCGCTGCCTCAGAGTCAGCTGCTCTGGTGAATGGTAGAGCACCCTCCACTGCCCTTCAAAGAAACGAACTTCCACAAAGAGCCAATCAAAGACCACCAGGATTGGCACAACAAAATGCTGAAAACAGCGCTGCAAGTCAGCGGGCTCAACCGGAAAGCGAAACTGCGATTCACTACTGACCCACATCGCAGGGGCGCACCAGCAAATGGAAGGCATCAAAAGTTGCAGCACATCAAAATGAAAAACCATCTCGTCCATGGCAAGGGCACCAGGCTCGAGATTAAACTGCAAAAGCCTGGCAGCCACTGAATCATTCTGCACATTGCAACTTGGATGTTCCGTGAGGAAGTCCATACCACCAAAAGCGATGGGCACAGCCTGTCTGGGCTTGGAATCACACCACAAAATGTCACCATTGATGAGCATCAGAGGCTGATTGGCTGGGCATTCCACAGAATTACGCATCTTAATGGTACACGGCTGTCCCAGCAAAGCAGAGCATTGTAGCGGTGTCATAGTGCGAGGCACTTGGCAAATCTTCAACCATTTGGTATCATGCCCACCGGCCAGTAACACCCACTTACTAGCACTCACTGGCTCATAGGTGCCCTGGATGGCCAACACGACAAGCACTCCAACCAGAGTGCGACACGCTTCATGGTTTGCTTTGACGAAATGCAGGTGCATGTCATGCAACTGAAAGCTCGGAATGCTTCCTAAGCGGTCAACATTGGCCTGGTTAATCCAGCTGAAAGTGCCATCCTGCTGGAGCAGCAAAACTCGAGCTACGGCTCTTGGTTGCAAATCCTGGCAAACGTATTCAGCAACATGTAAGAATCCCTTACGATGTGCTTCCAACAGAAAGTCGAATTCGGGATCATCTTCCTGCTCACACCATGGTTGCGTAGGGGATACAATGGGATCGTCACCCCCAATGTTCTCATCGATCCTGAGAACCTGCATGGCCACAATCTCAAAAGTGCCACACCGCAAGGCAATCTGCCCAGCCGGTATTTGCCCCCAACTCAAATCATGCGGTAGAGCCTGACCATCCCAGAGAAGAGTAAACAGCCTTCGATGATGATTTTCAAGCTCAAGACCATGCAAGAGATCACTAATGACCATGCCATCCACCTTTTTCTCAAGCGGGATCAGAGTGCAATCATCACAGAAGCGTGTAAGAACACTCCCAGCAAGCCATGGCTGCCACGTCCTGATGCTTGGAAGAATCTTGGTCACCATATCAGCCATCGGCTGTAGGACATACATGCCATCCACAGCACGGACCAAGGCATTTTCAGCAGTTAAGCGATCATCCCAACATTGTTGTAGTATGGCCAACTTGGAGATGGCCTCACCGGAAACACCTTCCAAAGCAAAAAGAATTGCAGCCAGTGCATGAATCTGAGAGATCGCGTTCCCAAGCTGATGAAAAGCAGTCCGGATATCTCTTGGTAAGCTCAACGTTGCAGTCGTCCCGAAAAGGGAAGCAAAAACAAAGGGGTCAATGAATTGAAACTCATCATTCACCGAGGTCAGAGTCGCAAAAATTCCCTTGTTCTGCACATGTTCGGCTTGGAGCAAGTGTTGAGCTGTATAAGACGCACAGAGAGTTGGTAAATATTCACCAGCCTGAAGGACACGTTGTTGTAGCACTTCTTGCAAGGAGGCACCTTCGATGACTCGGACTTTCTTGGCAGGTGGAAGCAAATTCCTGTCCCCATAGATTTGCAATTGATCCTGACTCAACTTCAAACTGTTAGCAAGGGTGCTCGGCAATTCAAAGAGGTGCTTCGGATCATTCCAAGGAATTCGACGGGGAATCGTACACTGAAGACGTTCTGCAGATTTGTGCCCACCAACATCCTGACGACACCAAACCGCAAGCCACCTCGTACGCTGGTTGCTGGTCATCTGGTGAATTGCAACATCTTGGGACCAAATCCGCATATAGCCAGCAAGTTGCATCGCTGCTGAGATCACTCGCCAATGAGGGTGAGATTCCAGTCCATCAGAGCATTCAAAGAGTGCAAGGACAGGCCGAACTTTGCAAATATGGTCAATGGCATCAAGGAAGCAAAACCCTTCATCCGAAGCGAGGCCAGAATGCTTGCCTCCTTTGCTCCAACTTGGACATGGAGGTGAAAGCGTCATGAGCAAATTGGATTTATGTGACGTTGCTCTGACCAGTGTAGTCTCATTGATGTCAGCAAGTATGCCAGTGCATGCATCGCTAGAATCAAATTCAACTTCAAGAGGGCACCGAAGAAATTCCTTGCGATGATTCACGCTCCACGTTCGCATAACATCTAAGCTCCAGTCAACCGAGGTATGTGAAGCAAATACAAACCCCATGCCCGCATTTTGAAGCCACCACATGGCCCGAAGCCAGCCTTCATAGGCACCAGCGAATAGGTGTGACACCTGCCAAGCAAGGCTACTATTGTAGCTGGGAATATTCCAGACTGTCACCTTAGCGTCAGCTAGAATACGATCACCATCAAGCCGATTTCCCGGTTTAGCAAGAATGCCAATCCACATGCCAGGAGCCAGATCAAGCCTGCAATGCCTCACCGGACAAAGGATGTCAAAAGTGGGCCATTTCACATTTTCAGCATCAAGCGGCTGCATCAACATTGAAGTCCTCCGGATATGGGCACATAGAGTCGGACCAGTGTGCACATCCATTACTTCTCCAAACAAAACCCAGTCTTCAGAAGCAGATCTACAGTCACCACAAGACGCAATGCCATGAAGTGCCCTGGTCACTGTCTCCGCCAAGGTCACTGGCATGCCCATCACAGACCATTCGATCAAGCTTTCCACAGCATGATGGCCAACACCACTCTTCATTTCCATCTTCTCCATGGCGATCCCTCCACCTGTGGGTGAAGGGTCGGTGGACGCGCCACCTCCACGCAGGGCGTGGACAGCAGCGCCCCGGCCCTCGCGGGTGGGCGTGAGGCAAATAGCTGAGAGCCAAGATGCCTGGGGGGGGGAGCTTCCTTGAAGAAGCGCTCGCACTATTCATTTGGTTCCTAGACTTTTTGGGAAACTTAAGAGTTTCAGCATCTTCTTCCTCTGAAACTTTTGTGCCGCAGCCTTCTTGCCAAAATTTGGCACGATGCGGTCCCTATCCACCTGCGCAAGGCTGCCGTAGGGGTTCGGAGTGAATCTTGGAGTCTAATTACACTCAATTCTAATTAAAGTCTACTTATTGTTTCTACTAGTAGCTTCTTGTTCCTAGTAGTAACGCCAGGAGCCCCTAGAAGCGTCCTTTGCTCCTAGTAGCGATGCCAGGAGCCCCTAGTAGCGATGCCCTTGCTCCTGCCGTAGGGGTTCGGAGTGAATCATTGGGATCACAATGTAATTGATGTAATTACCCGGTATACACTACACGTCGCATCATCTGAACCAACCAGCTTGTCTGTTACCAAGCAGCACTGGACCAGCATGGGGTTCATTGTGCTGTGAGGTGCACAAATCAGGAAGTGTACCCGCATGCCATAGCCCCTCTTTGAACATCAAACAGATGCGAGTGAAACAGCCACCAGAGCTACAGCAGGTTGAACGCAACTCTCTAAGTCCACCCTCCTGAGTGGATCTGAGAGGGAGGTTGCTGGTACCATGGCAGCGGCTGCGGCTGCATCCATGAAGGATCAGGCGGCATGGAGAGCGCCAAGGAGGATCCAGAGGCGCTCGCTTTGGAGGACATGAATGGACATGAAGGACGCTGGGGTCGCCAGTGACCTATGGCCCATCGAGACGAGGGAAGAAGGATGGGAGAGGAAGAGGGGCGACCACAAAAGCCATGGAAGCTTTCAGGCGAGGTGATGTTGAGGGCTATGCAGCCGACGACTTTGGGAGCAGCGGAAGCTGTGCTGGCGGTGGCTGAGAGGCCGCACGGGAGATTGGCTAGAAACCGAGGGTGAAAGGCGGGAAGCCTCGGGGCTCGGTCAATCTGTGGGCCAAGTCAATGGCCAGGAGAGGAACGTGGCGCCAGAATGCGCCAGAGCTACAGCACAATGAACATCCCTCTTCTCTTTCTGTTCACCGGTTTGGGTAGTAGAAAGAAGTGGTGTGGCAGTCGTTGTGTCCAGATTGGTTCTGTCCAAAAGGTTCTCCCTGCCTCTGCTGAAAGCTTCTGCACCTCGCTCCAGGCCGTCTCCAGCGCCTCTTTCTCGCTTGCCTCACTGGGTGGTGCCGCCTGCCGCGCTGCAAGCGGACAACTCAACTGCTAAGTTCATTGGTTGGTAGTTCAACCTGTAGTTCAACGTGGCAAATTCTTGCTATCAAGGCCCAATTGGATTGATGTTGTTCGGTACTTGTCGAATGTCTGTCTGTCAAGAGTCATCTTTGAATGTGCAAGAAAGTCGCAGTTAGCAGCCTGTCAGCAGGTGCCGAAAAGATGTTGGAATAGCAGTGGAAGACTTTCTGTATGGTGCACCTGCGTCGGGGTGGTCTCCACCGCTGCGGAGAGGCTCAAACTGGGCCTGAAAGCTCCTGGGCCGGATCACAGAATGCCACAGATTTCTTGTAGATCTATTTGACTGTGATTGACATGATTGACTATTTACTATTTGTTCTTCATTATGAATCCATTCAGTGTATAATAGTGTGTATGTATATATACACACACTATGTAGACTATGCCAGTATGTACCTAAAGTTTTCATGTATCTACAAGCTTGCAAGAGCTGGACATGGAATCCACCCACGTAGCAGCTGTGAGGCATTGCTGAACCAACTGAGGTTTCCGCCCAGCACTGTAGCCAGTACGAGCAGGGCAGTCCTGCACAAACGAACAGACTTAAGACGCCGCTCTTATTCCTGTGAGTGTCGAAAGCCTGCGCAAACTTCAGATAGCAAATTTCAGGGTAATTACTAAAGCAAAACAGCAATAAGCTACTAGGAACAAGTGCCTCGCTACTAGTAACAAGGGCCTTACTACTAGGAGCAAGAAGCTAGTAGAAACAATAAATAGAAACAATAAATAAGCTATCTTTCATTCACGATGGTTCGCTGCCACAGTTTGGTGCCCCTACCCAACCAGTCTCGCGGGGCTCGCGCCCCTTCGGAAGCGGCCTGACCAGCAGGTGAATCATATTGCCGTCTTCCCGAAGGAACGAAGGATTCAAGTTCATTTCAGCTCCACAGATCCAGAGACCTACTAGTCTACATTCAATATGTCTCTCACTCGGAAAAAAAAACTGGTTGAGAAGAGAACCTAATAGCGATGGCCTTCAATTTATCGTTTTTATATACATTCCAGCATCGAAGTTGAATTTGAGCATTATACTTCTACGATCACGCATGATTCTGCTCGCGATCGCCGTTAAATCGGTGCCTTGCTCCATGGCGCTTGGCTTCGCACAAAACAGCAATTGCCAAGCCCACAGCATCACAGGATATCATGGTTGGCACAGGTAGCATCATGGTGATGGCTACAAGTGTCATGCGAAACGATATGAACAGTTCAACCGCGCCAGCATTTTCAACGCAGCTGTGTGCAGTGCGAAATTCGGCATGAATTCCATGGGCTGTACAGAGGTGAGAATGAACTGTACCACTCTCAAGTGGCGTTGACCGGTGATAAGTGGAGCTAGGTTTTTTCGATGTTTAACGTATATGCTCTAACAAGTAGACTCAGACAGGATTTGCAGCCCATTGGTTGTTCGCACGGTTGAATATGTAGCATATGTAGCAACCTTGCATCTTGGCTGTCTGTCTGGTAGTACGTGCCTTTTCTGAGGGTCATTTGCACGTCCCAGCCATGAATCAGCTTGAGAAGAAACCCATTTAATATCGTTTGACACAAGTTGTCTGCACAATGGCTTTTGAGAACCCACTTTCGGGCGATGGGATTCTTTCCTACACGGCCTTGCATCTTATTGCCGCACCGGCGATGGGGCTCGGCTGGGTGCCATAGACTCTGCCCTGGCATGCCCAAGAGTGGATACAAGCTGCGAGTATCAAAACGATGTATTACGTAGATATCTATGGTACTGCATTTTAGCTTAATAACAAAAACTTGTTATACACAGTAAGTTTCCATAAAAATCTAGGAACCACATGAAGAGTGCAGCAAAGGAAACTCCCCCCACCCTCAGGCGGGGGGAGCTTCCTTGAAGAAGCGTGAGCTATCCTGCGTTCTGCCTAGTAGCGTCCACTACCTAATAGCTACAGTACTATATCATATCTCTTGTAGCGGCCTACCACCCGGGCTCAAAAAAAACCGTCAACCCCTGTTTTGGACGGTCAGACATTTGAACATGGCCAGAATGACGAGCCAAAGGCCGGCGGCTGCGCCGAGGCGCTCGGCTGCCTTGGGAGAACTGGAACCGCGAAGTGTCGCAACTGCAAAGTGCCGATTGAATTGACAATCTTCGAAGGTGACCCCTAGCTGAGTGATCCCAAAGATGCGTCTGAGCACCGGGGCCCAAAAGAGGCCGGCACAGAGCCAAAGTTGTACCTCAAGACATGTCATATGATGTTTCAATCAGCATCAACATGCATCAACCATGTGTGGGAGCAATTCAATCAAATTGTTAGATCATCTACTGTTACTGTAAACAAATTGTCAAAGCCTTTGGCTTTTGGCCTTGCAAGGTACACCAGACACTCTTGACCCGCGCGCAATAATTGCAGTTGTCTTTATTGTTGGCGCACTGGTCGCCGAAGTTGCCAGCAGTGTCAGTCTGGCAATTTCCCGAAGGATGTGAGTTGGGAACTATGAACTAATTGTCCAAAAAAGATGCAGCCATGACAAAGGCTGATCAGGTCACACTGGTGAGATCGGTGGCAAAGGACATATGTTGCAAAATGCTGCTTCTCTGAGGAGCAATGATAAAGCAAAAGCCGTGGCCCCAGTGACTCATCCAGCAAAAAGCAATCAAGCTAGGCTTATCTTGATAGCCACGACAAAAGAATCTGATCTTCGAATCTTCCCCCGATAGAATGTGTCTGAAGAAGCTGTAACGGCCACGTCGCACCTTTGAGAAGTGCTGATTGGATTTAAACTCGGAATAGAGTGTGAAGATGACATGCAATGTCTCCGTGATCTGGTTGTAGACCTCAAACAGGCAAGTCTCTAGCTCAAGGAGCACCTCGTCTAGCTCTCATTTACAATGAGACTGACCTTGTCATTCTTCACCGTAAAGCGAGTCACCAATTGCGTGTACCCCCAGAAGCACTCCTTCGTCTGGATAGGGGCTAGCGACTAGCGAATGGCATAGCGACATTTCGACAGAGCCAACTGTGGACCCCGAACCGGCACATCCAGGACGGATGCAAAAATCTTCACATAGCTCGGCAAATCCAACCTCAAGCAATCATGAGTCATGAGTTGAGCAATCCATCAGGACATTTCAAGATGTTGATAAGCATGCATATTGTTTGGCCCTTGCAACTCTGTAATGCGAATGTCTGCAAATGGCTTCCTGACAGTTGTGCATGATATCGTCATGCTGCTCAGAAAACCACGTGGTGGATAGCTACAACAATAGCTTGATCTGGATTTGATATATGCGCCTGGGAAACGTGGTTAGCTGATGTCTGAACTCACCAAGGTTCAGACTCTAGATCGGCAAGATCCGGTAGAGGATTGTTCTGGAGAAACTCCTGCAGCTGAAAACGCACAATGATTGAGCCGATGGCATTCCGGCTGTTCACGCGAAACATGTGACCTCTACCTAATTTAGTTCAGGCAGCTTGGCGTGGGGGGGAAGAAAATGTAGAATTGAACATAATTGAACCAAGGGTTCTCGATATCCTCAAGTGTCTGAATGTCCCAGGGTCGAACTGCTTATGTCCTTGATGAAGGGTGCCTGGAGATGGAGGTGACTTCTATATAACATCTAGCGCCCGCTCTGTACTGAACTGCTCATCGCTGGTCTTGGTCGTTGCTCGGCACTGCTTCCTCGAATTCACCGGGCCAAACTTGCATGAGCTGCTCGATGTCTGGCATCCTAGCAAATCCAACTGAGTGAGGCACGTTGAACATTGTCTGATGCGAAGCAGTGCATTGCAAGACCACTGAGAAAATTGCAGGTCGCAAATCGCATGTGCAATATCAAGGGAATCGAGTTCTTCATAGTTCTTCATTGAATTGCTTGGCTATGAGCCACATGTCTGCACAGGTGCTACTGTTCCAAGGTCTGCTTCCCAAGGCCGGCATCGCAACGCCAAACATGCATCCAAAGCGGCAGCATTCACCAAAGCGTCCAGCCTCCTTGAATATTGCACCGTAGGTGCAGGCTTTGATCGGTTGAGGTGGTCAATCCGCTTGACCTCAATCTGCGGCTTTCTTCAAAACTCCGGGCAGGAAACCGTCCAATGTGAGAATCTATGGCTTGGGCAAAACGACACGGATGTTGTGAACCCTGGGGTTAGGACCCAGTTGTCAATCTCCTTCGGATTCTTCTCGGCATTTTCAATGGACCGGACCTGCCAAAGTTCCCATTCCTGATCACCCACGAGATACAACAAACAACAAGAACGTGCTACTCCACTCGCTCGGATTCATGCTCAAACCTCTGTACCTTTTGAACTGGAATACATCGTGTTCACACTCGTGTTGCATCTTTCGAGTGATCAATATTATCCTCGCAAATGACAACATGCTCAGAGTCGCATTGCTGTGCAGTGTGCTTTGAACCCCCTCCCATGCCTAGTTGTATGTGCCAACATCGCAATGATCCCTTCTAGCTGAGGCCTCCATTGGTTGAAGGTCCTGGTTCTTGCTGAGAGATCGAAGTTGCAAGTCCAGGATGGATGGATCAGATGGATTCCTGAATGCTCACTGGCTCAAAAACAAGCTGTGGAATATCTTGTCGCAAGCTGCAAGAAATGATGTGAATCCTTGCTTGCACTCGAAACTGAGAATCCCCACAGAGTGGGCTCATCTAAACGTGTGGTGCCCAAACCACTGGTTGCTTCGTCGGGCCGCGGCATCTTGAGAAAAGCATCCACCTCACACAGAGCAGTCCACACTTCTAGATGCGGCATTCACGACCTAGGACGCTTGAGTTCTGCACAGCCCATGATGAAGCTAACCGACGAGTTCAGTATCATTCAGTATCTAGTTAAGGTTTCGGTGGTTTCTGCTTGCCTTGCTGCTTGACAAGATCCACTTGGTGAGACTACGTTCATCAACCAGCCAGAGTTGATACTGTCAAAGCAAATCCAACGAGTCAAAGTTGGGACAACCAGTCTGTCAAATCCAACGAGATATAGTTTTTGTCACAGCTAGAAAAAGGTGGACTGCACAATTTGCCCGTCGCTTTGGCACCTCGCCAATACTGGGGATCAGCTCTGGGATGAATGGCTTCAGAACTGTGTCCAGCTCGATTGTATGTGGCTTGTACCTGCTGTTGTCAAAGGTGACCTAGAACTACATGCTATATTGCTGCTGGAGCCTATCTACAAGTAGCATACTGACTTTGCTCGAACCGTGAAAGCGATTGACCGTGCTTTATTTATCGATGTGAATTTTCTTGTGTATAGACACTGGAATCAGTGTCACAAAGCACAGTAGGCAGCAGTTTTTTCTTGGCAAACGGGTGCGTTGTGTCAGTTCATTCTCAAGCTCATTGCACCTAACAATATCTCAACATATAAATGACAATGGATGACGATGGCGTCCCCTGTGGCTCGACCTGGTGATGCAGTTAAAGAGCTCTTCAATCTCTGCGGAGACTCCCTTCATATTTTTGAAGTCATCCGGGTTGTACCTTGCCACAACTGTGAATGCCCAAGTGGTGGGAGCGATTTAAAAAACACTTCTTGCATGGGCTGCAAGCTACTGCAATTGACCAGATAGCAAAGATAATGCATGCTGTGTGTCCCAATGTACTCAGTGTCGATGCTAATTCAGTAAATGGCAACCACTCCACACCCCCCTTGATATTTTATTGTCATATTTTATTGTTCATTCTTGTTTCGTCTTGCCTTCACATTTCTATATTATATTTCTGTCCGAGATCCTGTTTAGGCTCCGCGTCACATGCCAATGACTTGCACAAATGCGAATAGTCAATCTCAGATCTCCAGATGTTGACTTTCTAAGCTCCAGACGCTCCAGCTGGCAGGTTGGAGGAGGACTTCTTTCCGTCCTGCGGAATCCCTGTTGATCCCCCCAATCATCACATTGGGTTTGTTTAGGGCACAGAACCACTGCAAGGATGCCTTGATCTGTGAATTTATTTGGGCAAATATACAACGAACCTTAGAAACACATACCATTCTGCCAAAGACTGTGATGTGTTAAAACATGTCTTTTTCTTGTCGGCAAAGTTAGAGGGGATTTCCAACTGGAAGCTAAGCTGTCCGTTCAAAGCATCTAAAAGCTATACACCACTCTCTTTTCCGCCAATCTCGTGTTAGATAGCCCTAAACAACTCGGCAAAATCAACTACGGCGAAGAGGGCTATATACCTTGCCGAAATCTCACGAGATGTCTCCATGTCCCACAGCTATACTGGCAAGCAAACTGCATCAATGACCAGAAAAAAAAAGCATCTGACAAGCTACAGCTACAGCTCATCGAGCATCTTCCGGCATCTCCCTGTCTCGCATCCTCCCCATCGCTGGACTCAGATGTTGATCCCTGGGCAGAGCACAATTCAACATGAGTACTTCTTTGATCAAAGAGATTAAATTTATCAGTAAAATTCAAGCATTAGAATTATAGAAATCAGAAATCAAGCCATTGCGAGCCTCACTGCTCTCTGACTCGCCACTGCTTTCATCTCCTGCAGGAAACCGTTTTGCTGACGTTGGCGTTGAAGGATTCTAAAACCCCCCCTTCAGCCGCTCTTCAACACTGGCCCACCCACGTCAGGTGATAGACTATCTTGATTCTCAGTACCGAAACGTGAAACGCCTCACAAACACAGCAAGGAAAGGTCCAAGAGGCCAACATGAATCACAAGTCCCGCTAATTTCAATAGCACACGCGCGCGCGCACACACACACACATACTATAAGTCCATCTTCCATTGGTCGCAGGTATTTCATCAACCAGAACCTTCAAGGTCACAAGCTGAGTCATTATCGCCTTCGTTGTAGTTCAGGGGTTTGCAACAAAAAAATCCGGATGGCTTTCTAAGGAGTTCAATCGCAACAAACAACGGCTAGCAAGCAACAAGAATCCTCCTCCACCTCTCTTGGCGCTGCCCCCCGGCCCGGCAGGTGGCGGCTGCTTCGGCGTGCCAGCCTGCGCTTTGCTTCGCACCGTGCACCCAACTCCCTGAGGCATGGAGGCCTTTGACGGAATTCCTCATGCCTTGCAGAAAACAACATCACGACACATCACGACTACCAGCTTCATAGCCAAAAATACTTTAAGGATCGAAGTCTGGGACTCAACTAGTCCGAGCCGGAACGCTACTACAAGGTACCAAAAGTTATTATCTAGGCGTTGGGTAATTGTTGGAGATGCCCGACGCCCGTTGTTCTTCGACAATCCAGGCGCCTCGGAGGTACCTGGAGTACTCACCTCATCGTCAGTCTCCACGGGAATGGCCTGGCTTCAAGTTTCCAAGACCGGCACTTTTGCCACTCCGTGTCATTCCCCAACAACTTATGTCAAAGCACATATGTTCGTTCCTTGACACGCATGCTACTCTGCATTGGAAAATAAGAAAAAGAAAAGGATCTAGAGGAAGACTCCAGGGCGAGTCGGCTACAGCAATGGTCTGCCTCTTGGAGACCAAAAGGTGTTGCTAACATAGCTTGGAGACCAAGGTATCTCATTATAGCATTTGTAGTACCGCTTCCTGAGTGTTCGCTTCCATGTTGCAGGAAAAGTACTAGAGCTATCAAAAGCTTAGGGAAGCTAGCAGGAGCTAAGTAAAACTATTCCAGGCTAAGAAAAGCTTAGCTATTCAAAGCCTAAAGTCTCTATCTTTCAGAGGTTTTGAACATAAGCTGACCTAGCTGACTTTCATTCACCCAAGTGGTGTGCCAGCCACTTTCAGGGTACTGTTGTGCAAAAGCTCCTCTACCAACATGTCATGTGATACTCCTGGCTCAACAGAAGGCCTGCAAACTACCCAAGTTCCCTTTGGCATCCACTGACTGTGGCATGGTTAGGGCTACTTGTCTCAGTGTTGCATGAACAGGCCTACTATGAAGCGAAGTTCCAAAAGGAAAGAAGTAAAGACTAACTTCAAGATTTGGTAGGGTAGAAGTAGAGTTGGCTGTATGTGTTATTTTTATATCCATGTGTGTATTGTGTGGATGCATCCGTCAAATTGTTAAAGTGATTTTGGCAACATCACCCCCCACATTATTCTGTGGAATCTGCAGGAGCTAGAGCATGCTAAAGAAGTACTTTCTTTGCTTTACTTAGCTTCTTTTGTTGTGTTCCATCAGCTGCCACACTAATGCTGCCTCATCGTAGGCTTGATCAGCCACTCCGTCGTCGGCCATCCTCGGAACACATGCACAGGACCTGAAGGGAACAAGGAAAAAGCTGTCTGAGTTTCTCGTATCTTAGCAAAAGAGCCACAGGAAGCCATCCTACTCAAAACAATTGAAAATCCATCTACCTCTGTTCAAAACAGTCATTGACAAATGATGACAAATGTATTGGTGGTTAACACCACAGCTTCAATCATCTGCAATCGACACTTAGGTGCGGAGCGCAAGCAATTGAACTGGGGAGACCCCCTTCGACTAATGACTTGAGCCAAAGGACAAAGGGCCATGTTAGTCCATGTCGCCATGTGTTGATGAGAAGGGAAGGCTCGTGAGGGTCGGAGCATCAATTCAATAGTGTGCCGAGTTGAGCTACCGGTGAAGCTCCTCCTGCTTGCACAATTAATATACCAACCGCATACAGTAAGAGGTTGAGTCGCCTACATTCCTATTTCAGAGCTTAGGAGGATCTTGGCTGCTCACTCAAAACCCTGAAGAAACGACTTGGAAGTTGTTGGAACTTCTTGCTTCTCCCTTCTTTTGCAGGAAGCTTCAACAAGCCATTGGTATTGCCACAAAACACCTCACAGCTATTGTTGACGGAAAATATGCTGCACTGCTGCACCAGGTCAAACAACACCAACAAGCAGCTTACCTTGTGGTCCGCAACCTATGAGGGTTTTGTCACCAAAAGAACGTCGGATAGAATGGTGGCCACAGCAACAGAGATTGCACCCCAGAGCCTGAAGTCCTTAATCCTTCCATTCGCTAAATATCCTAAACAGTCCTAAACCATATGATATATTATCCATTCAATCTTTGTAATGCACTCACCGAAGGAAATACAAACCCACACATAAGAGCGTGCGAGCGGATCCTGTGGTATTGTATGCCATGTCCGATGCGACGTTTGGACAGGTCCTCCGTCGACAAAGCTCCGGTGTCAATCTATAGTATCAAGCGGTTCATACTTTTGCCTCACTGCCAACCAGAACCCAGCAGGCTTTTGCTGCAAGCTGGCGCGGACAAAGCTTTTTGAAAGCTTGTGCCTACTGTATTTAAATCAGTTGAGTTGAAGCACCAACAGCACCAGCCAGCATCGTTCTTGTCCTTTCCTGAAGTCAGAAATTACACAACCTGAAGTCAGAAAGAAATGAGATGAAGCGCACTTGTCGACCTTGCTGAGCGTGCTGTTGGTCATTCGACAGGCAGGCCGAATCACAACTGCCCGGCAGAGTCCAAGAGATCGGCAAGAACATCAGCGAGACCTTGGTCAAAGGTCTGGAAGGGGTTGTTTAAAAAGCAACAAAAAAGACATGGAAAACTAGAAGGCAAGCCCTCCTTTAAAGGATAACTTAAATGCCTTACCTTGTTTTTCTCTTTATGTTTTTAAAACCCCCTAAGTCAAGAAGAAACTGTTTGTTCCATTCTTCACACAATCCGTCTGACTGGTTGCGTCTTTTTGAGAAGCACTCTCAAGGCACCTTGATTTGAGCATGCTTTGCCGAGAGACCCATGGTGAAGCTCCAGCGATCTTCCTCGCTGCTTGAGGCAAAAGGGAGAACAAAAAACTATCCTTTCGGAGTGCCTGGAGTCGCGGCAGCCGCAGTTCATCACCCCGGTAGTGCCAGCCGGCCACAAGCCCGCTACTTCTCCTGGATACATGCAGCCATGCTGAAGAATAAGGCTGGCTGACTCAATGCATTTTGTGCTGCGACAGCAAAACACTCTGCCAATAGGGTGTGCAGGTTTAAGTTTAAGAGGACTTTTGCTTCTCTTGAGTTTTAAGCGTTCTCCAACTGACAGTGCCCATGGTCCAGTTGGAATGTCGCAACAAAGGCGGCACCAGCGGATATCTCTCTGGACAATGAAGTCCCTAGGCACGTCACAAACACAGATTGGCAGCTGGGCCAGACTTGACTACATCCTGATTTGACTGATGTAAAATCCAAAGCGCTTGCGAGCACGGCTGCAAATCCACTCGCTGCCAAGGTGCGATCTCGACAGCCTCCCCACGTGGGCAAAGCTGACAAATCACCACACGGGCCTGTCAAGCGGCACATATGGTATATAACAACATGTGTATTAGGATGCTATTAGGTGGAGGCCATCGCAAGTAGGTTGGAGGCCATCGCTACTAGTAACAAGAACAAAAAAGAAAAAAGCCAAGATTGACAGGGATCCAGCACCTCGGAGGTCTGAGATCAAGGCAAGTCATATCAATATTAATCGTGCCCCATGGCATCAGCTACTTTACAAACTTGCAAACTATTGTTGAAAAGTGTTGAAACCTCTCGAAACCTCTCCTACCTGTGGCTCGAGCCTACATCGTCGAACTTTCGTGGTAAACAAGAACATCAAACACCTGCCACTCGTTGAGTTTGACGGAAAATACTCTAGAACCGAGGTTTTCATCCTCAATCTACTGCTACACACTGGGGCGCTTCAGGCAACAAATTTACCACTGTTCTTTTTTACTGCGCACGCCCTAACAAATGTACCACCAATAATAAACAAGTCAGTAAGATTGGGTAAGTAACAAGAAGCTACTAGAAACAAGTGCCACGCTACTAGGAACAGGTGCCTTACTACTAGTACCAAGAAGCTATTAATTTAATTTAAATTTGATTTAATTCTAATAGCTTCTTGTTACTACTAGTAAGGCACCTGTTACTACTAGTAAGGCACCTGTTACTACTAAGGGGGCAGCCCCTGTTTTCACACATGCCACTTTCCGATCCCTCAGGATCTCCCGCTCAGCCTGCAGCTCTTCATGACGCTCGAGGCGCAAATCTCCCAACCGCGCCAGGTGGCGCAGCTCTTCAGAAAGCCGTGCTGAGGCCAAGCAGGGCCTGCGAAACATAAAGTGTGGTGTGGGTACACAAGTCTGTAGGAACTCAAATTCAAGATAGGACATTCAAACTAACCAGGTCAACATACATGGTACATGTTTTTCATTTTGAGGTCAGCGTGCCTAATCTCTGGCTCAGCAGGGTTTAGATCTGGCCCGTTCTTCAAGCCAATGGCCTTGCACAAAGCAAAGCCAATGGCCCGTTCTTGAATTCAACGTGTAAAGAACAACGGCAGCGCCCTTGCTACCAGTAGCTTCCTGCCACTTGCGGGCTAGCTATCTTACGCCATCTTACGCCTACCTGTCCGGCATACTTACCACTTGAAATCATATACATATATAGTATATAGGTGTATCATCGTGTATACAATGCAACCCAAACACCAGCCTTCTGAGCCTCGATCTTCCTGCGTTTGCTTGGTCTCACCTGAGGCCGTGCCTCTTCTCACCAATCCACTTTACGGGCGAACAACTACCCAAAGCTATGCCTCTGAGATATTGGGACAACAAATCCCAAGTGTGTGTCGAGCGCAGGTTTTCTGACTTTGAAGTCGCTGCAGTAAAATGCCATACGGATGTGTTTCTGTGAATATAGATGCATGTACTGCGTGTTATCTTGTTCGGGGGTTGAAATGGAGTTGCTCTTACCAAGGAACACATAACAGCAAAACCTGACACTTCTGCCAGCCTAAAAAACACAAAGCAAAGGCCAGACCTGTTGATTTTCGTTAAAAGTCCATCGGCTGCCTCCGGGGACCCCGCATCCAGCGACCATGCCAGAATCATGACAGGATGGCGCTGTAAGTTGGTTTTGTGGCGCATTCAACACCTATGCTTTGTGATAGGTACACCAGGTTGCCAAATTTCAATGTACAGGGACGTTAAAGAATACAAGACTGTCGGCATGCAGTTGATGACTGTTCTCATTCCAAATTCAACAACAAGTTGCTCCCAAGTGCTCTAGGTCCCAGGTGCTCTTCCTACGTAGTCACTTGCAGAAGATTTAGCCTGTACACTGTACAGAATTTAACTATGTATCAACTGTATATATATATACACACTTTTTCTTTGAGCCTTGGCCGCTACGAGCACCAAACCCTTTGTGGCAACAGTGTCATAGCTGACAACTCTTTGCAATGTATGAGTCAATGCATGAGATGATTTATTACAGCAACATGAACTAATGGCATACAACGCTCGCCGCGTGCTGCTTCTTTCCATCGGCTGCTGGCAGACAGGCCTGGAGCAATCTCATGGGGCCTCCGTTTATCTGCTCAGTACCGCTATTGGTCCCAATTGGGTAGAAGTTGAAAGCTTGGCTCAATTGCGTCTCAGGTGCTTGTGCTTCATCCATGCGCCTCGCTGGCACTCCTTCGGTACCAGCCGACAGTCCAGCTACTCTGAGCAAGCTTTGGTTTGGGAAATAGAAACAGCACACAGGAAAACACCGACCGATCAAAGGCAGTTGCTGGAAGCACTGGAAGCATACGCCACACAGTCAGTCCGTGCTGCAGTAGAAGACGGCTTTGCATCTTGAACCTTGCAAGATATATTGTATTTATAGTAATATCTGTCTATAAGCATATCATAGCATCTTTATATGTGTGATTATATGTGCGCTTTGCCAACGTGTGCACAGTCTTGAACGTGCAACATTGAAACACGCTGAAATGATCAGGAAGGTCAGCTGCCAGAACCTCACAACCTAGAAAAGTCCAGGGTTCCGCGCAGCAGAACTGGGCAATTTGTCCACACTCGCAGCTTCGGCCTCCATGTCAAGAGCTCATAAGAGCTCTTCATAAAGTAAACCTCTACGACCCATGAGAAACGTCCGACCGACTGATACACATTGAGCATCCTTGCAAGTGCTTGTGACATCCCACTGAACGGCTGTCCAATGTCAGAGCATCTTGGCCCCATTTCACCAATTCTAGCTAGCTGAGGCATAACCTGTGAAAACTAGTCGGCATAGTGGCAAGGTACAGGAATGGTCTCCCTCCACACCGCTGCTTTGCGCCGAGCTGTGGACAAAAAGATAGCATGGGTTTCTTGTTTGTGGCGAACCCTGAAATGCCGCACTTCGCCAAAAATGTGTTTGTTGCAGTCCTTCAGGTGGACAGTCACCAAATAGAAAGAACCGAAATCCCGGCCTTCAGGATGCAATAGGAAGCTCAATAGGAAGCTCAAAGCAAATCAGCACAAAAATTGCCCTTTGTGCTGTGCTCTTTTGACTCAGGAGCTTACTTCGACTTTGTGCGCAACATGCTACGGTTCCAACATTGGATTCCACAAAACAAAACCCTTCTGGTCCACTGAGCCATTGACTGAGAGAAATAGATCGCTGCCACACTAACATTGCTGTACCTCAAGCGTAGCTGGCATGGTTGGGTCCAGAGTTGCTTCGAACGAGGTACCGCCAAGGTGAAACACACATGGTTGGCTAAAAGTAAGCTCTGTAACACATTTGGGGCAATCGGCTTTCAAAGTCATCTCCATAGTTGAGGTATGTTGAGGTAGTGTTTGCATCTGGGTTATCGGCTTCCTGTCTGTTTACTTACTGTAGATAAAGCTGGTGTGAGCCAAAGCCTGTAAGTGTGGTGATCCAAAAAGTACCAGCTTACCGAAGCAAGTGCGACAAGGCACCCTCCAGGAGCCCGACGTTGAAAGAAGCGCATGGCATCGTGACATGAGTAGTACTTCAACCAGCACATCCTGTTGCGGAAATCGTCAAGGTCAAGAAAGGGCGTTTTCATGCTTTTTCCATGCAAAGAAATCAACTCTGCAGCATTCTGAAGCGCTCATTTTGATGCATCGATGGGATAAGCTTTCAAGCACTCACTTATGGCGGCTGCGGAGATCTCCGGCGTTGCCTGAAGGGCAAGGGTGCTGGCGAAGTCTTACATGCTGCTCACAAATTAGCCTCTTGATGCTCTGGAGCTTTTGGGACTTGCGAGAGCAAAACAAACGAACCTCTTAAACAAGAAGCTACTAGGGGCTCCTGGCATCGCTACTAGGAGCAAGAAGCTACTAGGGGCTCCTGGCATCGCTACTAGGAGCAAAAAGCTACCTGGCCGTACTACTAGGAGCAAGAAGCTACTAGGGGCTCCTGGCATCGCTACTAGGAGCAAAAAGCTACTGGGGGCTCCTGGCCTTACTACTAGGAGCAAGAAGCTACTAGGGGCTCCTGGCATCGCTACTTGGAGCAAAAAGCTACTAGGGGATCCTGGCCGTACTACTAGGAGCAAGAAGCTACTAGGAGCTCCTGGCATCGCTACTAGGAGCAAAAAGCTACTAGGGGCTCCTGGCCTTACTACTAGGAGCAAGAAGCTACTAGGGGCTCCTGGCATCGCTACTAGGAGCAAAAAGCTACTAGGGGCTCCTGGCCGTACTACTAGGAGCAAGGACGCTACTAGCAACAAGAAGCTACTTGGGACACTCTCATTTTTGCCGCCCTCGAACTGACACAGTCGCAGCCCCTTCGCCTTGAAGCCTTCAAGCCGGTAGTGGAAGGGCAAAAGCGGGCCCTCCACCAAGCTGCGATGCATCGGATGCGAAGGATCCTCCAAACATCTGCGGATGTGCCACGAGCTAGAAAGCACGAGAGAAAATCGGAACATAAAATCATATGAAATCCACCTAATCGAGACATACTAACAGTATCTAACTGGTTTGAACATGTGCAGTACGTTGATTGTGAAACCAGCGCAAAAATATGTTCAACAAAGGACAATTGTGTATGGAGAAGCGCAACTTGCATCACCAAATCCACCACGCACTCCTCCAGTATTCCAGTCCTAGGCAGCTTCGGCTAATTCCGGTGCGTACCGCCATGCCAAACATCTAGCAAACGGGATGTGACCATTGTTTATCCTTGCGACTGCATACTTTCAGCTGGCAAGGAGCGGGTGCACCCCAACAAAGCGGGCCAGTGACTCTGCCATCGCTACGTAGTCATGTGGAAACTGGGGACGAGGTTGAAGGCTTCCTGTCAAGTTGGCGTAGTATGGGTGGTAATCCGAATTAGGATTGGGCAGTGTCTGGCATTGAGTCAGATTTACTTCAAGTCAGTTGGAAAATGAATGTTATCAAGACCCTGCTGGAGCTTCAACTTGGAGTCTCTCAAAGTGGGTGCACCAAAATGAGTATTTGCAATATTTTGCAATTACTTCACCTGATTTCCATCCTGCACACATCTCTTTCACCTAAGCCCAGTTGCTGATCTTCAACTGTTCGAGCAGCGCTTGTTCAGCTTCTTCCTGCAGTCACTTAGCTTGCCAGCATCCTATGCTCTCGGGCGACACTTGGAGTGTTAGGGCCCGTGCAAAATGCCATGCTGCAATTAATACAACAATGATCCGGCTGCAGTGAAATCTAAGGACCAAATGAAGGAACCACAGCACATATATACATATATGAAATAATATATATATATATATGAGGCTTAGAAGTAATTAGCCAACGTACTGCGACTCTGTAAGCGCTTCATTCGTGCATGTTTGGACCAAGCTTACTTCCGTAGACCTGAAGATTCTCACTGCATTCCCAGCTACTGCAGTAGTATCTGTCCTCCGTGAGTGCAGGCAAACGTCCAGAGAATGTGCCACATGCCCAGCGTGCTTGCAGCTCAAGGGCCGCAAAGTATGGGCCGCGATAGAGGCCAACCTGCAGATTAAGACTTTACACATTTCTCATGTCTGGGCTAAAACGTTAGGAAAAACGTGGGCCATCTCCGTGGCTGCCAACAGGTTTAAGTTCTGACTGTAGTTCTTAGGACGCTTTCGCACGCTTTCACGCGTTTTCGCTGTTTCTGCCACGGCTCGAAAGCCATTTGCGGGATCTGCGGATGCCACACGCCATGTGCCAGAATCAGTGGCTGTAGCTGATCACTGGTGTCCAGCTGAAGCTTCTCTTGAAGTTCTGCAGGAAGAAACGGCAAGCCCAAGCCTTGCAAATTTGCAAGTCTTAGGGGATACCACAGATTCCTCTGAATACCTCTGGAGGGTTCAACATGGTTCAGCTGTGCAAGCCATGGTTCCAGTAGAATCAAGAGGCTTTAAAAGGCTTTGAAGGCTGTACAAGGTTACCTCAGCACATTTTAACTCTCTACACAAATCTGGGGCAGCTGTGAGACTTGCGACCTAGGTGCAGGAGAACATGTTCACCTCTCTTCCGGTTACTCTGAATATTCAGACCAGTGGCGGTATCCTGTTGCAAGCAAGATATTTTCAAATTCTTCTATCGTCCCATCCGCAAAGACGACCTCACGCCCATTCACCTTGCCGAGGGTGACAGGCTTCCCCGCGTCGGGATTGCGCACAACGCACAAGACATGTGACATGTGGGTTTTGGTTTCAGAGTTCAGCCTTCCACCTTAGCAAGGACGCTACTAGGAGCAAAGGGCATCGCTACTAGGAGCAAGGACGCTACAGGGGGCTCCTGGCCTTACTACTGGGAACAAGGACGCTACTAGGAGCTCCTGGCATCGCTACTAGGAGCAAAAAGCTACTAGGGGCTCCTGGCCGTACGATGTACTAGGAGCAAGAAGCTACTAGGGGCCCGGGGCTCCTGGCATCGCTACTAGGAGCAAAAAGCTACTAGGGGCTCCTGGCCGTACTACTAGGAGCAAAAAGCTACTAGGGGCTCCTGGCCGTACTACGTACTAGCAGCAAGAAGCTACTAGGGGCCCGGGGCTCCTGGCATCGCTACTAGGAGCAAAAAGCTACTAGGGGCTCCTGGCCGTACTACGTACTAGGAGCAAGAAGCTACTAGGGGCCCGGGGTTCTTGGCATCGCTAATAGGAGCAAAAGCTACTAGGGGCTCCTGGCCGTACTACTAGGAGCAAGAAGCTACTAGGGGCCCGGGGCTCCTGGCATCGCTACTAGGGCAAAAAGCTACTAGGGGCTCCTGGCCGTACTATGTACTAGGAGCAAGAAGCTACTAGGGGCCCGGGGCTCCTAGCATCGCTACTAGGAGCAAAAAGCTACTAGGGGCTGCTGGCCGTACTCTCCCCAAATCAAACGTATCCCCCTAAAGTTGATTTGTCTTTTTTTTGTAACGTTAGTCGACAGATGCTGAAAGGGCTCAAGTGGTGTCTGTGAGGAGGATATGTTAGCAAGAGTCCGCAGGGATAAGTATTCCAAATTTTCCAAAATGGAAACGGCCATGTTAGTGGATGCCGGGGAACATTGACAAGTTTCATGAATCTGAACTGGCACAAGTGGTGTCTGGGACGAGGATATGTTAGCAACTATGAAGTCTGATGTTTTCTTGTTTATTGTACCATGGGGCTGCTAACATGTCCATGTATGCACATGTTTGCCAAGATACATACCTATGCCAATTCCAAACCTATCAAAAATCAGAGTCGAAACCTATCCAAAATCTCTCTCTCTCTCTCTACGTATACACAGTTATACATATATGTTCATCGCTAATATCCCTCAAATATGCAAGATGTTGGAAGCTCTAGACTTCAGATGGTTGGGTTTTGAAGAACAACTGTTCACATGCACCAGGAGCATGGCTATCATGGGTCTCATTCACTGTATTCACTTGGGGGTGGCCATGTTACTCTGCTTCGGCACGTGCAAAGACTCACATAGCCCTCCAAAAGGAGCATTGATTCTTCCAGAATGGCAAAATTACTAGTCGCAAGGACTAACATAGCCCCGTAAAATGGTCGTGTGGTTGACCAAAATTGCAATATTCATGGTTGCCCCAGGCCAGGTTAGCAGTGTTTTTGGACCTTTTCTTGAAGCTACCGCAAAGCAAAAGTTACATGCAATTCCCCAGGAAACACCGGGGAGGTTTGGGATATGTTAGTTTGGGTCCTCACTGCTGCTAGGGGTACGTTTGATTTGAGGAGTGTACTACTACAGTAGATGGACCAAATATTCAAGCCCATGTATCAATAACTGTCGCCAACCCCTGACCCCCAAAGGTCAAT
>CAXAMN010021707.1:947962-961207 GCA_963970005.1 Durusdinium trenchii
TAGGTTCGTACCCAACTAGCCTCATACCTTTGCGCGCACGCTGACGTGTCTCACCGTTCCCAGGGAGTTCCCAGAACCATCTTGCTGCCTACGCAAGTGCACGCAACGAGGATTCCGAAGCTCGAAACGGCTACATGGTTCCACAACAGCCAATGGCCAAACCGTGCATTGACTGTATTGACCCGAAAAGTCGAGCCACCACTGTGAACATAGCCGCACAGCCGTTACTGCACACAGCCATTATTGAACCAAGCGTTTTACACGTCAGTATGGGACTTCCAGGGTTGGTGGATAAACTCCTGCGCCAGCCACTCTGGGACACGGTTGCGGCCAAGACTGCCCTGCTTCTTCCACTATCTATCTATCAAACCAGCTCTATCTATCTATCTATCTATGATTTTTCATCTATCTATCTATTCTGTATCTATCTAGCTGCGCGGCCAAGCCGGAACAACGTTCGGTGCACGTGGACGCCGCGAGAAGCATCCGCTCGGCCGAGGAAACGGTACAAGCATAGTAGAGACTAGGATGGTTGCTCTGTACATTGAGCGCCTGTCTCCACTCCATTGTCCAAATAGCCTCCACAGCCCTTCGCGATGCTAATGATGCACTACTCGGCGTCCATTGCATCACTCGCATCACCAGACCCAGTTTTCACTGCTTTCTGACCCTCGCTTTGGAGGCTCTCCCCAGGCAAGCTCCGGGCTCACCCTCTCAAATGGCGCCTTTTCGCATACCCCCCCACACCCCCTTTACTCACTTCGTTCGGTGTACAAGCTCAAGCCTAGCCTATCGGCTGGCTTTCGTAATGTAGACTATGGCCTATTGAATATTGTTTGTTGCAGCCGGTGATAAAAACAAGCAGTCCGCACCCTAGCGCCTCGGCGTGACCCTTTTCGAAAACGGCAGCACTGGTACCGAGTCATGGTGGGTGGGACTCAGGAACTCATAGGAACTCAGCTATCGGCGATATCGATATTGGAACTGTGAAAAGTAGTTTCTCTGTTCATCAGCTCGTTCAAAGCACCAAATGCCAATGCCAACCAGACAATGTCAATTCTGAATATCACCCACCAGACATAAACACCCTCCCCACTGTGGAGATGGCCACTGGCCAATGAGGCATTCAGCCACCAGCACTGATGCTATCTAATCCAGCTTGGATGCATCAATAAGTCATCTGAAACCGAGAAGTGGAGACAAGCCTCCTCAGCAGAAACCTGAGGCAACTACGGCTGAAAGCTGGTCACAGGGAGGTCACAGCGATCAATTGACAAAATGCACACAGAGATGTCACATGAAACTGCAATGATGTCAATTAGTTTCAGTTTGTCTTTGATTGATGTGTGTTTGGGTTCTCCACTGACTTCTAGAACGTTGCTTAGGTACTGTATTTGAACCTCCTCTCTTTCTCTTCCGTCACCGGGGTTGACCCAGAAGCACCTCCAAAGGCCCAATCGACCTCGGCGAATCCGCGGAGCATCAGGAGGATGGCGGAGGCAAACAACCTCAACGGACGCAGCGCCAACGAAATCACCATGCACACACCACTTCTTACATTCCTGGGGCCACTGCGCAAAAGCCACCAAGAAAATAATGATGTAGCTGTGGGTCCGCACGTAATGCCTAGGGCATGAGAGTATGCTACAGTACATATGATACAGTTCTTCAAGGTAATGATATGCGCAAGTGAACCATTGAGGTCTAGACGTATTTCCTGCGAGCAAGCCACACAGGGAACCCAGCATCCTTGGTAGGTAAAAACGAGGCCACTGGCTCTGACATTTCAAGAGAAGCGTTTGATGTCCCATGAGTAGTGCGCTCACCAGGAAAGGCACAATTCCACGTTTGCATGGCTGTGGGTCAAACTGCGCACAACCCAACCTCACAAAATACATGTTGTATCTTGATATTGGCTGCGGGGACGTCCTCCACAAAAGCAAGCTCAGGCGCGCGAAGATAAAACATGGAATGCCGTAGTCCAGGAAAGGCTGAATTGTGTCGCCGATCAAATAATGAATGGCCTGGGCCCACTTTACATATGCTGAAGTGGTCAGTAGAATCAATTTCATGCAAATCAGAAAATCCACACAAGGATTCAAGGAAGCACTGATGGAGAGCAATTGAGAGGACAACTGGCCCTTGAAGAAAGTTGAGCCAGGAATGACACCGATTTTAGGCGACTTTGGATTTGAACTGTGGATATAGACTGTATACACATAAAATATCGAAGGCAAAGCCTGAACCATATTGAAGGAAACAAATCCTCCTGCGCACTCTCAGTGCAAGCAAAAAACATTTGACGAGGTGTTGAAGAAAATCAGAAAGCCAGACGTCGCTGCTGCAACCCGTGCTGCCAGGCCAAGCCTAGGATTGGTCCCGTGAAGATCCCTGAACTGAACAAGTCCGCGGGACAGTTTTGCCGCAGCATGGAGAATTATCCCAGCATAGACCCCAAACAGATTCAAAACGATTCGTTTGGACCAATGTTAGTCAAAAACGATTTCTTGGCCTTCCCCCCAAGAATTTGTTCGGCCACACTCCTCTCTAGCTGTTGAGCACGTTCATGAAAAAATTGCAATGCGTGTCACAGGCACATTATCGGGCGCCTCATCTATCAACGGTATGAGTCGGGCCCCTACGCGAACCCATTCGGCCACAGAGCTCAGGCCAGTCAGCGTGGCCAGATGGGGAAAGCTTTTTTGCGCATGGCCGTGGCCGTGGCCGGTGGCCGTGGCCGGTGTTGGGTGGTGTGCGTGGCCGGTGGCCGGTGGCCGGCCGTGGCCAGTGGCCGTGGCCGGTGGACGGTGGCCGTGGCCGGTGGCCAGTGGCCGTGGCCGGTGTTGGGCGGTGTACGTGGCCTGTGGCCGGTGGCTGTGGCCGGTCGACGGTGGCGCCGTGGCCGGTGGTCGGCGGCGCGCGCGCGGAGCTGTGCTATATAGTGGGCAGAGGCCAATGGGATACGTGGGCATCAACAACTTGTTGAATTCTGACACCGGATGAAATGCTGGACAATGGAATCTATGCGGCAAAACTATGGCAGCGTCACTGGCGGCCGTGATAGAAGCAATAAGCGCCGAAATCTTTTTCCAACTCGGAGCTGAGGCGTGGCGTGCTGGAGGGCAAAGGCTCTTGCCTGCAGCATGAGGGATGAAGAGAACAACGGTTGGCACAGTCAGCAAAAGTGGGGTAAAACCCATCCAGTGTCGTGAAGGTATTTGTTGAGAGGGTCGCCACCAAACCCAGACACACTGACGCCACGGAGATAGAGCTATAACCACGTCACGTCCCAGGAACCATGTCCAGCGCAGAGCCCCACCCGCTGGATTAATGTGACACATGCTCGACGGGCCTGATCAGGGGGGTTAGGGACCACCGGTCTGCTAAAGCCAAGCTGCTCAGGCTGCATGCAATCTGCGTTTCTTGGCAGCTGCGTGCGACTTGTCATGCAGGCTGAGGAGACGAGCCAGATTGCGCACATCGGCGCACTCTTGGACAAAGAGCTGAGAAAAGAACTTGCCCATGTGATGCACCGTATGCCCTATAGTGGACTAAATTGTGAGTTGACAGACTCGCAAATATCTGTGGGGAAGTTGTCCAGAAGGCGCTCATTGTCGGCCGAGGTGGGTAGGCAATGGTCCCGGCAAAACTCACCCTTGCGGCCAGTCATGTGGAACCTATCAACTACAAACGTCATGCTCCCCAAGCGTTGCGCAATATTTGTGGTACGCTATAGTGCTAGGCATAGCGTTGGGATAGCGACTCGGCAGTGATGAGTTCCATTGCGTCTATAATCATTCCTCGATTTGAGCACAAACCAGTGCAACACCTAGGCATGAATTCAATGGTTATGTAGCACAACTATAGTTCGCCCTACTTCGATAGTTTGGTCAGAAGCCAGTCCTCCATGTGTCACTGCGAGAAGGTGCCCTGCCGTGCGAGCCGCGGCGGTGATATGCTTCTCCGTCTCTTTGTGAGTTTGGCAAGCGCTCTCTGCTCGAGCCTGCGTAGAAGACCATGGAGCAAGGTAGGTTTGTCTTCTTGGGCGCATGCCTGTCCACCTCTGAGCCCGTGATTCCACCCGCCGCTGTCTCCTGCAGTGGAGGCTGTCAAAACACACGCGGTTGGGAGCGTGTGGACATGTCACGTGGCAAACATGAGGGTGCGAGGGAGGACACCCGCCTTCGCCGAATGTTTCCATCTGCTAAGGTTGCAAAATAACGACGCAGCGTTTCTTCGTGTACGGTGGCCGCAGGCTGCCAATTGCCATGTCCTTCCATTTGGATCTCGAGGTATTGAACATCACCTTCAGTGCGCAAAGCTCTCCTCAACCGATGGCGGCCAATTTCAACATGGCTTGGGCGCGGCGCTTCATCTCTGAGAGTAGCACGCTGGCGACACAGGGTGTCCTTTCCATATGGTCGGCGGCTACAGTCGCGTAGGAGGAGCTTGCCAATGAGTGGGCACGGAATAACTTCAGCATAGGGCATCCCACATGTCCTTCTTTGAAGCTGGCAATTCTCATCCACCGCCACAATGCGCAAAGGGTCTCCGGACTTGTGGACCTGGGCCAGACGCCTGCGCCAGGCAAAGCGTGGCAATCTGAAGTAAGTGATGGCCTGAGACAGGTTGCTACAGAAGGAAGTGAGAGCCTGCGGTGATCCATCAACACTAAACACGTGGAACAGGAGTGTATACACCCTATACAATCTTTAAGCATACAGCGCAAGTTCCAAAGCAACGCGGGCACATCAAGTTAAGTACGCAGGCAGCCTCTGGAACATCAATGGCTCGTAACAAGACCAGCTCATTTCAATCAACTTTTCGATGGGCGCAGAAAGGAGCTGAGCTTGAAGACACTCCCGCACCTCTGCTTCGACCTCGCCGGACCGCCTCCACAGAATCTCTCGCGCCCATGCGCTGGACAGCTGAACTCGCACTCGTACCTGCAGAGCAGGGTCCAACAAGCGCAGAAGGACTGCCTCTCCTTGAAAGGATGCACGGTGCAAGAACATCCTGTATCTCCAGCGTCGAAGCCAGGAGCCGGCCACTGCCAGCTTCTTGCTGACAAAGAAAAAGTGGTAGGGCGAGGTAGGTCAACTACCTTGCTCCACACTCCACTGCTGCTCTTCTCCAAAAAGCCACACCAAAACTTCTTCCCAGAAGCGCACGCGCTGCAGGTGTGGCACACATGCCAGGCGAACAAGCCGACAGGCTCCGCAACAATATGGCACTTGACAGCTCGCCTCTGGTTTCTTCTTGCAGGCGCTTGGATCAAGGGGCGCTGGCAATCTGGACATCTCTCTCTGCTCGAAGAAAGGAGCAGCAGCTCGGGCTGCAACGTCACTGATATTCCTGAGTGGCACGGCGCGGTTTCTTCTGTCTGGACGCATGGTCAAACATGGAACTGGCAACGAACTAACACTGCCAGCTGGGTTAGAAAGGGCGCTAAAGCACTGTGGCCACAGTGCTGGATCTGTGTGTCTAACGGGGACAAGAACCCCGTCCCATCGAAAAGAATAAAGCAGACAGTTTAGAGGCGCATGAGCTCATGCGATGTTCCCCTGTGGTGGGGTTGCTGGAGCTGGGCCTCTCTGCAAATTCCCGTCCAATTGCGACGGCCGCTCCCGCTTGCTGGCCTGTTGGGGGTGGGCGCACTCCTGTGTCCTGGAACAACGCCCGCCTCTTAGAAATTTCGCGAGTGCTCACACGGCAGGCCTTCAAGCTCTCATTGTGATACAAAATCTGGTTGCTGCGGTTGCCGCTCCAGGTGCGGGGGACCACGGTGCAATCTTTGCGCTCAGGGCGCCGCAGGATTTCACCCGCAAATCTAGAGCCCAAGACACATGTCCACATCACATCCCGTGTCTGTGAAGAAGAATCTATATACTATGGGCGATTATATGCGCGCAGGGGGAGACTTTTTGGCATCAGCATGGCATGAGCAGTGGGCCTTGGCAATGGTAGGTCGGATCTTCTTCCTCTTCTTGTTCGAGCCGGAGCCAGTGGTTTGCACCATGTGGTACAAGTCAATCAGCTTGTTCAACTTGAATTCATTGCCTCCATGGACACCAACATCATCCCGCTCTGATGGCTCAGCTGCCTGTGGTCAGTCGGAGTCTTCAAAAAATGGTGTATATATATATATATATAGATATAGGGTTCGATTTGAAACAGGTGAGCAGCAACATGGTGTAAGCTATGTTCACCACGTTGCCCGACTTTACAAGCCTCCAGTGGTGCCCCAGGGACAGGAACATGGTCTTCGCCCAAAGCAGCTTCCGTCTTTGGCGGCAGCTGAGTGGGGGCTGGGCAGCCGAAGGCTTCCACGCGAGAGCACTGTGCACCGGGCGGGCGATAGAAGCTTCATGATCGACCTCGCTGAGGTCTTCGTCTACAGGTGAGCGCAGCACCGTGCGTACCTGCAAGGCGATCTCAACAAGGCGGCTGGCCGCGCGGTAAAATTACAAAACACGGAGCACATGTGTGCCTGAACATGGGTCGCCGTGATGACCGCCTGTCCAGAAGTGTCAAATTAATTCACCGCCGCCCGAAGCGATGTCCAACAAGGCCACGGCCGCGGCCATCTGCCCATGAATGGCCGCCCCATTGGCATGGAGGGCTTCGAGCTCACCCTCCGATTGTTGCGCCCGGACACTTTGCGCAACCTGGTTTCCTCAGCAACAAATATGGGACATGTGGCAGTGTTGTATAGCCATGAACCCCTATAGAAAGCAACAAGCTCGTTTCACGACGGGGGACCGAGCAAAAGCTTGTGCCCCTCTGGCTCAATCTCCAAGACAGTATGCGGGCGGGAACGAAAGTGTTCACACACGCGTTGCGCTCCAGCCTTGATGTGGCCAGTAGGGTCAGGCAAGTTCCACCGGCTTGAGACGCGAAACTCCGTCCGCAGGCCAGGCGACGGTCCTGTGAGAGGGGAGATGGGTGAGAGATCAAGAACAGTGGTCACACCGTCCTATCATTAGCAACCCCCCCACTAACGATGCCAGGCCTTCAGCCGCTGGCAAACGCACATAGCGAACACGGGAAGCGACTCCATCGGGCAACGTCGCCGGAAAGCCTAAAAAGTTGCCTCCCCCCAAAGACGCGAGCCTGAAGAGCTGTTAGAGGCAGCCAAGTCCACCTGTCAGCCTCTGCGACACCACTGCTGGCTGGGAGGGCCTCAAGTCGGGGTACTGCTGTGTCAACTACGATGACAAAACGCTCCTTGGTAGCGGCTGTGTGGTGCCCGAGGAGCCCTCGCTCCATGGGGACTACCTTGCGCGGATGCGCGTTGCCCAAGACGCTCAGAGATACATGCTGCTGTCGAATCCCTTCACCGTGAGTGGTAGACGTGCGAGTGGCTCGCTTTGTCTTGCCTTGAGCAATGAGTGTTCAGATTCGATGCGTGCGGGTTGATGCCAGCCGTCCTATCGCCAGAGGTTCGCGGGCACATCAAGGACATGTTCTCGAAGAACTCATACGCCTCATCGAGGTTGAAGGCTTGGCCCCACCAAACTCTGGTGGAGGACTTCACACCAACCTGGCAGAGCGAGCGATAAAACTCGAACGCAACAAACTTTGCTGCAGTGAAGGGCTTATATGATATCAAACATGTTAGTAGTCTGGAGTCCTGAAGTACCCAGAAGAAAGCATCCTGCCTGAACTTGTGGAAAACCGGCAGAACACCTAAAGAACAGCTCAGTGGGCGTACAGCTCTGCACAGAAATGCCCTTCACTTGTACGGGTACGCTTGCTGCAGCATCTGGCGCAGCCACATCACTGGGACCGCCACGCTGTTCAGTTTGTTGCCGCAAGGACTGGGCATAGTCTTTGGCTAGCTGCTCCACAAAGTCATCAGCCGTTTCAAAAAGCAACTCGGTAGCTTGGAACAGGCGCGATTTGCCCCGCTGGGCTGGAGCGATGTGGAAAACCAATAGCGCCAGAGGGGAAGCTTTTTGGCTCCAAAGACGAATCGATGCCCTGTTGCTGAGCGCAGGCATTGCGCCGCAAAACATCATGCAAGTTCCATAGAGACCTTGGCAAGTTGCTGCGCTGATGGGCTCCAAGTAAGACCTTATGGAGGATGGCAAGTGGGAGGCGTCAAAATTGTCCTGCACCACTTGGACAGCATTTCTCATCAGTGCGTCAATCTCTGTCTCCGGGATCTCTTCTTGACCTTTCGCCATAGTGTCGCCGCAATTCCTCCTGCAGGATTCCCCATGAATAGACAGGGTGCTTTTAGGAACCCTCCAAGCCAACATCCCATAAGACTGCCGGTAGGCTACTGCGTGAGAAAGGCAAATTGTCGGAGCAAAGCGCAAGCAGCGTTCGCGACCCTTAAAACAGACAGCATCCGCAGCAAGCATCACTCCTCGTTCAGAGACAGGCGGCGGAGGAGGCAGCTGCAGCTATAAGCAGCTATGCACTTCACGACTGCGACGTCTGCCCGAAAGAACTACAGGACACTGAGTGGGACTGTCCTGTGTGTGGGGACGCGTTGCTGGTTTTGGGGATGTGGTGTCTTCAACGATGTGCAACTGCCAAGCAAGACGGCGCTTGGAGCCATGTGGATCTACAGAGTGATGCATGGGACGGATGTGGGGGACGGTCACTCAAAGTTGATGTCAAAATTCTAGCCTAGAGCAACCTGACATGTTCAACAACCCTGCCGGGTCATCTGCAAGTCCAAGGTCAAATGCCTGCGTCTGAATGCAACAATCCAAGTTTCCAAGGCGGCTGTTGCGCACACCCGACGGTGACGAGCAACCTCGCTCCAGTCCTGCAGCCGGTTCGACCAGTCAAGACCGACAGTGAAAGACTCTTGTTCACGTGGCCCTTATGGAAAGGTGAAGAATTACCCGGTACGAGAGCTAGGACAACCTTGGTGGGAGTAGTGCATGTTGTGGTTTTTCAGGCCCGGAGGTGATTGAAAACGCACGCAGCACGCAGGAAGCACAATAGACCGGACTGCCTACAGCCATGACAAGGCGTGTGGTCGTGGACACGCTTCAAGACAGCAGCACGTCCTCCGCCCTGCGAGACAGCTTGCCAGCAGCCGCTGCGTCTGTGCCAAGCTGCTCGCACATCCACCGCAAGCACAATCGACTCCAATGAGATGTTCACAAAAACTGCTATTCTAAGAGCTTTGTGAACTGCCGTTCTAAGAGCTTTGCGCTTGCAAACCTAAGCGGAAGACTTGCTCTATCTATGGCAGGGAAACCCAACTCAACTAGGGAGAGCGTTGTCTGGCACATCGCCCATCATAAGACTCTGTGCGCCTCTGCTGCGCGCAACTGCCCTATCAGTGGATCCATAAATGCCCCAGCGTTGCAAGTGGTGGATGGGGAAGAAAGCTGGAAACAAGCCGTAGGTGTAGCTCTTAAATCGTACTGGTCTACACACCGTGGGGCAAAAGAATGGCGGCGCGGCGGCGTGGAAAGGCCAAGCCGGTGGGCAAGACGTGGCCACTGCCTGTGGCCGGTGGCCGTGGCTGGTGGATAGTTGCTGCGGTGGTGGTAGCCGGCGCCGTGGCCGTAATAGCTGGGTGCGGATGGCCGAGCCGGTGGCGGGTGCGTGGTGTTGGTGGCCGGTGGCCGGTGGCCGTGGCCGGTGGCCAGTGGACGGTGGCCGTGGCCGGTGGCCGGTGGCCGTGGCAGGTGGCGGTGGCCGGTGACCGTGGCCGGCGGCCGGTGGCCGGTGGCCGGTGGCCGTGGCCAGTGGCCGTGGCCGTGGCCGGAAACGAAAAAAGACTATGGTGCTGTGTTCGGGCCTTGTCCTCCTGTTGTCCTTGTCTTGGCCGCGCCCCTGTCTGTGGCCGGGCCCTGTGGCCGGGTCTTGTCCTCCTGTTGTCCTGCTGTTGTCCTCTGGCCCACCATAGTCTTTTTTCGTATCTCCCCGGACACAGAGCCGGGCCACAGAGCCCAGCCACAGAGTTCAGGGGCGCGGCCAAGAGGAGGACAAGGCCCGGACACAGAGCCGGGCCACAGAGCCCAGCCACAGAGTTCAGGGGCGTGGCCAGAGTGTGGCCAGCTCTTTTTTCTTCTAAGATAGAACCCCAACAGTAAACTGTTTGGGGAAAAAGACAGTTGAAATGCTGAGTTGCAGAACTGTGCCAGATCTGAACATGGCATGAGCAGTGCCTGACACCCTTTCACACCGTGCTTTGATATCTACTTCTCAACATCCCTTGACTTGTTGAAGCAGTAGTGAACATCTCACTTTGGACTTAGTTTGACTCTGAAAGGGTTTCGTGCTTCGGCTTTCCGGTTCTGAAAAGTTTTTCAGTATTTTCACTTCACTTGAGTCAAGGCACTCCAGCAACAAAGGGACCATGAACTCACCTGCAACTGCATCAAGTACTTTGTGTCAACTTCAAGTGGAGACCGGCTCACTATCTCCATGACATACTGTATATAAAGTTTTGTAGATGACACGGAAAAAAGAAAGCAAAGACACTGTTTCCAAGCCTACGGTCCAAACAAAGGTTTCACTTTCGTTTATGGCCTTTGCGCTATGGAACTGACTGCTGTGTTGGTGTTTGGTCTCAGATCACCGCCTCCGCCAAGACCGAGAAGCCCTGCCAGCAACCCCACTGCCATGGCCAGAAGCGGTACCAAAGTCAATCCTGCCCTGCGCGACAGGACCAGTTGCAGGTGTCCCCAATTCCAAAAGCAAATGTTGACTTGCAACAATCTGATCTACCATTCTGTCACATTCGTGCTGACCAGTCACTACCTTAAAGCAAAAGGCAGGGTGGCCATGCAGTCTGCCGTGTAAATTTGGATCCCCTTATATACTCCACCCTAGTGGGATGTGCGTGGAGCCAACTAGAGTATCAGAAGAAGAACGTCCCACGCCATGAATCGCATGATCTGCTTCATGACTTCTGCAAGTCATCGAGCCGAACCAATCCTCAATGTCTCCATGATCAGGACTGCCTGGCCTACCCAGATCTGGCTCACCCTCGACTGGCGGGTCATGTCGAGACTCATGCCATGCTGCCAGCTCTTGCATAAACCTGCCACATATCAGAATTTGTTTGACTTTATGACATCACATGTGGTGATGCAAAACCGTGTTTTCATGACTGACCATATCTGCATATAGATTTGAGCCAAATCTAAATCTACCCCTGCAGGCAATAAAAGTGTCTCCTTTTGCAAAATGCTTCTGTTTCCAAGGCCTCATGGCCATCAGGACAGACACTGCCACAACCGGGTAAAGGCCCAATAGTGCTATCCAGTAGACAGTCGAGCACCTCGCTGTGCATCGAACTGCTTTGGTGGTGGAAATTGCATAAGCAAGGCTTGCGTGATGTGAAACGAAGCACAGTATTTGAAGAATTTGAAGACTTTATACAAGTCAGGAAATCCAGGAAACGTTTTGGACGGGGCCTCTACTGCGGCCTATATACATATATATATATAATACATAAATTTCAAATCACATGTATATACATACATCGGGTGGGCTTTCAGTCTCGTCACCTCGGACCCTGTTCATGAGGCGCCTTTCCACGCCGAACACGTCTTGTGCCATTGCCAAATAGTCCAGGCAAAAAATCAGATTGAAGCCGATCCTCGTCTTCAGCTCCACACTACGTTCAATTCCCTCAGCGTTCAACTTGGACTGCACAGAATAAGCCAAGCCACATGAACCAAATCGCCTTCCAAGGAATTCGCATAGGTAAACTGTCATCCAACGACCTCACTTCCCGCAGGCTCTTTGGCTCCAGCTTGCAGCCGTCCCAACAAAACATTCAAAGCGTTGTATGGTCAGCCTAAAAACCGTTTATATCTTCAGCTGAAGGTACTGCATAGAGTCAGCAGAAGTGGACTGCAAAGACTGCTGCCCTCTATCACGGACGGACACGCCGTGCAGCACGCTGTCCGACGCAGTGGAAAGGGTATCCCTGCGGCAGCATCTACAGTATCATTTCCCACGCTGTTTTTGTCGCAGGGTACCACAAATGCGTTTTCTATATGTTTGTTCCTTTTTCATCAGGTTGCTTAGCGGTTGCTTGTTAGGAATCCGATTTTGCTAGCTCTTTCGCAACGGGAAGCCCTCCAGGTCCTGGCATCCAGCACCGGTCGCTGCAAGTTCGTGAGGGCATTTGCAGAACGGCCTTGGGCACTCAGGCAATGCCAACTGTGCTACTCCTATGCAGGTTCGCCTGTAGAGGCACAGGTTGATCGACAGTTGTGATTCAGTTTCAGGGAGTGGTAAATATATATATATATATAGTTCGACAGTTCGACAAATATGCTCTACAAAGTCAGCAGACCAGGGACCCTTCTCCACCATGCCTTGTATGCGCCACCCTTCTGTTGCCTTGATGAAATGTTGTATGAATTACAATGCGTCGCAACCACATCGAAATACTGTACCCTTTCCCTCTTCCAGAATCATTGGAAACTCATCAAGTTTGAAAACACAAGGAACCAACAATGTAAAGGAAAGCATTCAGTAAAGTGTGGGTAAACATGATAAACCCATGAAAAACTGCTACTAGACAGGAAGTTGCATTGCCTTCAACGTGGGCCGGGAATGGAGTTGAGCCCCGCTCGCGGAGTCAACAAAGCAATTTTGGACGCCCTGCTTTGGCACACTGTCTGAAGGTTCGGTCACAAACCACTTTGAATCGTTCGAATCCATGTTGCAGAAGCTAGCCTGGCCTTCATAGGTACATATATATATATATAGTAATATGCAACATATTTAATATTCACAAAGCCAAAACTGCGATGAAAGCCTGTGACTGTACCCCTCACCCCACAGCCTCTCTTTCCTAACCGTCGCACTGGACGAGTAAGCCGTTGTAACTCAGGCTTCTAAGGCTTGATGGCAAAAGTTTGGGTAAACTGTGACTGTACCCCCCTCTCGAGCAATGGTAACCCAGGGTGAGATTCTCAAGGCTGCTAGGAAAATTTATGCATTCACCGAACTCCAGCAAGGTGAGACTCCGGAGGCTGTCTGGTAGGTTGTTCAACCTTTGGTCGCGTCTCCACCGCAACCTGCATGTCAGACTTTGCAAACCGGCTGGCCAAGCCATTTCATCCAAAGTGCGATTGAACCCTGCACCCAAAGTTAAGCTCTGAAGAGAGTTCGGCAGGCTCCCAGCAGCAAAACTGTGATTGAAGCGGTCACCAAAGGTCAAGGTCTGGAGGCTGTTGGGAAGAGTGACTCCTGTCAAATCCTGATTGAACTGGTTGCCAAAGGTCAAGGTCTGGAGGCAGTTGGGAA
>CAXAMN010021707.1:961217-978085 GCA_963970005.1 Durusdinium trenchii
TGTCAACCTCTGATTGAACTGGTTGCCAAAGGTCAAGGTCTGGAGGCTGTTGGGCAAGGTAAGACCTTTCCACTTCTGACCGACAAATGTCAGACTTTGGAGGCTAGCTGGCCAAGTCACCTTTGCCAAACTCTGGCTAAAATCGCTGCCCAACACCAAACTTCGGAGATTGACGGGCCAGTTCACCTTCGCTAGGCTCTGGTTGAAATCGCTGCCAAACATCAGTTGCTGGAGGTTGGCAGGAAAAGCTACCCGTGCCAAACTCTCATTGAATTGGTCACCAAGTGATAGCTCTTGGAGGCTGCTCGGCAATTTCACGGTGGCCAAGCTCTGATTAAAAGATGCTCCAAGTGTTAGGCTTCGAAGGCAACTGGGCAAGGTCACTGCTGCGAAACTCTTGTTGAAAAAGCAGCCAAATCTAAGACTTTGCAGGCTGCTTGGGAACAGCACCCTTTCGAGACTTTGGTCAAAACAATCACCAAAGGGTAGACTCTGTAGACCGCTGGGAAAGTTTGCTTCTTTCAAGCTCTGATTGAATTGGTTGCCCAAGATCAAATGTTGGAGGGAGCTGGGGAGAGTCACCCCAGCAAAACTCTGGTTAAAGTTGTCACCAAAGGTCAGGACCTGGACGCTGTTGGGCAAAAATACTCCTGCCAAGCTCTGATTGAACTGGTTGCCAAAGGTCAAGGTCTGGAGGCTGTTAGGAAGTTCGACTCCTACCAAACTCTGATCAAAGTTGTCACCAAGGGTCAGGGCCTGCAGGGAGCTGGGCAAAGTTACTCTTGTCAGACTCTCAAAGTGGAAATCACCCAAGTTTAGGGCCTGGAGGCTCCTTGGAAAACGGACGTCCTCCAAACAATTGGGGAAAACTCTATCGATCGTCAGACTCTGGAGACTTCTGAGAAGCTCTATCTGCTTCTTGTGCGTCGGCTCCTGAATTCGAATGCCTTCAACTCGCGAGATTCCATCCAATGCCATCTGTCTATCCTCAATTTCGAATCCTTTGATGCACCTCCAGGCATCCTGCACACTTGCAGGCATGTACACATAGGTCAACCTGGCAGGTCCCCCCACAAACCCTTGCTCATGAAGGGACTTTTTCAAGCAAAGTCTCTCTGATTCGTTCAGCAATAAAATGAAACGTCGTCCGGTTTTTGGTGCCAGGCGATCTCCAATGATCTTCCGCAGGTCCCCTCCACTCAAAGAATCAGGCACTTGGAGAACAATTTTTTCTCCACCCAAACCACTCACCTGGATTTCCAGCAGCTGTTCCTCTCTGGAGCAGCTGGGAAGGTTGTGGCCACCATAGCTCGCAGACATCTAGGAGTACTGTATCTGACACCCTCATTTGAACAACCATTAGAACTTCAGCCTGTCCTTCCGCCTTCTGCATCTGTTTGCAAAATGGTTCTCTCGAGGTCGAATACATCTGATTGCAAATTTCAGCAAGGCTCGAGACAAGAACGCTTGATTGTCTGCCTTAGAAGGCCTCTTGTTTTTGGGTCTTGCATCTTGCCTAGGTCCGCCTAGGTTGGGGCCTTGACTAGCCTTACATGTGCAAGTATCCTGCCCACTCACTGAGGAGCCCTGCCCAATCCATTTTTGACTCTGTGCCCATGCCGGAAAGCCACAACTCCTTGTCAGAAAAATTGCCGAGATGCTCTGAGTCCAATCACCAACAAAGCTCTCATTTTGTGACCGTATGTATTGAAAAGTCAACAATATAGTATTGTTGTTATAAGGAGAAGTCGAAGTTGCACATACTTCTTACGCTTTTTAGCCATGGGAAATAGGAATGCAGAGATACGCAAAGTTTCACATTGAGGTTCGATATACACAAGGCCTTTACTAACCCCCATATCGCTGGTCATGGGATAGACTTGGATCCCACGCTCTTGCACAAATGTCCACCCTTAGACATTTACTGTTCTGGGGGGTGCCCTTTTTCTTCCAGCTTAGGGCCCTTTTCACGCTATAAAAGGGCACCCCCAAGTGACTACTCTAGGAGGACTATTGCGCTCAACCTGTCCAATCAATGTGCTTACATACAACAGCTGGGTCTGGCACCGTGACTGTAACCAGTGATTTCAACTCAGCTACTAGAGCAATGAAAGTCAAGCGCTACTTTCCTTTCATATGATAAGAATGCAGCGATCGTCCACTCGCCTGTCCTACCTGGACTCACACACCTGGTCAGCTCACCTCAGTAGACCACTTTAATAATCTCCTGAGCACTTTGTGATGCTAAGTTTGATGCACGACTCAGCGTCATTTGCATCACTCGCATCACCAAGACCCCTGAAAGCATACATTTTCACTACCTTCTGTGTGTGTGCCGTGCCGCCTCTTTTTGTTCGCTCTCCCCCACCAAGCTCTGCGTTCACCCTACCCGGCGGGCACAGTCCTACAACCGCCCCGCCCCCCCACACACCCTATTACTAACCTTGTTTGCCCATCGAGGACTCAGCCATGCCTATCAGCTGGCTTTCGTGATTGATATGGCCATCTCATGATGCTGCTGCTTGATGCTGGTCACTACATTGTACCAATGATCTGAAAGCCATGATTCGATTGACGCTCGTTTGCAAGGAAGCATTGTTTCTTTTGTATATTCATTGCAGTTTATGCATGCGCACATGAATGCTTTTGGAACCGATGCATTTGCTGGTTGAAGTGGTCCTTATAAAGTTGATAGTGATGAAACAAGAGGGTACTTTGTGTGCACACCTTCAAAAGCTAGACTTGTGAACACCAGGTGAAAGTATTTGCACCTAGCAAGCTGAGACAAAGGCTGAAGTGAAGTGCGTATTTCTTTGATTATTACTCCCTATGCCTATGCCTATTCCCTACTCGCGCAGGTTTATCAACCCAGTCGTGCCTCCCCCCACCCCCGCGGTCCCTTGTGCATGGTCTTGCAGCCAGCCAGTACTAAGAGCAGCAGGGAAAGCAAAACCAATGCAGTCGGAGGAAATACCTGCAAACAAAGGCATCAACATCATCAAGGCTGTCAAGTGCTCTCATCCTCAAAACTGTGGAACAAGCCATGGCAGCTATGGTCGAGAGAGCTGCATGTCGGTGATGAAAGATCAACAGCTGTCAAGGGTTGGAATCTCACACAAGACGCCTGGTAAAGTTGGTCAAGCTAATTGCAAATCGACTGTGTGGAACAAAATCAGCAAACTGCACACCTTGGAGACAACGATTCCCAGGCTGTTGCCGCCTAACCTTGCAAAGTGCTGGACCACACACAGAAGCCAATCAAGCATTTTGATCTGACCAGAAATCCAGCCATGGTTGGGATTGGATGGCAAACTGGTTGGCTAGGCACTCAGTGTCTGTGCAACAATATCCATTCTCAACAACTGCGGTTTTGGCAAACGTGGACCCTGCCTTGCAAATCTCTTCAAGAAAAATCAACTCTTATCAGGCACATAGTTGATTCAAGAAAATAAATCTCTGCAACACATAAAACAGTGTTTCTCTGGGCTCTGGGCATGGCAGGCAACAAAATGGCTGCCATCTCCTCAAGCTCAGTGAAGTCAATAGAACAAAACCAAAATCACCCAGTACATCAATTGACCCAGTGAACCTGAAAACCTTCCTGGTCAAAAGTTGCAGTCTCCCGTCAAGCGTCATAGTGGATCAACGGCCGCAACGGCATCGAGGGATGTCGCAGGCGTGTGTTGAAAAGCAGCTGCGACAGTGCGTTACCTTGAATACATTGGACTCAAACAGCGAACAACATACACCTTTGCAAACATCCCAAATTGCACAAATGTTAGTACGTCTTGACAAATGATCATCACTTCCATTTGGGGGGGCCGTCTGCTCATTCTTGCTGAGTGGCCCATCACCTAAGCACCAGGCCCATGCTTTGGAATGAGTCTTGAATAATAAACACGTATCATTGGAGCAAGTGCAAAAAGTGAGACTCTACAGAAATCATCAGGGTTTGCAACTAACGTATCCACATAAGTCTGAGCCTGATGAAGTTGTGAGTTGTGAAAGGCTGTGATGTAGTCAAGCAGCTGCAATGTGAGAAATCGGAACCGCTTCTTTGATGGTAAACCTGAGCTGACAGGAATGCACTGGCAAGCCGTCAATCGAGTATGCAGTATGCAGCATTGAATCAAGCGAAAGTGAAACTGCGTGAGTGTGCACAATGTGGCAGACCAGCAAGCCAGCGAGGTCATTGATTCGCTGATCACGAAGCAGTCAGAAGCAATATATTATATTCAAAAGTGTAGTGAGGAATGCGTTGTCTCCTCCCTACTCAGCGTCAGAAAGAAATAACTGTAGTTTTTGCTCAGTGGTGGTTCCTTAGAGACTCTCCGTGGTTTGATTGGCCCCGGCAACCTGCACTGCCACATTTGTAAGCATCTGAGACACCAGCGAACATGCTTTCGTAACTTGTGAGTTCTGAGAGAATATGCAGGGAGCCATGGCCAGCAACGGGCCAGGTCAACCATAGTTCTCTGAACAATATATACTTGCTCTAAGGCAGGCGTGCCTGTTACTCCACCACCAATAGCACTCAGGTTAGCCTGACAGCTTTCGGGACAGGTGGCCGATTTAGCATCATGAGCAGGGGCACGTTGATGCCACCTCCACCAATACCTGGAGCACCTGGCCGAGCAAACGATCACAGCATGACTACTTCCATGCGGACCAGGAGTGATGGCCATCAGATTTGCCACCGATTGTTTCATAACAACCTGTGAATGCTTCTGGATCCTTGTTTCATTTGCAAGAGGTCAAAACTCAACACCAATACATTGCAATGTCACCATACCTCAGACTTGGGTGGTGTGACCAGTCACTCAAATCAAACTGTGCCAGTCTACTAAAACCTTGGGTGAGCCATCCGTCCACTTAACAAAATACAAGGACAAAGTAAAACCCTGCCAGGACCTTTCAATATAATATAGGGTCAGGCTTGTAGTGACGGACAACTACCTAGAACATCGTTTACCAGGGCAACTTTTGAATTTTCCAAACGATGTTCTAAGTGGGTGTGGGTGCTCTAGACTGCAGGCACTAGAAAGAAACAGTGACCTGCTCACAAACTCCGAAATTGAGCATTGTACTGTCACTGTCCCAGGGTCCGCTCTTATGGAGCTAGTGCATTTCAACATGTTTGGAACAGCTACCCAAACTAAACATGGTTCCGCCACCTGCGAGAAAGGATACCATGAAGATCACGAAGAAGAACCTCAAACTGTGTTCAAAAAGCAGGCGTGGGGGGAATAAAAATTTCAATACTGGGAGTGTTCGGGTTTCATTTTGTGAACGGTCAAAAGGACACGCGGGGAACTGCACAGGACACCCAAAACAATGTGCTGCTTGCAGTTTGAGGAGCGTAACATCTGGAGGCAGCATAGGGTAAAGCCTCAAATTGTTCAGGGGCGCGACCATTCTCCGAATCTAGTTTGTTCTAACTGACTTCTAATTCGTTACAACAAGCAGGTCCAGGGGTGAGAACGGGCGCCCAACTTATTGAGCATCAGTTTCACCACTTCACCCAGCAAACAGTTGTACTGCGATATGGCGAAAGCATGTATTTTTGTTGCTCATACATGTTTCCGTCGGCAACTAATAGATTCGTCCGAGGCACTGTTTGTGCAAACAGACTGGTGCATCACAATGAGGATCTTTAGCACACATCCGCATCGGCCAGTCCGCACAGGGTTCGTGTCTCCCGCCTGAAGAACGATGTTCCTAATCCCCGGTGTTTTTCAAACCCTTTGTTTTTGAGTTTGTCAAATGTTTTTTCTGTAAGACCTTGCGCACCACCATGGCAATTGAAAATGTTTGATGATTACAACTTTTGACCACTAGCTTCAGGAAACATCAAGACCAAAAGCTAACCCAAGACAGCAAAAGCAGCGGCACACTCTTTTGCAGTTTGGTTAGCTTTTCCTTCCATGGTCAAAGTTGAGTTCAAAACATAACCTGCTTTTCCACAGGTTCCAAGCACGTACTAACAGAAAGTCCACTAACAAGGCATCCTGGGTGGTTTGGCGCTTCAAGGTCTGCTTTGCGCCTGTATGCCCTGTGAGGCCTTCCTGAAGGTGAGTGTGATGCCCATCACTTACAACTGCGCCTGTCAATGCTCCGTCTCGCTCTCTCTGTGTGCCTGCTATCGTCACAATTGGATCATCAAGTTGCAACCTGCTGGCATTATTCGCTAGAGTCGAGGTTCGTTGAGCAACTGGCAATCGTCGCAGCGACTCTTCCGCATAGCAGAAGGGTGTTGACCGAGCCTTGCGGCCTGTGTGAGGTATGCCACGTAGACGTAGCCTTTTTGTACGCAACCCTTGCACTTGGCCAGGCGCAGTGGTATGTTCCAGAAAGTGGTGTGAAATCCAAGAGCAACTGTACTATCTGCCCTGCATGAACTGCCGGCCGCCGACGGTAGCACATCATCTGCCACGTCGATAAATTGGGGGGGAGGTGTTGAATGTGCCCCGACGATCATCAAAATCAAATTCTGCACTACTGGCCCCGCCCAGGACTTCAGTCTAGATTGTCTGCAGTCTGCTTCGTTCGGCGGATATCCCGGCCTTCATCTGTGAACGCTGGCTGGCGCACCTGCCGTGAGCCAAGTTTAGATGGAGTCGGGGTGAGGGTCGTTCATCGTTCGGCCGACGAGCATCCAGCTTCGCGTCCAAGCCCAATGTGACTTTCAGCAGCCGTCTTCGCAGCCGCGTCAAAGCTTGGGCTGCGACGCTGCACCGGCCACAACACAGGATAATTGCGTACGGAACGGATCGCCTAAAGTCTTCAAAGAAAAACTAAGTGGAAAATTGCCCCAAGTACCACACACGTTACTGCAGAAACACGGAAGGAGACCGCTTTGAAGTTTGGCAACACGTAGGTTCGAGACTTCACATCTCAAACTGCACTTGATTTATCCAAACTCCAAACGCTCTTAGGTTGGATGCCATCGCTCTTAGGTTAGTTGGAGGCCTCCGCTCAGGGGTTGGAGGCCATCACTCTTAGGTTGGAGGCCATCGCTCTTAGGTTGGAGGCCACCACTCTTAGGTTGGATTCAACATGTAAGTATGCCACTCGCTGCAGATACAGAAGGAGACAAGTTTGGCAACACCCTAGAAGATTTAGAAGCAGGTTTTGAAGGCAGGTACACAGATTGGTCCCAATCCACATCACGGAGTATTCACAGCTGTCTTCTTGAAGACATGCCGTTACCTTGCGAACAAACAGACTGTGGCGAGATCAATCCGCTCGACAGCGCTGATGTCAATAGAAGTAATAATTAACAAACCATATGCTGATAGAGCTGGCCGCTTCCGACCAGAGAACAAATTTAGCACGGATAAGCTTTCGAGCCTCCATTCACTGCACAGGTCAGGCAGGGCGCCTTCACGGACTTTGCCATTTTCGGGGGATGACACTTCCGGCGCAGGGGCATTGGTGGCTGGCAATGCTACTCGGTTTGCTGCAGGAGCGTAGAGTATGACAATGAAGAGTCATCAGAGACATCAGCGCTGGAAGGTATTGCGGCGGGCCGTTTGGTCCGCCTTGCAACACCTGCACGCACTGGAACGCTGCTGGCACTCAGAGCTGCAGAGGCATTTTACCAAATTCAACAAGTAAGCATCCTTGAGCAACCAAACTGGAAGCGTGGGCCTCACGCCGACTTCAATGTTCTTTTCCGGAGGAGTGTCAGCCACGAAAGCCTACCCGCACAATCACTGAGGCGGCAGTCCGGAGTGTGGGAAAACGGCGAAACGCGCTGAAGCGCAACACAACGGACAGCAGCTCGACCTCTACGACCAAAGCTGGAGTTCACAGCGCCGCTGAACAAGGAAGGGCTTGACGGTGAGTACTGAGTACTGTGATGGCGTGAGAACGGGCTCACAGATCTTCCATCAATGACAATGCAGACAAGCCTAGACTTGGCGATGTCAGCAGCAGGGGGAGTACACGAAGGACACGTGGAGGCTTGGTGCCCTGAAGACTCCCGATCAATCTCCGCTGGATGAGGTGAAGAAAGCCCGCTGAAACACCAGACGCAAACACACGTGGCCAGCAGGTGCCGAGGGGGCCCCACTGGCCGCTGCACCAGGTGCCGGGAGGTCCGTGCCCTTGTCGGCGTCCTCAAGCGTCTCGAAGTGGACCCAAGATCATCCATGTGCCGGGTGAGGTCCCGGATCTGGGCCTGCATGTCCAGCTCTTCCACCACGACAGGCTTGCCAAAAAGGGAAAGGCCAAACGCTGCCGCGTCCTCAGCGCGCCGGAGAGCCGTGACTGTAGCCGCGTCCACCATTTCGTCAGCCGTGTCGGCTGGTTGAGCTTCAGTGAATGTCTCCACCATCAAAAAAGGACTCTTCCATAGGATGTGCCATGGCAATCGTCAAAGAAAAGTAAATCCTAGGAAAGCTCGGAGTCAAATCTTTGCCGGCAACACACGCGAGGTTGCCTTCCCACTTGAGCCAAAATGTCCCGGTGGGACATTTTAGTGAATTTTTGTGAACATAAAACTTGCAACCGCAAGCTCTATGCAAGTGTGAATGCAGCTCGACCTCTACGACCAAAGCTGGAGTTCACAGCGCCGCTGAACAAGGAAGGGCTTGACGGTGAGTACTGAGTACTGTGATGGCGTGAGAACGGGCTCACAGATCTTCCATCAATGACAATGCAGACAAGGCTAGACTTGGCGATGTCAGCAGCAGGGGGAGTACACGAAGGACACGTGGAGGCTTGGTGCCCTGAAGACTCCTGATCAATCTCCGCTGGATGAGGTGAAGAAAGCCCGCTGAAACACCAGACGCAAACACGCGTGGCCAGCACTGAAATCCACACTGTGACACCCAGCAAGGTGAGCAGAGACCAGGGCACCCCCGACGGGGTGCCGCGAGGGCGAGGGCCGACATGCCAAATGAAAGCCCAGTTCTTGGTCCAAGGTGGAGAGCCAAGCACCCACGACGTTCCCCAAACGCTAGTTGTAACAATCACACTTCGTGTTTATACCACCAATGTTCAAGAATCAAGGATTGAATCAGACCTTATTCAACTGAATTGTCTCATCCAAGTCTCATGTCCAGGAGCAGTCAATCTCCCCACCAGGCGTCACAATTGGCGAGCCATGAAATGGATTGTGACCTTGCGCTTGTGCTGTGGTTGCTGTCAAGTCATCACTTCATCAACTCTGCAATCAAATGGTCTCACTCCTGTGCACCCAACTAGTAACTAGTACAACGCAAAGTTTGTTGAAGCAGCTTATGAAGCTGAGGTTCTCCTTCTTGCTGAGATATTTGATGAATTCCAGAAGGGATCTTGAGCTTCAGCTGTACAGGAAAGCCCTCAGAGTCCAAGTGTATCAGCATCGCAAAAATGAAAATCGTCATTCTCCAGAGAATTTCCTTCATAGAGCCTTCAGCCTTCTATTAAAAAGGCCTTCCTGCGGCTATCTTTGTAGTGACACCCACTTTGAAGTCAAAGGAGTCAAAACGGAATCCTTTTAGGTCTAGGTAGTCCCAGCACCTTGGAGAGTCGGTGTCCCAAAAGTGTGTCTGTTAATATAACATTGATCTTCGGAGTCGGTGATCACTTTGTGCTCTTTGTTCAATTCAAGGTTCAAACGGCCGCTAGCCAAGCCAAGCGTTCCCCCATGGCAACGCACCGTGAAGGTCATGTGATCATCCTCCCTGACAGAGCAAACCTAAGGCCTGCATGGACATTTTGCCAAATTGTCAGTGTGTTTGCTCCTTTGCACAGATGTATCCCTGCATCAACTAGTATAACTAGACGTTTTCAAAGGTCATCCCAATGACTGTCAAAACAAATGAGTGTGGCACGTCTTCCAACTAGATCCTCTGTTGCGTTATTGTTCTCCATGTTTGTCATGCCCTCTAACTTGGGCAGCAAGCAGCTTCTCATCTTGTGTATATAGTTCCAAACAAAAGGCATCAGGATGATGAATGCTTCCACTGTTGAATCATTGAAGGTCTACCAAAAATGCAACATATAAGGACTACCTCCGCATGTCCGGGTGTTGCAGAAAGCCCTAGCTTATGTCGCCATCCTGAGAGTACCTGCCCCAAGCTTGTTGGAATGTGCCCACCCGACCGGTCGCCAACTTTATCGGAGCTGCGATCTCTCGGAGCTGTTGACTCTCGGACCCACGGCGCTGTTCTCCCGGATCTACCTTTGCTCCTAGTAGCGTCCTTGCCCCTAGTAGTAAGGCCGGGAGCCCCCCAGGAACGTCCTTGCTCCTAGTAGCGATGCCAGGAGCCCCTAGTAGCTTCCCGGCCTCATGAAGCTCGGCCAGGAAGATGGAGCAATGAAGTTTCGCCAGCCATTCAGCTGGAACCCCCACCTGCATCGGGGAAGCTAAGCAACAGTGTCAGTGACTAGTAGAGCACACAATCTATTGTGTTTCTGCAGTGCCCCCAGTTGCCTCGGCCACTTGCGCCGATCGCAAGTCCCTATCAGGAAACAAAGGCCGCTCATTCTGTTGAACATTCCAGTCCAGGAGTGGCTCGCTCAACTGTTCGGCAATTGTTCAGTCAAGTCGGTGCCTTGACACATCGAAGCGGCTCACTGCACCTGGACGGCATGTGGTGAAAAAGCTGATATTGTGTGGCGAACCATGGCTGTGCACGGCTTTGACCACACGCATCGACATGTTCAAATTTTGAAGAAGCGTCTTCACGCCAGTCACCACGCCTTGGACGCCTCGCCCTGCTTTCAGGCGCTGCAGGCAAGCTTTGGCCACACCAGGTGCAAGTGAAGAGGGCCTGGCTGGCGAGCTGGAGGGCACGGTTTATTTTGGCACGATGGGCGATGGCAAAAGAAAAGTAGCTATTTGCTACTAGTAGTAATGGCCTCCAACCTAGAAGCGATGGCCTCCCCCTAGTAGCGATGGCCTCCAACCTACTAGCTTCTTGATCTTCTTGTTTCTATATATAATTACAGTAATAACAATATGCTGTGTTCCTTGTTATCAGTCTGATGCATCCCCACAAGCCCTTTCACAAGCTCTCCTGGCCGCAGGCGTTGGAGTGAGTAAAGCACGCTCCACCACCTTTCGGTCCACCTGCGTAATATCAAGGCTGATGATCATACAACCTGGTTCTCGACTACTCATGTAGCAGAAGATCTTGATTCACAATGACTGAAAGTTGTTTCACTCACTTTGCGTGCGACCATCTAGCATCACTTGGGACACTTGAAACCAAAGCGAAGAAAATGCTCCTGCCTCCACCGCAGGAAGGATCATGTCCATTGACAAGGATGTGTCAATGTTGTCCCCATAAGTTTTGGGGGTTGTTCCTCTCCATTAGGTTCGTGGGATGCTTCAGGAACTGATCCTGTGCAAAACCAGGGTCCGTTCGCAGCGCATGACAAGCCTTTGTCTCCGCACAAACCATGACCTTGTGACTCACATCTCCAGAGCTTAAGCCTAAAATGTACACAGCCTTTCTACATGTTGATCTTTGAATCGAATACGTGAGAATGCATATATAAAACAGGGCTGCAGGATCCCTCAAATGGTCTTGAAATGCAATTTCGCACACACACACACAAAAATAGAAGATGCAAATTGGTTTGCACGCTTGAGTGACGTTTGCGTCAAAAGGCCAAGAATGCACAACTGCCATAGTTGAAAGTGGATGTTCTGATCTGCTGATTGCTACTTGAATGATCTTCTGCAGCCCACCACTGTATTCCAACTGTCGCTGTGCACGTGAAGTTGGTCGCCGCGAACTGCCAGTCTCAAACAAGGGGTTCTTTTGACTACCAACACTGCGGTTGTCAGCACTGCCAATGAACACCATTATTTTATAACCGATCTTGTTGCAGGTTTGGAAATCTGACATCATATAATGAAGAAATGATGAGAGACTGGCACAGCCACCCACTGTGGACCAGGGGTTAAACACCTGATCCCCATTCTGGATAGTTCGCTGTACACTCTAATGAGTGTAGCCCCAGATCCCCTGGATGAACATCACCTGGAAAAAAAAGAAACGTAGTATTGAACTTTGTGTTCTGTGCCATGTTGTTTGTATTTCAGTTAATATTCATTCTGGATCCAAATGCCGGCTATAAACTATACACATTACAGTGGGTGCCAAGAATCCATGCACATACAGGTCTCATCTCATTTGATGCCTTTCCAATGAGAAAACTACATACAGCAACATGCTCAGTGCATCTCTACGTCTCTACGTGCTGACGTTGCTCACTCATCATCTCAGTTGAATGCCACACCTATTCAATGTCCTGCGGCACGGTCGCTGGCACCTGAGTTGGGCGAAATTGGTCACAGAAAGTTTGAACATGATGTTTAAACAAAGTTCAAATGAGCTGGCTCAAATTGAAAAATATATAACGAAAAAATATATGCGTCTCCAACTCTAGGGGTTGGCACTGTGTCTGCCTCGTCGGGGTTCGCCGCCTTTCTTTTGGGAGCCGGTTTTGATTTTGCCTCAAAAGCCAACAGCTGGGAAATCTGGTCGGGAAGCCACTTGCCATGTTAGAGCAACCCTGAGAAACATTTTGAAAGCGAGAGTTTTCCCTGAGAAGGTTGCAACAAGCACAAGTAAGCACAAGTGCCGGCCGGGCTTTAGGTTTAAGTTTCTGAAAGCGACACGAAGGGCCAAAGCGTGCTTCAGATTGCGGAGACCGCGTGAAGAGGCAAGCCCTCTGAAAAGAGCCGTGGGAAAAACAAAGCATTGGGCTAGCCTTGGTAGTGCACGACAATCGTATTACATATATAGTTATAGTTACTGTATTTACATACATACATACATACATGCATACACGCATACACGCATACATGCATACATCAAGGCCGTTAAGCTCAAGCAGGCGGCCCCGAAGTCCTGCAAGTGCGGAGCCCCTAGTGCTTCGTTGCAAGGACATTGCCAACCACCAGGAACAGGGACAAGACCACGTACCCCTGTTCTTTGCTCGCAATCAAGGAGAACATCTTCCACAAGTCCCATGGGAGTGGTGGAATCACCATAGGAACATCTCCTCCTGGGCCCCCACTCAGGCTGCCGTGCAAGAACTGGGGGTGTAGCTGTTCATGTATTGGGTTCATCTAACTGGGGCACTCACTTGGTGCGGGTAGACCTTCAACAGCATCTTGTAGTTCTGCCCGTTCTCTCTCTTGTCGATCCTTCTCAATCTCCTGCTCATGCTCTGCTAGGCCTTCTCTGGACTGGGCGTAGCGCTTGACCTCCTCAGCTTCCTCATCCTTGTATTTGAAGAACACTGACTCCAAAGCAGGCATCGCTCCTGCTCTCAAGGGTATGCCAGTCACTGCTCTTGGTGGGAATGATGCGTCCACCAAAGTTCGTCTGGTATTCCCAGCTGGCCGTCACGAAATTCTGGTAGTAGCTCAGGAAACCTGTCCAAGGCCTGTTGACCCTTCTTATTGATCTAGTCAACATGATCTGGCTGCCGTCGCCCACAATCCATGCATCTTGGCCGTCGGTCTTGCCAAGGAAGAGGGACATGCGCCAACGTGGATTTCCTTTTCCACTCTGTGGGCGAACATAGGCATACACAGGACATCCAAAAGGGACAACTGCACCTTCATAGTTTCTCCCATGCGCTAGCTCATAACTGGCAATGCCCTTTGTTGCTTGATATCGGTTCAGAAGCCAGCATGCGTGCCTTGAAGCCCAACTCCACAAGGTGTGGTTGGTATTGTAGGCCAAACCAGTCCGTTCTGTCACATCCGACATCAATGTACAGGCGAGTCCTCGGACACGCTGAATCGCGTTCTCAGCTAAGCCTGCTAAGCTGTTGCCTGCAGAATCACGAACTTTCGTGGTATACAACCTCGTTCTCAAGCCCATCGAGCGCCGGCTATTCAACACAATGTGAAGCAGTGACCTCATCGTGGGCTCGTTGTCTGCATAGAGGCCCACCTCCACATGTCCAAGGCTCTGGACGAACGTCATGATCTCTCGAGCCATCAAGCTGAGCTGTTCGTTTGATTTCAATGGGACCGAACCAAGGGCACCAGTCTGGCTGTCCACCATGATCAACCATAGAGTCATAGAGCTGGCTTGAGCTCTCGAATACGTAGCTCCTCAACCTCCTTGGCCTCATCCTCCTCGTAGAGATCAATGACCATCTCCTCTTCCTGCTGGCCTCGATCAAGCGGCTGTGGATGGCCTTGGTGTAGCATGATTGGAACGCCACTCAGCCTTGAAGCCCCTGTCCTCATGCCGATCTGGCCTGCCTCGATGTTTCAGACATGCAGGGCACCAGGGCTGATAAGGAACGCGAGTGAGGCAATGCTTCTCCTGCCCTTCACCTTTACCACTGCTCTTCTGCTGGCCTTTTCCTTGACCATAATCTGAGCCCTTTTGTTGACCCTTTCCTTTGCCCTTCGAATTCTTGGCATCCCCCTTTGCCTTTCCCTTTGGTGGTGGTGTAGGTATCCTTGGTCTTAGTCTTGCCCTTGCCTTTCTGGGCCGGACCACCTAAATCTTGACCAAGCATCATGGTTGAGCTCCATTTCAATGTAGCGTTGTCATACTGGATGGTTGCTTCTCGAAGTCATGTGTATAGTCCTGACTCTCGGCTACATTGAGCTGCAACCAGGTCTTCAGTTGGCCACTTACGCATTTCATCAGGGTGGCAAACTTCAGACTATCTTCCAGCTTGCTGCCTGTACGTTCGTACTCGATGAAGGCCTCCTCAAGGCGGAGTAGCTGGGTCAAAACGCAACCGTTCTTCATGTCGAACTGGCCCCATTCCAAAATCATGGTCAGGAGTCCTAACGACCGGTTCTTGCTGGTGGGTTCAAGCGATTGCACCAGCATTCGATATGCTTCCATGCCGTTGGCCTCCTTGACCTGCTTGATGAGGGAGAGTGGACGACGGCGAACAAGTGAAGCTAGCGAGGCATACAAGAAGGATCCTCGTTGCCGCTCCTCATCAGTCTGAATCGAGGGATCGGTTGGGCGCTCTGGATGCTCTCTGATCTCCTTGATGTCCTCGACGAATCCTGCATCCAGGGAAGCTAGATATTGTTCTAGTCCCCAACTGAAGTCTCGCCAGAGGGCGAGCTCATCCTCCCGGGACTTGGGCTCATAGCTGCTGGGCTTCGACAAAACTTGAAACCAGGCACGATCATCTGAGCTGCTCTTTTTGTTGATCGCCTCAGCGGCCAATCGTGCTGCTACACTCGCTTGCTCAGCTGCTTGGACCATCCTCATGGCCAGCTCCTGCCCATCGAACTGCCCCCCTGTCGGGGATCCTGCTGGCGACCCAGCAGGTGACCCAAGTGGATCTCCACAAAAACCTGCCATCCTCCTCCGCAAGGACCTTCTTGCATATCAGGAGGTAGACCCCAAGGAACTTGGCCGTCTTGGAGCCACTGGCAGTGATTGCCGAAATTGCGGGCCACGCCCACCGGGTAGGGTCCTGCCGGGTTCCCAGAAGTTTCCCTGGAGCTTCAGGCAAGAGCTTCTGCAATTGCCATCACCGGCTCCGCTACCATGCGGAAACTTCTTTGATCGCGAAAGCGGTCTGCGGTCGATGTGTACACTTCTCATTTGTGCGTGTCATGTCTCCGACATGGTGCATGAGTACTGTTCCTCATGCTTGCCAAATATCAAACCTGATATCATTGAAAAATTCTTAATAAACCAATTGTTTTAGTGAAGAAGAAGAATTAGAATTCAGAGCTGCTACAAGGTGCTCTATTTGTAGTAAAAAGTTCTACCGGCATAGACCCCAGATAGCACTTCAAGAAAAGTTGGACACCGTGGCAAAAGCGGGAGATAAGCTTGGGAGACATCCCACTCAAAGCCGGGAAAAGGATGGAAAAGGTAAGCAAGACCTAAATCATCTTATAATAGCATCCGCGTCAAAGGCAGGCAAGAAAATGACAAGGCGGCAGCGGCAGCCAAGAGCGAAATCAGGAACAGAGACAAGCTTAAGAGATAAGGCGGCAGCGGCAGCCAAGAGCGAAATCATGAAGGGAGACAAGCTTGGGAGACAAGGCGGCAGCGGCAGCCAAGAGCGAAATCAGGAAGAGAGACTAGCTTGGGAGACAAGCTGGCAGCGGCAGCCAAAAGCGAAATCATGAAGGGAGACAAGCTTGGTAGACAAGCCGGCAGCGGCAGCCAAGAGCGAAATCGCGAAGGGAGACAAGCTTGGGAGACAAGCAGCCAAAAGCGAAACCATGAAGGGAGACAAGCTTGGGAAACAAGGCGGCAGCGGCAGCCAATTTCCGCAATCCGGAACCCATCCATTGAGAAGTAAGAACCCCTATAGCTTCTAGCTATCTGGGGAAAAATGATGAAACAGTTAGAGATGCCAAAACACAAAAGAAACAAAACTGACCAACTCTTCAGAAGTCTTGTCTTGGGGAAGGTGTCCAAAAAACTAACAAATACAAAACAAAACAAGATGGAGCCCACGAACCCGAATGCAAACACATATGTCAATCCACTGTGTATAGAAAGAGACACAGCCGGTCAGATTATCTTTTTGACACTCCGGTACGCTGTTGGACATCATGCGCTGGGGACTCCACCACCAAGGCAGCATGTGCTGGGGCCTTCACCATCAAGCTCCGTCTTCGTCATGAAGGGTCTTCGTTTTGCATTCAAATCAAGCACTGGCGTAAAGGTTCTGGCAGATCCACATCACGAAAGAAACAATGGCATTGTCCCAAAATCTCGAAAAGAAGCGCTTGAAAATGATAACCGTCCACATAATACAGAGAAATCCACAACTGCGGCGTCTGATCTTCTGTGAGACACTCTTGTAGGACACTCTTGTAGGACACTCTTGTGGCACTCGTGTACGACACTCTTGTGAGACACTCTTGTAGGACACCCTTGTGGGACACTGTTGTGGCACACTCT
>CAXAMN010021707.1:988954-1007415 GCA_963970005.1 Durusdinium trenchii
TTGCTCCTAGTAGTAAGGCCAGGAGCCCCTAGTAGCGTCCTTGCTCCGAATCGTAAGGCCAGGAGCCCCTAGTAGCGTTCTTGCTCCACTAGCAGTAAGGCCAGAGCCCCTAGTAGCATCCTTGCTACGATAGTAGTAAGGCCAGGAGCCCCTAGCAGCGTTCTAGCAAAGGCTAGGAGCCGCTAGTAGCGTCCTTGCTCCTAGTAGTAAGGCGAGGAGCCGCTAGTAGCGTCCTTGCTCTTAGTCGTCAGTAAGGCCAGGAGCCCCTAGTAGCGTCCTCGCTCCTAGCAGTAAGGCCAGGAGCTCCTAGTAGCGTCCTTGCTCCTAGTAGCGAGGCCAGGAGCCCCTAGTAGCGTCCTTGCTCCTAGTCCTTGTTCCTACTTGCTTTTAGAAGTATGGACAGGGTCCCCAGTAGCCTTCTTGCTCCTAGCAGTATGGCCAGGAGCCCCTAGTAGCGCTCTTGCTCCTAGTAGTATGGCCAAGAGCCCCTAGTAGCGTTCTTGCTCTTAGTAGTAAGGCCAGGAGCCCTTATAGTAGCGTTCTTGCTCCTAGTAGTATGGCCAGGAGCCCTAGTAGCGTCGCTAGGAGCAAGGACGCTACTAGGGGCTCCTGGCCTTTGCAGCAAGGACGCTACTAGGGCTCCTGGCCTTACTGCTAGGAGCAAGGACCCTACTAGGGGCTCCTGGCCTTACTACTAAAAGCAAGTGGGAACAAGGACGCCACTAGGGGCTCCTTGTCCTTACTAGTAAGAGCAAGGACGCTACTAGGGGCTCCTGGCCTTACTAGTAGAGGAAGGACGCTACTAAGGGCTCCTGACCTTACTACTAGGAGCAAGGACGCCACTAGGGGCTCGGCTCCTGGACTTACTACTAGGAGCAAGAACGCTACTAGCGGCTCCTAGCCTTATTACTAGGAGCAAGGACGCTACTAGGCGCTCCTGGCCTTACTACTAGGAGCAAGGCCTTACTACTAGGAGCAAGGTTGCTACTGGGGGCTCCTGGCCTTACTACTAGGAGCAAGGACGCTACTAGAGGCTCCTGGCCTTACTACTAGCGGCTCCTGGCCTTACTACTAGGAGCAAGGACGCTACCGGGGGCTCCTGGCCTTACTACTACGAGCAAGGACGCTACTAGGGGCTCCTGGCTTTACTACTAGGAGCAAGGACGCTACTAGGGGAGCAAGGACGCTACTAGGGGCTCCTGGCCTTACTACTTGGAGCAAGGACGCTACTAGGGGCTCCTGGCCTCACTACTAGGAGCAAGGACGCCACTAGGGGCTCCTGGCCTTACCACCAGGAGCAAGGACGCTACTAGGGGCTCCTGGCCTTGCTACTAGGAGCAAGGACGCCACTACGGGCTCCTGGCCTTACCACTAGGACGCTACTAGGGGCTCCTGGCCTTACTACTAGGACCAAGGACGCTACTAGGGGCCCCTGCCCTTACTACTAGGAGCAAGGACGCTACTGCCGGCTACTAGGAGGAAGGACGCTACTGGGGGCTCCTGGCCTTACTACTAGGAGCAAGGACGCTACTAGGGCTCCTGGCCTTACTACTAGGAGAAAGGACGCTACTAGGGGCTCCTGGCCTCGCTACTAGGAGCAAGAAGGACGCTACTAGGGGCTCCTGGCCTTACTGCTAGGAGCAAGAACGCTACTAGGGGCTCCTGGAGCAAGGACGCTACTGCGGGCTCCTGGCCTTACTAGGAGCAAGAACGCTACTAGGGGCTCCTGGCCTCTCTACTAGGAGCAAGGACGCTACTAGGTCTGTCCGAAATCCCGGAGCCGCCCGGAGCTGCCTGGGTGTTTTCGCTTGATGTCGTGGCCGCCCAGCCCGCGCCACGGGAGATTCTTGGGAGGTGCTCCTTTCAGGGTATCCACTCAATCCACTCGTTAATTCGAGAAGTTGAGGATTGTCCGTTTCTGCATGAAATGTGCCAGGTCTTCAGTGTCTAACTAGTTAGGATCTGAGAATCAAGAAATCCTGAGATGTGGTCACCAGGTGGCAGCAAAGACAAAAACAAAGTTTCAAACTAGAAGAGACTAAAGCAGTGCATCCTCTGCAAGGTGAAAGGAGCCTTTTCATGATTAAAAGGTCTTTCAAGGCCCACCTGTTCCAAGACGCTGCTGCTCCATCTCACTTGTGGCGTCATGTGGCACTGAAGCCTGAAGTAAAGCGGGGAACCAACAAACGCTGATGGCATCCTGCACACCTCAAAACTGCTTGCATGATGCAAAAAGGCTCTGTGACATACAGAAGCCACCTTGCCTCATCACAAAAAACTGTGAGGCCATCAGGCGACTCACTACCAAGAACTGCGCGAGAAGTACCACAACTTGCAACGTAGATGCCGCTCCTCATGATCCGAGGTCCAAGGAAAGAAAGCTCTTTGTCAACAGGCTAAATGGATGCCGTGCAAGCTACGCAACTTGCAGCGCATGAACTGTTGACAAATCATCTGACTGGCGACCTGGATCAAAAGAGCTTGGGCTTCTCTCTCCTTGTCACCACCGTGAGCAGCGCCGAGCACAATTGTGGAGCGTCCAACTGTTGGTCACACTGTGCGAAGGCCACTGAGAGCGCCTGGAGCAGGAAAAAAACAACACTGTTTGGTCAAGGGTTCCTGAAAAATCATCTTGGCCACCTCACACCTCTGCCACCCCCCGCCTGGGCCCAAGCTTCAGCAGCGGCCTCGTCACTTCTCAACACCTCCCCGTCGCGTCCACTTCGTGACCACAAGGGAGCCTAGCCAAGCATGTCAGAATGTTCGCTGAAATGCCCGGAATCACCTACCAAAAAAGGACTGAGATGACGTACTTATGAAACCGAAATACTAGTCCTTGCCGTACCTCTCAAGACCACATGCAAAGGATATACTGACTGAGCCTGTGCATTGTTGAACCAGCATTGACATCTTTATCATTGGAAGGTGGCTGGTCCTGCTGGCACTGGGGTTCAACTGCGCCGCACGACCACACCCTCCCTCAAAAGTACTGAGTTGCATGGCACAGGTCGTTCTATTCTGGGAAGGTTACATACTCCTTGATGCTGCAAGACGTTAACATGTATTTAGTATTTCTTGTGGGCCCATGGTCTGCCTGTGGAGCCGCTTCTACCATCGCATCCATCAACCACTTTGAATCTAGGCATCTCCTCAGTCAGGTAGAAACAACTCCACAACTCCACAACTCCACGCCTGGGTAGTTTGCTGCCTGAAGGCCTCGACAGCCCGGCGGGGCAAATCAGTAGCACATTGGGCTGCGGCAGCACCTCCGCTGCTTGGATGGCGAAAGAAGGGCTTTTGAGGAGCCAAGCGTTCTTGTTACTAGTAGCGATGCCCTTTGCTCCTAGTAGCGATGCCCTTGTTCCTAGTAGTAAGGCCAGCCCCTAGAAGCGTCCGATCGCTCCGTTCGTAGCGATGCCCTTGTTACTAGTAAGGGAGACTTAAGGGTCCGAGACTTGGAGGTGCTGAACGCGCCTCCGTGTGCAAGTGCAAAGCAATGCCATTTTTCCAGAACACCCAAGCGACCCTGTGAGTCAGGCCACCGGGCTGCCCAATAGCGCCTGAATCAAACTCTTTTGAAACATCTCGGGCCAACTCTCTACAAGAAGAATGAAAAAAGAAAAGAACATTATGCAAAAATAAATAACATCACAATGTCATGTCATGATTCTCGAGACATTTTGAATGCCGGCCAAGTCGAGTCTTCAAATCCGAGGGGCACTCCACTGTCAGGGCAAACACCTGACCAGTCAGGGAGGTCTTTTGGCCTTTTTGAAAAACCATCGGACGACCATTTAAATCAACCCACCGCCCTGAAAGACCATTCAGCACATCTTGATCCAAAACAATTATTTTAAAGCTGGAGACAAGCCAAAGTCTCCACGAGCAGAAACTCAAAAAATCACCAATCCGTCCTCACAGTTGAGGAAAGTCCCCAGATACTTTTGCGAACATGTTTCGGATTCCAATACTCTCAACAATCAACGGTGCAGAGCAGAGTAAAGCTTCACTGCATCGAATCTTGACTTGGCAAATAGCGCTAGCTGTGCCTTCAGTATGTTCATCAAACTTCGCAGCAATGGCGCATTTGATCAAAAACCAAAGCAAGTCTGTACAAAACTGTATCATGGGCGGTAAAGCCACATATAACATATATGTGCTTTAATCATCTTTAATCTGATTATCTTTATGTGCCCTCAAACCTGACTCGCCTCATAAAAGTCCAGCCTTGTAAGGTGCTTTCTGCATCACAGCGAGTGCCAGATCCTCCCTGACAAAGCAAAGAAAAAATGTTTCCATGTCTAACCAAAGAAATGTCTAAGCAAAAATCTGGGTGCAGGCGACAAGCCCAGCTTTTTTGACGATAAGCCGACAAGCCGATATCGGATAAGCCGATAAGGCGGAACCCGGCCGGCCGAGCTTTGTGGGACACAGCGGAGATCGGGCATGGTGGCGCAAAATTATCTGTGTGTTGTTTGGCCTTTGTGTTCCTTTCTTTCCTTATGTGTCTTCTTTTTTTTTAGGACAGGGTAGGCCGTAAAGAAGAGGTAGCTGCTGGTTAGTTACTACCTGGGACGCAAAATAGCTCACGCACTATATATTCATTTGGTTCCTAGACTTTTAGAAAGCATCGTAATATGCTCCTATAGCAAAAGGTTGCCGATTGCAGAGCCCACAAGTTGCGGACACCACTGTCGGCCAAACATTTCACAGAAACCTCGCATGCTGCCTGAGGCTAAGAATAAGTCCGCAAGAGGTACTATGAGGCACCGATACGCCGATAAGCTGATTGATAAGCTGCTGGAGGGCAGCATCGTGCCATGAGGCCAGTACTACGTCAATGAGCTAAGCCAATAACTACCGGAATCCTGCGGGTGGGATATCAGGTGGTCGATATGCCGATAAGCTGATAAGCTGAGAAACAATAGTGGGCAGCAGGGGGGCGGGTTTTCGGGCTATCTGGGAAAAATCCCTCATTGAAATGGGCTGTCAGTCCTGATTGTGAATCACATTCCGGAAATGACACAAATGGGTAAATCTAGAGTTGTCGAATGCTAGGATTCCTGTGCCCGGCTGTTGCTCTGTCAATCTGAGCCTTGGATATTGCAAGGCTTCCCGCCGCCGCTGCAGCCAGATGTTTGGCCAAAGACTTGTCGTGAGGCACTCTTCGCATGGCTTCACAAAAAGGATTCGGGATTCCAGTTTGATGCAAAGGATTGGTGTTTGCCTTTAGGCATGCGGCATAGGGAAAAGCCTAAGTGGTCATGTATTTGTTTGATTGAGTGCGTTTCTGGGCTGGACTTGCCTGAACAAACAACATAATTTCCAGAGGCTCGACAAAAATCTTGTCTGGTGACCAACATCTTGTGCGCTTCACGAGTCATGAGCCGAACTTGGCGATTTCGATTGTAGAGAAAGCAGAACAACTGACCTCTCAAGCAAAGGGTTCTTTTCTCTGGTGCATAGGCTCTACACCACTTGACAAGCAATAGCTTAGGTCGTGGACTTCATCGAAGGACTTGCCATCTGCTTCCTGCAAGACCTTCTTCAAGAAGAGGGCCACCTGCAATATCCCAGTTTCATTCTGAAGAAGGTACTACAGTATACTTTGCGACTTGATACGTCCGCGAAGGACAACATGAACTAAACAAATCTTTACGAAAGTCACCTAGCATTCCTCTGTGAGGTTGCCTCAAAAACATGATGTTGATGCTGCCAGTGGGTACTTCGGTAAATTAAAACATGGACCCGACGACATATGTATATATATATAATAGAATATATAGAGAGAGAGAGAGAGCCAAATAATTGCTGCAAATATTCACTCAAACACTCAGATTGGGCTGGGACACATGGGTAGGCCTGTCCAGCTTAGGTCCGGCCTTCCCCTCCTTCTGGGTTTTAGATTTCTTCACCTGGAGCCAGTCAGGCACAAGTCCACTTCAATATACGTCAATCCGAAAAGAATGGAATACTCCATCCTGAAGGGAAATGAGCAAAACCAAGTTCAGTGGTTCAGTTGAGTCAGGTCTAGGTGCCTGGAGTTGATGAAAAGCTAGTCAAATGGACATGACCTCTCAGTTTGTTTCAATCGTAGCTCTTTCACACTGCACTTTCTGGCCTCCTCCTCTTCTGCCTTTCCCTCGGCCTCCTCCTCTTGTGGAGCCTCTTCTGCCTACCAATTTCAAGCCCAAACAAGCATGGGGGTCTTTCATGAGCTCTGTAGCTTGTTGAAACTCTATAATATATTTAATATATATATATATACCCCAGTCATAGCCCTAAAAGTGACCACACCCAACTGACTCTCTGATTCTAAACATTGGCCTGTGTGTCATCATTGGCCATCATTGGTAGCAACCCCGCAACATGACACGACGTACTGGAGAAAGCTAGTCTGGTAAAACATGGAGCTTTCTGATAACATGGATACAGCCGCAGCCAGCTTTGATGCCTTTCAATCTACTCAGCAAGTACACAAGCGAATGGCCATTGAAAACAATGGTTGTTGTGCCCAGGATTTCAGCCGAGGCCTCAGGCTCCTTGGCAGGTTTCATGGGCTTCACGGCCTCATCCAAAGAACACAATCTTCCCAAGGTGTTTAAGCTGCAGCTTGCACAATGAACTGCCTGGAGAAGTGCCATAGCAACACAAGCAATTTTAACTTGCACTTGTAGCAGAACCAGCAATCAGTTTCACTTATATAAAGAGTCATGTTCGCTTCTTTTGGGTTCGCATTCTTCCATGTTTCAATCCTCGGTGGTTTGCCGCTGATAAAACATGCGGCGGCCTGCCTTTGAACCAGCAGCCTTTGCCTTTGCTTTGGCTTTGGCTTTGGCTTTTGCCTATCAATCTAGCAGCTTTTACAGGTTTTCTTCTAGACACACTGGGTTCCCTGAGACTCCTGGCTCGAACGGGCTTTCGTTTGTCAATTGACTGAGCTCGCCTAAAGAAGCCAAAAAAGAGGAAGAACCTAGAGATGAAAGATGCGGAAAATGAATGTAGTTTAAAGGAGCCTTAACTTCTTTTCACTACTCCTTGTGTTCCGTTTAAAAATTGTCTTGGAGCCTTGCCAGCCTTGGCCTCAGCCTTCATGGCAGCCTTGCTTTTGGCCTTGGCCTTGGCCTTCGCCCTGGCCAGCTACGGCTAACAGGACCACAGCTTCATGAGACGTTCATGTGTAGCTATGAGAACTGTGAAAGGCAACCTTGAGAGCTGTATCACCTAGTCTAAATCTAATAGCCAACGGCACTAACACAAGCGTTAAGAGCCTCAAATATATGCAACAGGCTGCTCAAACAGTGTCGGAGACGCTTGGCTTTTGGTTTCGGTCCCATTGCTGTGTGTTTCAGAGATAGCAAAACGATAAAATTAAGTCTCCAGTGGGATTGACATGGTAAGGAGTATGTTACACAACACCTGTGCACAAAACCTCAAGCATCATTTACCCTTAGAAGCCATGTCTTGGACCGAAACTGCATTGAATCCGAATCCTAGTCTTATTGCCCAAGCATCAAACTGCTCTGCACCTGCCAGACCGCAAGCAAACCTTTGGATGATGGCTCTTTCCGCAGCTCAAAGTCTGTCTTTGAGCAGGGGCCTTCGTTTCAGCCCCCTATCTGCACAGCCACAGTGCTGAGCACACCCGAGCTTCCCAATTGACAACTAGCAAGAAATGTGTTGTTCAAAACAAGAAAAGCACTGAGAGGTTGGGATGGTTCCGTCTGGAATAGTAGTCTACCATTTCTAGAGGCGCTGGATGACACCCAACACCACACTTGCACTCATTATCATTGATGCACATTCTTCCATGAGGCTAATCTAGATTGGGAGATTCGGTGTCTCTGCTTTCAAACATCCAGAGCTTGTGAAGATTTACTCGGCAGCACCAGAGTTGCTGATCTCTTCCAAGACACGGTTGGCAAGCCGGATCTTTCGTTCCCGAGCCTTGGTGCATCATTACAGCTGAGATGCCAAACAGGCCAATGTTCACGTTTGATCACTCCGAAGAATCATGAACATGGCTCACTACGAGGAAAACGTATTTTGTTTAAGAGATTTGTAGGTCCAGCCTCAAGCTGTCGTTCAAATGTCCACTTTCGATTGTATATATGTATATATATATTTTTTTTAATTTATGTGTGTGTGCCACCCTCTGCTTCTAAGAGTTCTACGTGTACTTCACTTCGACAAAGCAGGGGGACTGGAGCCGATTTGCCTATCCAGTCCAAGGAAGCTATGGCATTTCGGTGGATGAGTGGTCTGATCAACCACTTGTACCTGCGACCTTGGAACTTTTGCCCACGCTGTGACTCCACTTTTCCTTCGGTTTGCTTTCATGGCTCTTCCTCACGATACTACCCCCAAAAAGGTTTCCCTCCGCAGCTTTCTGCCGCTTTTGAACCGCCGTTGAATTTCCGCAGATGTGCACCAACATTTATTGAAACACCTTCAAGTGCACCGACGCTTCACCTTTATGGTTAACTGAAAACCCTATGACTAAGTGTGCGCCGCTCTGTCGTCCCACTGGGCGCAGAATGTGATCTCCCGCAAGGGAGCGCTGAGACCATTGGGAATCACATATTGGTTTGGCGTTTTTGCACTTGTGAATCAGGTTACTGGCTCGTTTCTGTCTCGCCCATGAATCCTCGGAATCCTATGTTGCCGACCTACGGAGATTTGACGCCGCCGGGCCCACGGAGTTTCTCCCGCTCTCGTTTCAGAGCTTTCGCGGTTCAAGTCTTTTGACGCTGGCATCCACGTTCGTTCATGTACTGTTACAGGTTTGGTTGGCCAGCTTCCTGACATTTTCACGACATCTCATGTACAACTAGTTTCACTTGTACGCTCCGATGGACGTTCAATCCACATTTTGACTATGTTTTGATGCGCTTCCATTTTTCTACGTTTTGATTGTTTTGGTAAGAATTTTTTCAAGATTGTCATCATCCTTTCTTGCACGGCGCCGATCCATCGCGCTGCCGCTGCCACCGCGCTGCTGCTGACGACAACGGCGAGTTGATTCACTTTCAGCAGCATGCACTTTTCCGTGGCCGTACCCCTATGCACCACAGCCACCACCAATGACGATGTTCCACAGCTTGGTCCAGCACTGGCAGCAACAGCAATCAACTCACACCGTCACCATCGACACCCAAGCTACGGGCAATCCGCATCATCACTCTCACATTGGACGCCGTCACCACAGGCATCCTACACAACGCACCCTTCACACAGATGACATCACAAACAGTGTGACCTTTGCACTCAACACATGTATTTTCCGAGCACGCATCCCACTTAGCAGCAGATCTGCGGCGCCGGGATTGGCTCCCAGCTGTCACCGGCCCTGCGCAACGCGGCTATCACTCTTATCGAACACTCCTGGCAACAACTCCACAACAACCTCCTACACCACATCCATTTCCATTTCAACTGCTACCGCTACGTGGACAATCGTTTCATCACACACAACGAGCATTTCCTCTCACATTCACTGTCCAAACCCTCATTCACCACGACTTCTTTGGCGACCCCGTGGAACTTGAGACGGTTGAAGATTACCGCCTCCTGGGGTTCAACATTGATCTTACCCAACGCACAATCACATCACTTACATCCAACCCACCCAATCCTGGAAAATCCGGGGCGCAGCCAGCGCCGGTAGCAAACCACTCTCCGGCCATGCCTCACGACTACGCACCGTTTATGCCTACACTTTCCCAGCAACAGCGGCAGATGCAGCAGCTGAACAGCTTGTCCACCTCCCTCTATGTCCAAAAAGAACACGCAGCATCCGACTGCAAACGATTTTTGAAGCGACCAAAAAGACTGCTCTCGTTCTTCGGAGCGCCGCTACGCGGCTCTGTGTGTGTGTAACCCTTGGAATCACAAGGAACCCTTGGGTTTGGAGCAGGGGACCATGGCCAGATACATCGTCGCCGGTCAATGAAGCTGGCGATGTATCTGAGGATATGGAAATGGGACGCCATTTCCACGTACCTGCTCCACTATTCAGGAAAACAGGAGGAAATGGTACTCGACACACTTGTGCGTCGGCGCCTTTCCTTCTGTTTTCCTCTAGTCTACTCTATAGGTTTAACGAGGAGGACCTTTAACCCGAACTTTTGGCCTCTACCCACTAGAACTGGCCCTCACCTTTGGCTGTCTTGTGTGTCTTGTGTTCTTGTGGTTCTTGTAACCTGGTAGCGCTGGCCTCCAACTTGGTACCATGGCCTCCAACTTACTAGCGACGACCTCCAACTTTGCTTCTCGCTGTCACTTTTGTTTAACTTTGCTTTGCTTGCGCCTAGCGACGACCTCCAACCTTAGGCGTCGGCCCCAACGGCCTTGCGATGGCCTCCAACAAAAGGCGTTGGCCTTTAACCTACTACTTGTCATTTCTGTTTTGCTTGCGCCTATTGCCCACCACCTACTAGCGACGGCCTCCAACCCTAGGTCTTGGCCCCAACGGCCTTGCGATGGCCTTCAACCAAAAAGCGATGGCCTTTAAGCTACTAGTTGTCCTGGCACCTCAGGTTTTTTAAACTCAGGCTGGCGCGCGGCACCGCATTCACATCAGTACGCAAAATCATAAGTGTGCCTCTCCCTGTGGACCCGTCGAACGGGCGTTAGTCTTTATCTCCCCTGCCCGGAGATGTACGTGCCCAGAGCGGGCGTAGGTGGCCTAGGCCGAGAGATTTACAACCTTTGTCTCATTGTCAGGCCGTGCCCCAGGTAGTTCTAACTGATCCCGTTCGAGTTCGAGTTCAAGTTCGAGTTCGATGCGCGAGATTGCGTGGATCGAGCGAGAGGGGGGTGGACCAGTTCGAGTTCGAGTTCGAGATCGAGTTCGGATCGACAACACAATTATCGAGCCGGGGGGGTGGACAAGTTCGAGTTCGAGTTCGAGTTCGGATCGACTACACACTTAGGGCCTTGTAACGGGGGGTGGACCAGTTCGAGTTCGAGTTCGGATCGACACACAACAACAGCAACGAGAACCAACAGCAACGACAACAACCACAACCGCAATCGCCACGACCCACAACACAGAAGAAGAACAGGAACCAACCAAGCTAGCAACAAAGCAATCAACCTGTTGAAAGTATCCGCGCTGCGCAGTCTCATCTTTGCAGCCAACACTTGTTTTATTAGGATCTGGTGTGCTGCTGGGGGGGGCGCTGCGCCCCCCCGAACCCCCCCCGCGCCACGAAATCTGCACTTCCTCTCCAAAACCCGCGCCTGCCACGAAATCAACATTTTAGTGTGAACTCCCTGCCGCAAAAACCCTGCTAACCAACCAACCAACAGCCACCTGCCAGCGGCGCCAGCAGCAACCAACCAACTGACCACAACGTAGCATCCCTTTTGTGGGCCATCCGAGGGTAAAATTTAGAATAGGAAGAAGCCTATTGCAACGTGGCATGCCTTTTGTGGGCCACAGATACAGTTTAGAGTAGGAAAAAGCCATTGCAACGTAGCATTCCTTTCGTGGGCAAAATTTAGAAAAGGAAGAAGCCATTGCAACGTAGCGTGCCTTTTGTGGGCCACCCGAGGGTGAAATTTAGAGCAGGAAGGAGCCATTACAACGAAGCATTTCTTTTTGTGAGCCACCCGATGGTAAATTTTAGAGTAGGAAGGAGCCATTACAACGATTTACAACGTAGCATTCCTTTGATGGGCCATTCGAAAGTAAAATTTAGAAAAGGAAGAAGCCATTGCAACGTAGCATGCCTTTTGTGGGCCACCCGACAATAATATTTACAGCCGGAAGGAGCCATTATATTACAACGTAGCATTCCTGTTGTGGGCCATTCGAAGGTGAAATTTAGCATAGGAAGGAGCCATTACAACGCAGCATTAGTTCGAATTCGACTTCGAATCGACGATAATTTTTACACCCCGGGGGGGGAACCAGTTCGAGTTCGAGTTCGAACTTCGAATCGACGACAATTTTGACACCGGGGGGGGACCAGTTCGAGTTCGAGTTCGAATTCCAATCGACGACAATTTTGACGCCCGGAGGGGGGGAAACGCAGTTCGAGTTCGAGATCGAATTTCGAATCGACGACAATTTTGACACCGGGGGGGGGGACCAGTTCGAGTTCGAGTTCGAGTTCGAATTCGAATCGACGACAGCGATTTTGGAGTTCGACTCTTTCTATTCGTCCACTGGGTTGACTTCTAACAGTTCCAGTTCGAGTTCGAGATCGAGTTCGAGATCGAGTTCGAGTTCGAGTTCGGTTCCTTCCATATATCCTTTCAAGGTTAAGTTCATCAATACTGTATAACTGTTTCAGTTCGAGTTCGAGTTCGAGTTCGAGCGGGGCACACTATGCTCATTGTTGAACTCCAAGCTGGCTCATGCCTGTACGTGACCGCAGCGGTCTAAGCAGTCAACCACTTTGGCAGAGCACAAGGTGACCACAGCGGTCACAGTATCTTCAAGGTTCGTTGGAATCTGCCGAACGCTTAGCCCCCCTTCCTCCCCGGCCCCAACGGCCTTGCGATGGCCTCCAACAAAAAGCGCTGGCCTTTAACCTACTACTTGTCATTTCTGTTTTGCTTGCGCCTATTGCCCACCACCTACTAGCGACGGCCTCCAACCTTAGGTCTTGGCCCCCAACGGCCTTGCGATGGCCTCCAACCAAAAAGCGATGGCCTTTAACCTACTACCTCAGGTTTTTTTGAACTCAGGCTGGCGTGTGGCACCGCATTCACATCAGTACGCAAAGTCATAAGTGTGTGTCACCCTCTGGCTCTAAGAGTTCTACGTGTACTTCACTTCGATAAAGCAGGGGGGACTGGAGCCGATTTGCCTATCCAGTCCAACGAAGCTATGGCATTTCAGTGGATGAGTGGTCCGATCAACCACTTGTACCTGCGACCTTGGAACGTTTGCCCACGCTGTGACTCCACTTTTCCTTCGGTTTGCTTTCATGGTTTTTCCTCACGATACTACCCCCAAACAGGTTTCCCTCCGCAGCTTTCTGCCGCTTTTGAACCGCCGTTGAATTTCCGCAGATGTGCACAAACATTTATTGAAACACCTTCAAGTGCACCGACGCTTCACCTTTCCGTTGAGCCATTCCTTTCCTCGGGATTATGGTTAACTGAAAACCCTATGACTAAGTGTGCGTATACAGTGTGTGTGTGTGTATGTTTTTTTGAGGGTCGGCTGGGGCTCCGCACCCGCAAGCCCTCTCCGCTGCTGAAGAGTGATCTGTTGATTCCACCGTAGCCCGGAACTGAGAGTTGGAAGGGGCGATGAAGGACGTATCGTCCATGGGTTCCATCACGACTTACTTGTTGCTTGTTGGCTTTATTGTTTGTATCCAACAAGTGGACGAAAGTGGATGGCTCATGTGTTCAAAGAAAAAAGTCACCCATCGCCTTCAACTGTCTGTAGACAATAGATGCTCGTTGCAAACATTTCAGAAACGAAAAAGCTCCTATCCCTCGCAGCCTCCTATCCTCCGCTCTGCGTACTTGTCGACAATCTGCGGGCGCGGTTGAATTTGGCATGCAGGACACAGAGTCTCCAATACTATCTACACACTCACACAAGCTTTCGGGGACTTTGTCCCAAGTTTGAATTTAAAGCCCTTGGCCCTGCCTCCTTACTTAATTAAGTAGTTGCCCACTCAATTAAGTAAGGGAGCAGTGAGCTACTAGCAAACTAGGAAGCTCCTAGCAACTGGACGCAGGATAGCTCACGCTAATGATTTGGTTCCTGAATTTTTAGGGAAGCCTTACTGTGCCCAAGCCCAAGTGCTTGCAATTCCCTTCTCTGAGGACTTATTGCTCTTCATGCGCGACTGGATCTATTTGTTAGAGAGGATCCCAATCTGCTTTTTTTCCAGCTATATATACATATATACATATATATATATATCTGTTGCAATGAAGACTAGTCTCTAACAATGCAAGGCGTGGGCGTAGCTTCAGGTCAGTGAAGCAGCTTAAATACCACTGTGTATGGCTGCATTCAAAATCCGCACATCTTCCATAGCACTTTCTTGATAGTCATAACCTCTCAGCAAAAATCAAACGCGTTTGTTTGCAAAATGCAGCCGTGTTAGGCTGGAAAGAAATCTAATCTGACGTAAAGGATCTGCCTGACTGGCTCTAAGGACGTGGCCCAACAGTTTAGATGTTCTACAGAAATATAACTGACTAAATGATTTAATGTCCCGTTGGTCGCCTCATTTGGGTACACAATCGCTGTACACCTTTGCAAAACGACTCTATTGGAGCTTCCTCGTTCAACGTGGATGGGATTTTGAGGATTCTCCTCAAACAGCACACTTGGAAGGTATCAATCTTCAACATTGCCGTAAGATCGATAGTTTCAAGATCACGGCATCAAAGATAAGCAATTGCCATTTGACGTTTGCATTTGTTGCCTTTCAGTGCGGCAGAGGTCTGAAAAATGCTTTCCTTATATACTTCCTGCATGTTGTTCAAGATGTCGCACCACGTAACCTTTTCGGGAGCAGTTCAAATCTTGCCAAAGTGGACCAAGACATCGGTGTTCATCGTATCACCACGCACTTATCTTCGTTTAGTCGCAGACCATACTCGCATGAAACCGTTTCTGTCAGAGTTGTAGATATTCGTTCAAGGCTCGGTTTTCTAGAAAGAGAAAATAATGGTATCAGCATCTGCATAGTAAACCAAGTCAACATTCAGATTTGGTGTTCTTTCATTGTGTAATCCAACCGCTCACAAATTTGAAATCGACACAAGACATAACAATAACAAATAAGTAGCCCGTAACCCTATCTAATCCGAAAAGACCGCTGTTCATATTGGAAGGATGCGAATGCGTCTTTTGCAAAAAAGAGCTGTCTTTTGCAGCCAATCTTGAATGATATCGCAGTCATGCTGGCTGAATTCCCATTTTGCTCAATGCCAAAACAAACTTACCACGCTGTATCTTGTAAAATTAAGAAAGGAAACTTTTCCGAATCGAGGCAAAGACTCAATTGAGTTCCTGAGAACTATGGACGACATTAATGGCGTGAGAAGTGGACTGTGGGTCTAAACCGAATGCAAGATGCCAGAAAGACAATTGTGTTCATGGCATCTTGCATTCTCGGTCGGATGACCATATACACTTGGTCACTTTCTGCTTAGGAGCGAAATAGGTCTAGTTGTCAGCATCTCCTTGTTTGAGAATTGGAGCTACCTTTGCAATAAACAATTCTTTGGCGCCTCCTTATGTTACCACCAATTGTTGATTAGGTTCAGAAGGTGGTGCTGGTTGTCATGGTTATATAGCCATTTAGGTAGCTCCATTTGCAAGCCATCTGGGCCAGGTTGCTTACAGTAGTGTTTTTGGAAATATGTGATGCACTGATAAATTATTCAAGTGTGAACGGCCTTTTATCGGCCCCATTTCTTTGCAAGTCAAAATTTATGACAAACCACATTGTTCAAACCTGAAAGACTCCCATGTAGATTGACTTTGGGTGTGTACTGCTCCCACTCTTTCCCACATGCTCAAACATTCCAGTATGTTGCACACATCCCTTTCCACATACACGCGTGCACTGCCGATAGGAACGGAATGAATCTCGAGCCCCAGACATATTTCCTTCGAAGAAAATAATCCTCCATGTGTGCTCCTGCACAAGTGCGAAGAGCTTGACTAAAGGCGTCCAAATCATTATATAACCTAGCTGTCTCACATTAAGCTTTACACTACAAAACTTGCATTCTGCTTGCACAGCATTAAAACAAATCCAAAACTAGCCTTGATTTCCCAATGTGCTGAAGAGACTAGATCCATGAATCCATGAAGTCACCCCATGTTCTAAACAGAAGCAAACACAAAAACACGAGCCTCTTTCATCCATTGCATCAATCTCTGCTTGCTTCTGCCGCAGCTTCTCCTCAGCAAAACTTGAGGTGTCCAAGTCTGTCTGCAAACATTCAAAGGATTCTCACAAAATTCTCAAAGGACGATCAGTGACGATCGGGTGAAGGTACAACGCTTGTGAGGTCCAAGTCCAAGAAGTTCGAGCCCAAGGAGCCCAAGGAGTCCAAGTCCCTCACACGGAGCTCAGGCAGTTCTTGCAGTAGACTGAACCACTCTTCTGGACCTAAGAGGCTGAAGCAGCTTGGGCGACGTGTTTGATACCAGCCTGAAGTGGCTTGGGTTTCAACCGGGCCACAATTAGATACCAAAATCAAGCACACCCACCAAAGACACCGGACATATGGCATATTCTAGTACCTGGCCACCCGGCGCAAGAAGAGCATGGGCCGCTGGCGAAAGTCTGTGGCGCACAGCAAGGTCTCCGGCCTCAGCAAAAGGCATTTGGCAAGATGACTCGATTGAGAGAAAGGAGGTCATAGCCTCACAGTAGGTTCAAGCAAAGTTCTATTGTTCAACCAAGTTGTTTTTGCAAAGCATGTAAAAAGTTTGTATGATTGAACACTGAACACCCTCAGACACTTGCCCAGGCTTGATCTTGGCCAAAGTTGCCCTGGCCAAAGACGAAAGAAACAAGAAACAGATTGAGTATCAAAGGAACTCTGCTGGGCAGACTGCAACATCAACCGTTGTGTGTCATCTGAATGCAGACAGTCCAAGCGATTGTTCTTAGCCGTATCCTTTGAAGCCCTATGTGTCTTCACCTCAACAACTCCCTAGGATGGGCAACTATACGCAGCGTAGCCTGCGGGCAGCCAACGGTTGGTGCTTCTCCTTGCCACCGATATCTGCAACAGCCTCAAAGTCGTGTGATGACAAGTCTTCAGCAGTGAGAATAATATCCCCCAAAACTGCGCTTTTCTAGATGAGCTGGCTTCCACATTAAGTGTCCGCACTAAAGCACATCTCTCTCTTTCAATCGCCCCTGTGATTTCTTTCGACATCTTTGGACCAACTCCCCACATAGCGCGAGCGCTTCTTCAAGGAAGCTCCCCCTGCCACCCTAAGGGGGAGCTTCCTTGAAGCTACATAATTAAGTAAGACCTGTTTTTTAGAAAAGAAGAAACACATACATTCCTTCTCACTCCTGCTCCATGCGCCCGGTCCAGCCCATACGGCCCGTACCTCTCCAAGCATGGAGGCTGCATCTTCATCCCGCAACCACGCAGGTCGCAGTTCATCTTGGCTCGGGGCCTCGGGCGACGACAGATTTCGTAGGTTTCGAGCAAGTTCGGGTGAGTGCTAACAATGCATCAAGTGGATTCTCGTTATTAGCATTAGCATGCTACACATTCCTGGCTCAACAAAAAAGAGATGTCAGCTTTTCTGGGTCATCATAAGTGTTGCTTCGGGGATCAGGAATGCGGCCTCAATGACATGAGTCTTTGTGAAAACCAGAACATGTGAGCGAAAGAGAAGGGTCTACTGAATTGTGGTATTGCTTTCATAGCACTCTGCTGCCTCTATGGGGGAAAAATGGGTTCTTAGACATCAGGAAGTTGGTCAGGGTGGCTTTGTGAGACTCGCGAATGCTCTTCAAAAAAAACAAAACATCACTGGCTGGGCTACTGCACTCGAGGGTCGCCACGGATTTCAGTGCCTTTAGGGGCATTGTAGACCTCAAGTTCCGAAGGCCCTCATGACTGAAATATATCATGGAGGATGAGGGTGAACTTGGTGAAGCCATGACTTCAAAACTCTCTCATGAAGCTCTTGTTCCTAAGCGATGCCGTTTGTTACTAGTAGCTTCATCCGGTGCTTTTGTTGCCTGCGCTTGAGCACTGTCACCCATGGCCGAGCCGCGAAGCACTGTCTCTGCAGTGGCCCACGGCACGTCACAGGGCCCTAAGCAAACCGCAGTGCCTGGCCTTGCTGGTACATCATAGACTCTTGAATAGAACATATTGGAGTAATATGGAAGGAACATATTCACATATTAACGTATTAACATGTAGCATCATGTAGTGTTGGTATAAGGTTTGCAATGCGCAATGTACCTGCCCTTGCCCTTTGCACCAAAGTTGCAAAAGGCTGGCTAGGCTAGCAATCCCCAGAATAACGAACCACCGATCCCACAATCACAATCAACACAAATCCCAGCAAACCACGAAACACCGCAAACACACCACGCCGCCGTAGGGTCCCCCCAATCGCTTGAACGTGAACAAGTCACCACAAATAATCGCAAATGAAAAGACATCTTCAGTCATCACCACAAATCTGCAAGAAGCACCAGAAACAGCCACAAATCACTCCGCAACACCACAGCACAGCACACAAAATCGAATCACCAAAGCTACAGGGCATCAGCAGGCATCACCACAAAGCGCATACACGCAAACCCCAATCATCTCACACACACACACACACATATATATATATTATATATCCGCCGACCCCGGAGGCGCCTGGGACACCGCAGGGTGAAGCAGTTGGCCACGTCGGCAGCCCTCAAAGCCTTCTCGGCAGCTGGCAGGCCTGCCTCTTCTCTTCTTCTGGGCTTCCGAAAGCGACGTTA
>CAXAMN010021707.1:1007622-1040600 GCA_963970005.1 Durusdinium trenchii
CGACGCTAGGCATCTTAGACCACCCTCAAACTCTTCTCGGCAGCTGGTCTTCTCGGCCTGCCTCTTCTGTTCTTATGGGCTTCCGAAAGCGACGTTAGGCATTTTGGCCCAGCTTCAAACCCTTCCCAGCGCCTTTGGCCTACTCCTGCATCGCAGCCTTGCCTGCGTCAGGCGGGAGCCTGGGGAGGGAGCCTCTGGAACGCGCAGCCCGTGCACTGCAGCCTTAGAACTGAGCCTGTGGGACCCCCACCTCGGCAGCCCTCAAACCCTCAAACTCTTCTCGGCAGCTGGTCTTCTTGGCCTGCGGCTTCTCTTCTTCTGGCGTCCGAAAGCGAGATTAGGCACATTTTGGACCGCCCTCAAACTCTTCTCGGCAGCTGGCAGGCCTGCCTCTTCTCTTCCTATGGGCTTCCGACAGCGACGTTAGGCATTTTGGCCCGGCTTCAAACCCTTCCCAGCGCCTTTGGCCTGCTCCTGCGTCGCAGCCTTGCCTGCGTCAGGCGGGAGCCTGGGGAGGGAGCCTCTGCCACCGTGCACTGCAGCCTTAGAACTGATCTGTGGAACCTGCCAGCTCGGCCTGCGCCTCTTTTCTTTAGGGTCCTCTAGGCACCTTCAAACCCTTCCCGGCACCTTTGGCCTAGTCCTGCAACACAGCCTTGCGCGGCTCCCGTTTGCCCGGTGGTTACGTGGCTTCCGGCTGATTGGTCTATACTCTATTTCTTTCTTTCGCGCTTGCGCTCTTGCACTTGCCACGTGTTTTTCGGGCATGGTTTTCCCGCTGGCGTGTTGTGTTGGCACCGAACGCGCCCAAACAACTGTGATGACCAGACCACAGTCTGGCACGCTGGGCATGTGTGCGGATGCTGCCGCGTCTGCGTGCTAACCGTGCCTTCATTCACATAGAATTGGTTGCCGCACACGGTTCGGTGATTTATTCGCCCTGTCCTCACATTGCTCGCCACAGTTCCATTGCAAAATGGACACGCATAGACTAAGTTCTTGGCGGCAACGTGTCCGTCTTTGACACGAAAAAACTTCCCGCACACACGGCAGTGATTTACTTGGCCTGTGCGCACAGTGCTGGTCACAGACACCTCACAAAAAGGACACGCATATTGGAACATTTCCTCGGCGGCCGTGTGTCCAGCCAACTTTGCCGGCGGTGCGAGCGTCGTCTGCGCGGCTGTCGGGGTGGCTTGCGTCTCTTGTTTCGGCTTTGCCTGCGAGTTTCGTCGCGGCGGCGGCGCTTTCCTGGCTTCGCTGCTCACCGACACGTGTTTTGCACGCTTCGCTGCAGGCTCTGCCTGCGCTACTTGCGTTGTCTGTGCGCGGGGCTGGGTCTTGGTGGGCGTCGGCTGTGCTTGCTTGTCTTGTTGTGGTTCCATGTGTCTTTTGCGCGACGGCTTGGTGTCTGTTGAGACACTTTCTGCTTCAATTTCCGTCTTGCTTTGGGCCATCTGCCTTTCTTTTCTCCGGTTCGGCACCTGCGCCCGGGGAAAGAGCACCTCATCCTCGGCTTGCTTCTGTCGCACGCGGTCAGCGATCTCTTCCCGCACAAGACCTATGACTTGCTGTCTCTTTTCTTCGGCTACTTTCGTCCGCGTCGCAGCCAGGCGCCGTATGGCTCTCTGCGCGACACTTCGTGGCAACCGCTGCCCGTGGCAGCTGTAGACCCGTGCATCCGCCCGGGCAGGCCGCCCCCTGCACCGCGCACGGCTGTTCTTTGCGCGCTGCGCTGCTGCGCGCTTGGCCGCGCTGGGGACACAAGCGTTGCAACGCTGCGTTCCGTCTTGCGGTGCAGCGCGCTGCCTGGACCAGGCGCTGAAGTCATTGCGCGCCTTACGTTCCGTGCACACGGCGCAGCGCCACGCACCCTTCACTTTCATGGCGCAGTCCCTGCAGACACGTCGGTCTGCATGGCGCCCTTTCCACGCGGCCGCCCCGAATGCACTTTCCGGCTTGGCCGTACCGCACTTGTAGCACCGCTTCTGTGCCTCGCACGTCTGGCACACGCGGTAGAAAGTGCATTGGGGACGCGCGTACATTCTTGCAAAGGCGTCTTCGTGCTTCCATGCCTTGCAACTGTTGCATTGCCAGGGCGTGTTGTTGGCTGCGTAGTTGCGTACGCATTCTCTGCACACACGTGCGTCCGCGTCCCGTTTCCATTGCCCGGCGCTGTACCCGCTTCTGGGTTTGCTTTCGCGGCACTCGCGACACACTTCCTCCTCGCGGTGCCGCGTGCGCAACGTTGCCCAGTCAATGCTCTCTCCGCGCCAGGCCTGCAACAGCAAAGCTCTCCCTACGCTGCGTCCTTTCTGATAGGGTGCAGCATCGAATGGTCCTTTCTGATAGGGTGCAGCATCGAGCTTGCGGGGGCCAGCCGCGCTTTTGCTTGCACACCCTATTTGAGAGCACGTTTGTGTTTTTTGGGGACTCCTGAGAGCATGTTGCGACCGACGTCTCCAGCTCCAGCCAATCAACAAAACGGAAGATGTTTGATGGACAAAAAATCACTTGAAAAGGGGTCGGCGGCACCCGGGCGAAGCCCTTACAATTATATATATATATATATGTATACAAACAGAAGAGGCACCTCGCAACAGTTCACCTCTTCCCATAGACACACTCTTTTTGAAGTGCAAAGAATTGCAGAATTGTATACATGCTTTGCTTTGTTTTGCCCCTGTGGCACCATGTGCCTATCACTTTGTCAGAATGAATGGGCAAGGCCTGGCTTTCTAAAGCTTTCAAGCTCAGGTGGCCCAAGTGTACTTGTTCAATGTGGCCGGCATCGGTTGGCAGTTCTGAGCATGGACACGATGAAACTGGAAGTGGCTCTGCACATCTCAGTTTCAGCCCTAAGCAGCGCATCCTGAAATGCAATGAGTCCGCTCTGTACAAGGATAAAATAAGGAGCACTTTTGAGGTTGACTTTGCCAACTCAAGGACTGCCCAAATCAGATCTCTTAAACCACGAAGTCTGCCATGCTCCTGCTTGCCCTCCTCTTTTGTTGCTCCAAGAATGCCTTTCGAGCTGCAAAGGCGCACGACTCCACATCGACTACTTCTACTGCGTTGCTGGGTGCAGCGTTCAGGGAAGCGCGATGCCCTAGAAGCATAGGGAGCGTTTGTTTGATTGGTGTCTGCCGAACTGGTGCATCCCGCTCCTCCTTCCGCAAAAGGCGAGCCAGCACGGCATCCCTGGTTGCTGATGCAGCTGCTGCTGCATTGGCAGGACTAGACAAGTCCTCCGTATTCTGTAGGAATCGACCTCCAAGGAGGCGTGAGAAATTCCCAACAAAAGTTGGCCCACTCTCATCAGCGAAGTGTACTGAACGCTGGTGAGTGGAAACTTTGGTCCGCTTTTCCACTTCCTCTGGAAAGAAGTTGAGCCCACGATTCAAGGTGCTGAGGGGGCTGATGGCGAAAGGACTCACCACTGGCGTCTTGGGACTCATTGGGGTCTTCGGTGTGCGCAAGGCTTTCGGTGAAGGTGCATGTGCGACAATGCTCTCAAAGCTCTGTGAAGCCTTTGCCAGGAATCGCATGGAGACCGCCATAGCCTTGTTGCAAGTCCTTTTGAGCTGTGTCAAGTGCTGCTTCTACCGCTTCTCACTTGAGATCTTTGGCGGCAGCATTCAATGAGATAATTGGTGGTCGAAGTGCAACATTACCCACGAATCTACCGCATCAAAAGTCGCAAGGTCCCGGCAAAGAATTGTTTGCCCCAGGGCTCGATTGGCGTTACTGGCGAGGCATCTGGAGGCGGCCAGAAGGGGAAGCGCGCCTGCCGGAAAAGAATACGTTGCGTTCCATCTCACGCTTGAAAGACTGAAGGCACATGTCTGCAATCGGAACTCTGCAAATGCCTTGGCCGCTTCCCAGCCTTCCACCTTCGGATGGCCAGCTTGTTCATGAAGGGCTTGTCTGCACCCCACCTAGCATGACCAAGTTGTTCAATTGGACTCCAATGGACAGAAGCAGTGATTTATGTAATGTTGTGCAGTTCCAATGCTTGATTTGTCTCACTACACAAAGACCACAACAACGTAGGCAAATAACAAACGATTCCAAGCTGGCCAGTATGACACCATGGCTGGCTGAGGGCAAAGGAAAGTTGCCAAAATGATGTAGGTTGGAGGCCATCGCTAGTAGGTTGGAGGCCATGGCTATTGGGATGGAGGCCATTGCTGTTAGGTTCCTTTTCTTTTTCTTTTTGTCATTGATGCGCTGGGAACATCCCCAATGCTTTTCCCTCTCGGCTCACATGTCCTCTGAAATCCCCGCTGGTTCAGTGCTTCTCCCCACGCCGCCAAAACATTGTCATCATGGATTGTGTCCAAGCGACTTACCTGGTACAAGTACGAACCATTTGAGCGTCAGTTGCAGGTGCTGCATCGAAAAAGCTTTGGGAAAAAGCCAGCATGCCAGGTTCGTTCAACTGGAATGAGGACATTCAGCTAGCAGCTAGTGCACAGTTAATGTTCAGTTGTAAGCTGTTGAGATGAACTCCAACTCGACCACACCCACACTCCCTGCAAAGAGCTTCATCCCACCCTGCAGCTGTCAGGATTGCTTGCCCTTCTTTTTTCAGTGAGACAACCACCAATGCGCACAATGAGGACCACAAGCACCATGCGGTGCGGTGGAAAGCAGGATCCGGGAGCTTAGAATCTTGGCATGCAAAGACCGGTGGCAGTGCGATATTCTGTAAGGCAGACAGCGAACATACATCCCTACAAACATTGGGAGCCATCAGAAACTTCTTCATTGAACCTAGCTGTCCAGGATAGGCCTTTGAGGTCCCGGAGAGTTCACAGGAGGATGGGCAGCACACCCATCCGTGTTTTTAGAGCCAGGCGCCTTGAAAGCAGCTGTACAACTTTCTGCTCCCAGCAAAACATGGAAACAATGATGCAGTGAGAGAAACTGATGTAATTAGTCCTTTTCTGCTCCCAAGAACAAGAACTCAACTGGCTCGGAGCCTTACAAAGTGAATTTAGTACTTGCTGTGTGCATTTATATAAATATTCCATCCATCCGTCCGTCCTTCCATCCATCCATCCCTGCATACATACAGTACAGTACAGTACAGTACAAATAGTACAGTACGGTACGGTACGGTACAGTACATTACTACATTACTTACATACATACATACATACATGCATACCATTACATTACATTACATTACCTTACCTTACCTTACCTTACGTTACGTTACATTACATTGCATTGCATTACATTACATTACATTACATTACATTACATACATTACATACATAAATACATACCGTTACATACTCTTACATACCACTACAGACCATTTCATAACTTTATATACATAATATTACCTAACATTCCGTAACAACACATTACACTACAAAACATTACATTGCACTACACTACGCTACATACCGTACCATACCATTGCATTGCGATGCATTACATTACAGTACATTGCATTACATTACATACTAACATTATATGTGTATCAAGATCGTATCATTTTTGCTGTTTTGTATGTTCAAGCGCTTTTTGGATTCACCAGGTGAGGAATGGTTGAGTGTTTGACTGGGTGCAAGGGCAGCCTGGAAGCCCTTTCTAAGGCAGCTCATCTTTGATGAGATGCCTAGTTGGTGGCTTTGTGTGAGCGCAGGTTTTCTACTAGAAGAAATCTTCCCCATCTTCCAGTGAGGAAAATATGCGCAACCAATCTAAGCAATGAGTGAGGATCGTCTCAGCGCTGAGCTGACACTCCTGGCCGCCATGCCCGTCCACGGGCCCACGAGAAAAAGCAAAAAATGAAAAGTACGAGACCTTGGGAAGAAACACTTGTCAAGTGACCACTCACCAGTCAGTGGAGAGGCTCCTGAGATGGAAATGTCCACCGGATCCCGCCGGAGTGGTTGAGACGTACTTCTGCTCAGACCTTTAAACCATGATGCAAGTCATCATAATCATAAGTCAAAAGCAAAGAGAAGTAGAAGCGCGGACTCCGACTAAATCCCGATGTGATCCCACTTCACATAAATTGAAAAAGAAAGTAACATGCAGTCCAAGCAACGGCGCTGTCCCCTGTCTGGCGGAGATCGGCTGCCTCAAGGAAGTCACTTGTGGAAAGGTTCCCTCACTGACCCGGACGAACAAAATTTAGCCAAGCTTCGACCTTTCGGTGCCGAATGCACCATCGGTGGTGAACTTATTTGTGGCAAAGGCAGGGCCTCCGGAACTTCAGCTCGGAGTGTAGCGATATATATATGTCAATGACTTAATCCCACATCATGAATTGGTAAGTTGCTTTGCTACAGTATGCTTTGCCTTAGTTTGGCACGTTGCATCAACTTTATCCAGAACTACTCCACGGTTCCCCATATACAGGAACTTGAATTGTCCGACACCCCCTTCCTTGGATCCGCTGATGATCGCTGTGAAGGGTTCTGATGGAGCTGAAGCAGTCAGACTGCTCTTGCACAAGCGCTTTCCTGGCTGTTGAAGGGTTGGCTGAAATTTGAGAAAAAGGAACTTGCAGGTGTGTGGGTCTGTGTATGTTTTGTCAAGAAATCAGAAACCGTATGAAACCACAATGGTTCGTCTGCCTCTCTTTCTTGCTCGGTGTCTCTCTTTCTTGGTCTTTGTATTCCAGCTTAAGTTTCCCTAAAAATCTAGGAACCAAAGCATTAGTACGAGCGCTTCTTCAAGGAAGCTCCTCGCCACCCTCAGGCCGGGAGCTTCCTTGAAGAAGCAAGAGCTATCCTGCGTCCTACCTACAAGCTTATCTCACTTATCTCCCTTACTTAATTACGTAGACGCTTACTTAAGTAAGTAGGAGCGGGCTAAAACAAAAATAAAAAGAATGAAAAATATCAAGGCTTAAAGTCTGGCCTCCTTCCACCAGCTTGGCATCCCTTGCGCTTAGCCGCCGCTGCATCACAGGAGGTGCGCTTGGCTCCGTAGGTGTGGGTGGCACTATGACAGCCAACTGGCACGGCAGCAGAAAATTGATCTTCCACTTTTGGTCCTAGTTCCTCGCGATGTAAACTGATCAGAAGGGATTGCAGTCTGGCCACGGCCAGCATATGAATCAGAAACTACATTCATGATCATCGGCAGGTGAACCAGCCTTCACGTGCTTCATCTCAGATGTCAATTAGAAAGATTGTTTCAGGTCAAATCCCTATAGTTGCAACATATACATTTGGCATCACTTGGCTATGTAGCTCTCCCAAACCTGACACTCGGATGCGGTATCAATCCGTCATGACCGTCATGGTTGTCCCTTTGCTTCATTGCTGTCGCTTCCTCCCCACTCATCCAGCCAAGTCCAGCCTCTGGCTCCTGCAAGTCCTCAGCTACACATTAATATTGACCGCCCAAAGAAAGGCAGGACAAACTTCGTAGCGTTTGCAGCACCACACCACCCTGCTCACCGCTGCTCCGCTTTCTGCAGCCAAGTGGCCATGCTCATGGCACTCTCCAAAGTCGCCAGTTTTGGAGTCTTCGGAGTCTTTGGCGCCATCTCCTGCACACTGGTCTTCTCATTAAACTATAGACTTTATTTATATAACATATGCATATATAATATAAATATATATATATATACACTCATGGCTGACGGCATAGGAATTTGCTGGGCTAATGGCATTGGGTTTCGGGGCCACAGCGTTTAGGTCATCAGAGCTGTGGATGTTCTGCCAGTACATGACTCCAAAAAAGTATAACAAAAATAACGTGCCCAAAGGAAGAATATGACTGTTTCAAGCTTCATGACTTAGGCGCGCTCCCTAAGTGTTTCCCACCGCCTGAGCTATGTTTGAGTCTGGGAGGAGTGCCCAGATGCAGTTGGCGACTTGAGACCATCCGGGTTTGCACCCTCCGGGTTTGCACCATCCGCCGTTCCAAAAGGAGGTTCGTGGACATCACTGTGGGGGACCGGTCTCTTCTACTCACCAGGTGATCGACATCAGGCCTCACCATCAGGCCTTTCTTTGAAAACACTTTCACATTTCAGAGACTTGCTGGTCCAATTCAATTTCCTTTCTTTCCTGGGCACTCATCATAGGTTGTCGCCCTGTTTGAACAAGCGCTTTCCTATCCCATCACCTAGTTGCCACATGCTATGTTGGTGGCATACTCCTAGGTCATGTGTGGTTTAATGTCAAAAACCTCCTCAAACCATGCAATCTCAAATATTTATGTGACAACATAATTGTGTGTGAGGCTCATTTTTGTATGTTTTGACCTGATGAGATAGGAGCTGTGGCATATTGGCTATTGCATGATGACATAGGCTTTTTGTTCCCACCATGATTTCACAGCTCCTATCTCATTTCCCCAGAGTATCTATAGCCTATTTACCCGTGTCACATAAGTGACAGCTACAGGGAATGTCTCCCTTTGCAAAGAGGCCTGGGACACACCATCAAAAAAGTCCATCGACTCCTTCACAGTAGCACTGGGTGAAGGCAGGCCAGAAACAGCCCCTTTGGGCGTCATGTCCATCCTGCCGCTCTGGGGGGGTCATGTCCCCAAAGCGCCTCAATCGGTTCATAAATGCCGTGCTCTGGCACATCTTTACACTTTTACAAATGTAGACGCAAACCATGTGGGATGTCATGTTTAGAAATGGTCGAGTCACATTTATATAATGTGCTTACACTGGAGCCATGGAAATAATTAAGAACCTTGACACAACCAATAAGCTACCATGAAAATTATATATAACTTTTGGATAACCATTTCCAGGCATTGCTTGCACGTCGACTGAGGCAGGCACATCATCGGCGTGTCAGGGCCCTTTGGTGACACCAATGGCTCGAAGCGTTGCAACTGGCAATGCCTGTTGTACCTTGGCAGGACTTCATTGAGAAGTTACATCAGACGAGCTCTCTGAAGAGACATCAAATCTCGTGATGGCAAAAAGGAACTGGGTCTACTGTCTACAGCATTCCAGGTCCGTTGCAGTCTGTAGGGCAATCTAAGCCTGTCATGTCCAGCTTCCCTTTTCTGACTGCTGAGACACTGATCGACCTCACTGACCACTGCGAAGGGTTTGCGGTCCTGCTGCACGCGGTTTTGAAAAGAGCCTGACTGGCACTAAATGCCACCCGGCCCCATTAACCTACGCAAGGCCTCTGCAGATAAAGATCAATTGCCTCAAGACTTGAGCATATAAGCTGGAGGCTCTCCTGGGTAGACTGGGGTTGGAAGCCCACAATGTCAAGGTAGATTTCACGTCGATTGAAGGCATCTGAGGCGGCTCGGAGGTGCTGGTCCGTGAGTAACCGAAAGCTCATGCACAGATGACATCTTGTTACTAGTAGTAAGAATGCTCCTAGTGTGATGCCAGGAGCCCCTAGTAGCATCCTTGCTCCTAGTAGCGATGCCCTTTGCTCCTAGTAGCTTCTTGCTCCTACTCTCCATTGGGATTGATCGGAGTCGTGACATGTTCTTCAGAACCATTTCAGGCTTCGAATCAAATGAAGACATGGAACTCTGCAATGAGAGGCATGCATGAAATAACGACAGATTCTCTCTTCCTATCAGGTCAGCCCCTTCCAGTAACACCTTCAGACTATGACGGCGACCTCAATTCAAAAAATGGAAGATCCGCACAAAAAACTGGCGACTGCAAGAACTGGCATGACTGCACCTGCACTGCCTCTCATGGAGAGGTTTCCAGCCCAGGTCTTCATGCGTTGAAAATTGGCCTTCTGGCTCCTCGGATGAAAACTACACCAAAATATGTTCAGTGCTTTATTTTTTTAAGGCCGCTTCCCCTCTCCCTACATACATAAGTAGGCGCCTACTCAATTAAGTAAGGGACTACTAGTAGGCTACTAGGTACAGGACACTCCTAGGTAGGACGCAGGATAGCTCACGCTCGCACTAATGATTTGGTTTCTAGATTTTTAGGAAAACTTACTTGTATTGCACAAAGCCGCACAGCTTCCTCCATATTTCTACGTTCTCTGGAAACGATCGACCAGTGGCCATATATGTCTTTCAAAGTGGATACCACATAGTTGCGTTTCTTGCACCACCAAGAAAGCCTGAGCTTCCCAACTCTGCAGGCTGTGAATGGGGTCGTGTCATTCGCTCAGGTGTGGCCGACCTGCAAAGGACAAAAGGCCGAAAGAGAACCTAAGCTTGCCCCACTTGAATGCTCCTATTTCACCTTGTTTTGTTGTCTCCATTGGCTTTTTTCAGACCTCTCAAAACCTTTGGTGAAAGCAACAACAAAGCAACCACGCCACCACACCTTTCTTTCACCTCTTTGATTGTTTTTCAAACCCTCAAAACTTCCAACACCAGTGCTTCTTTGGGCGCTTTTTGTGTCGGCGCTGAGCGTGCTCGGCGCTTCGGCCTCAGGTTGAAGCCACACCTTGGGCAAATCATCCGTGGCGGAGCTTCGTCGAAGGCAAACCTCCTGAGGATCAGAGGACTCAAACAAAGAGTCTTGGAGTCTGAGTCTTAGTCGCCTCCAGGCCTCTTTTCCTGAATGCATGAAAATACGATGAATGCATGGATGAAAACATGTTATTGTCCATGCATGTGTGTACATCTATATATATATATACTTTCAAGAGAACCTTGCTCTAAAGCACCAGCTCGTTTTCGGATGAACCCCAATGTCATCCAGCAAGAAAAGTCAGATCTTCAGTCGGTTCTTTCCTAAAACCAAATGAATAGTGCGAGCGTTTCTTCAAGAAGCTCCCCCCGCCCTCACGTAGGGTACCTAATAGCTACTAAGTAGTAGCTATATACATCTTCTTAGCGGCCTACCCCCCAAAAAAGCAGAAGAAAAAAAAAACATCGCTCTCGCATCGCTCACACGTCTCTCAATCGCTCACGTTTTCTCCTTACATCGATGAGGCCGCCTTGCACCAGCGCGGTGACCTGCTCCTTTGTCAACGGCGGGCCATCATAGATTCCCAGGATGCGCTCCTCAACGGCGACAACCACCCGCTCTTTCCCAGTCGACAAAAATGTTCGCTACGAAAGAGCCAACATGACAGATGAAATGAGATATATAGATGTGCAGAATGTGAAAACCATTTGAAGGCGAATGCCTTGAAAGGACCCGAGCAGCATCAAACGTTCATCTCAAACACGTGTACAAGGAATCGTTGCTTGAGGACACGAAAACTGTTCTCGCGGCTTTCCTAGTCTTAGCCCTTCTGAGCAATGGAACATTTTACAGCATAAGTTCACTACTAGTTTCTTGTTACTCGTAGTATGGTCAGGAGCTACTAGTAGCGTCCTTGCTCCTAGTAGCGATGCCCTTGTTCCTAGTAGTTTCTTATTAGCAAATTGGCTACTAATAGCGATGCCCTTGTTACTAGTAGCGATGCCCTTGGCTACTAGTAGTTTCTTGTTACTAGTAGCATATGGAGTGGTCATTCATCGGGCCAAGACTCCCAAGTTTCTTGCTGGGCGTTCTTGAGGTCGATAACCCACTTCTCCTGTCCAACAGTTCTCGTGTGCCATATATAACTACATAAAGTTGAAGATTCGTGCTCTCTTGCCATATATAGCTCATAGACCATAGATCGTGCTGCTTGCTCTCCGGATGTAATGCACCAGGACTGGGTTGGGTTTGGGGCCTTTCCCTTTTCCCGAATGCGTTGCGAAGGGTTCTCGTTTAACTCTGGGGGTCTGGGGGTAGAGCTTTGTTCGCGACCCGTTGTCTCAGCGTTCGCAACCGCTGTCAACCGTCCGCGAGCGACCGCCGCCGACCGCGGTAGGGCGCTAAGGCCGCCATTGGGGGAAGCTTTGAAGAGGGTTTTGCCTGGAAGCGTGATCAGATTCGTGTGAAATAGCGAGGAAACGTGTGGAAGCAAGATGTTGAAGTGTGGAGGATGACTTCACTGCGCAGGCGCAGCGTTTTGTGAGATCCGCAGTTTTCTGCGTAGTCACATTGGGATTGGAGGGCGGTGTTTTTGGGGTGTTGGATGTGGTGGGATTTGCGTTTGAAGGTGTTGCATCGAAGCTGTGTTTTCGTGACAAGTCTCAGCTGAAATGGTGATTTTTTGATGGATGGGAGTGTGCTCAGAACGTGTCGAAACCATTCCAAACGTGTGGTGTGGTGCAAATTGTTGTTACGGCTCGCGTGATATGATATTGTCACTTTTCGTGGCAGGCGCAGTACTTTATGCGGGTTTTGAGGTACGGAAGCGCGATTTTCGTGGCAGGCGCAGGGAATCGTGAGGTTGCGAGGTGTGGCGGAGGTCACATTTCATGGCAGACGCCATACTTTGTGTGTGTGCCCCTTGTAATCACAGGGATCCAGTCGGATTGTGCTTTCTTCTTTTTCCTTTTGTTTTAAGCAGGGGGCTGGAGTGTGCTTCAGATGTCTCCAGCCAACGAAGACGCATCTGTCGCACAGTGATATAGTTGTGGGACGCCAGAACTACGTACCTGCCATTTTCAAACGGAATGGCACAGAACCTCAAGACATGGTGTTGCATAGGGCATCGGGGTTGGTTTCAGTGGGTACCTCGGGGGGTGCGATTTTATAGTGCTAAAATGCTGGGACCAACCCCCCTCCAATGAGGGTCACTTTTTGACCCTATAAAATTGAGGATAACATAGGAAAAGAGCCCAAATACAAAGATTCAGCTCTATAGAATTGAGGGCCATTAGTCTGTCAAAAGCTGTTGAAAGTTGTGAATATTGATGGTTTTGTCTATAAAACTGCAGGTCCCAAGGTACTCCCGAACAGGTATTGTCGAGTTGTAGTCTGAACCTGGTTCTCTGTAGAATCAAGGGCCATGGGTCTCAACAAAACATAAAATTCCAATTTCATTGGAAGGTATTGATTTGCCAGTTGGTAGGACCACAAATCTATAGAGAAGACAGCAGGTGTTATGGAGAGGATTGGAGAGGTAAGGATCTGTGATGATCTCTGATTTTATAGTGTCCAGATGTGTCCAAATGCTGTCCCCAAATCATCCACTTCTCCCCTTTCCCAAGTCATCCCAAGCCGTCCAGAGGCTGCAAATGCCTGCAAATTGTTTTCCATTCCCCAGGGTTCTTTTGAGCAATCCCAATTGGAATCAAGCCAAGAAAAAGCAATCTCTATAGAATTGCAGGTCGTGACATCCAAAATCATACAAATCATTCTCTATAGAATCGGTATGCCCAAGACATCCAAAATCCCTTCACTATACTTACAAGCCTCTATAGAATCAAGCTTGTAAAAAACAACAATTCTCTACAAAATCGAGGCTCTTGAAGGACAGGACTTTACAAGCTCCATATGAGCCAAGAAAAAGTGGCTAAAAAAATGGTCTTATCGGGGACCCAACCCCCGCGATTCTATAGAGGAAGTTCCATCCCCTATCATAGGGCTTTGGTTTTGATTTGCAGATGTGAGCGGACGACGTCATTCTGTCGGTCGATCGTTCGGCGGTTCCTTTAGACTTTATGGCCTCGCTGAACTCGTTGGACCTCCTCTTCCTTTTCAGGCTTCCTTACCTGTACTCTTAGGAAATGGTAACCTAGGCCTGCGTGTGGCACCGCTTTCAGTTCAGTACACCCTATCCTAAGTGTTTTGGCTTCGTGCCGTAGAGTGCCTCCCGTGGACCCGTCGAACGGGGGTTTGTCGTTATCCCCCCTGCCCGGAGATGTAAGTGTCCGGAGCAGACAGCAGATGGCTTACGCCACAAGAAGTGGGATGTTTGTCTCATTTTTGGAATTCCAAGTTGGCTCATGCCTTTACGTGACCGCAGCGGTCCAAGCTGGCTTAACGCCTCAACGTGATCAGAGCGACCAAAGTACTTCTGAGGTTCATTGGAACCTGTCGCGACCTTGGGCGCACACACAGCGTGTACATTGAAACGAGGCAGGTCACCTAGGTCGTTGCAATGAGGTTTGGTCTCATCGGTTTTCGTCCCCTCCATTTGGTTCCCCTTTCATCCCTTCCCCTTCACACACTTTTGTTTCCTCTCTTCTTTCATGTCCTCCTGTCTTCATGTCTGGTCATCTCATCCTTTTCTTCGTTTGCGAGCGCATTGGCCCCGACCTTAGTGTGTACGTGCACTTCTACATACATTTTCACACAGGTTTCAGGTCGCCCAGGTCTTGACAATGAGGTGGGCTTCATCGGGTGCCCCTGTGCACTTGGTTCCCTTTTCATTTCCACCACACACACCTTTGCCCCGTCTCGTCCTCCTGTCATGTCTTCATTCTTTTGTCTCTTGCGCGCGCACACGTGCACATTTGCCCTCACCTTAGCCTTAGCTTGACGCCTCCCCTCGGGGAGGCGTGTGTGTGTGTGCCTTGTAATCACAGGGATCCAGTCGGATTGCGCTTTCTTCTTTTTCCTTTTGTTTTAAGCAGGGGGCTGGAGTGTGCTTCAGATGTCTCCAGCCAACGAAGACGCATCTGTCGCACAGTGATATAGTTCTGGGACGCCAGAACTACGTACCTGCCATTTTCAAACGGAATGGCGCGAGGCTAAGCCCAGAACCTCAAGACATGGTGTTGCATGGGGCTTTGGTTTTGATTTGCAGATGTGAGCAGACGACGTCATTCTGTCGGTCGATCATTCGGTGGTTCCTTTAGACTTTATGGCCTCGCTGAACTCGTTGGACCTCCTCTTCCTTTTCAGGCTTCCTTACCTGTACTCTTAGGAAATGGTAACCTAGGCCGGCGTGTGGCACCGCTTTCAGTTCAGTACACCCTATCCTAAGTGTGTCAGATGTGTGGACACATAAATTTTCGTGGCAGGCGCAGGGAGTCGTGAGGTTGCGAGTTGTGGTGGAGGTGAACTACGCTGTGACATTGAGATTGGCGTGCGAGCGGGCGTTGTTTGGAGGGGCTGGAATCGCGAAACTGCTTGGCAGGGCTGCTTGGCGCGCGTGCTTCGATGGGGCTTCCCGCTTGACTTTTGGAGGAAGTCTCGCACGAAATGCTCGTTTTGGAGACTTTGACATGTGACTTTTGGAGGAAGTCTCGTACGAAACGCTCGTTTTGGAGACCGGACGCGTGACTTTTGGAGGAAGTCTCGTACGAAACGCTTGCTTTGCAGACTCGAAGCGCGAGTTTTTGAGGAAGTCTCGCACGAAGCACTCGCTTTGGAGGATTGACGCGTGAACTTTGGAGGAAGTCTCGTACGAAACGCTCGCTTTGCAGACTTGAAGTGTCCCACCAGAGTATCCGACAAGAGTGTCCCACAATAGTGTCCCACAGGGGTGTTCCATAAGAGTGTCCGGCAAGAAAGAGTGTACCACAAGATTGTTCCATAAGAGTGTCCCACAAGAGTGTCCCACAAGAGAGTGCCCCACAAGAGAGTGTCCCACAAGACCTACGAGAGTGTCCCGTCCCACAAGAATGTCCTGCAAGAGTGTCCTTCAAGAGTGCCCCACAAGAGTGTCCTACAAGAGTGCCCCACAAGAGTGTCCTACAAGAGTGTTCTGCAAGAGTGTCTCAGAAGAGTGAGTGTCATACAAGGTGTCCCACAAGAGTGCACAAGAGTGTCCCACAAAGGTTTCCGAAGGAATGTGTCCTACAAGAGTGTCCCACAAAAGTGTCTCCTACAAGAGTGTCAAAAATTGTTTGAGTGTTTGTTTTCGAGTATGTGTTTGCATTCGGGTTCGTGGGTTCCATCGTGTTTCTCCCCCTCAAACAGCATTCTCTTGTCCTGGAAGCGGTTGAAGCGGCGAACAGCATCTTGATAGAGGCGGTCAAACACATTCATTGGATGTGTAGGCATACCTGCCACGGATGCCTAGCCTGATCTGAGGTGTTGCCCAAACTGTGTTTTAGCAAAACAATTATATGCACAGTGGCAAAAGCAGCCTGGCAATTTGATCATAGAACTTACCGAACCCTTCGTTTTTCACCCACTCCACCAGAGATGGCCTACTTCAAGCAGCGCCTCATCCAACAAACCTCAAGACGCACTCCGTTTCTGATGTTTCTCATGCTGACATTACTGAAATCGTTGCTACTAGTAACAAGGGCATTGCTGCTAGTAACAAGGGCATTGCTACTAGTAACAAGAGCATTGCTACTAGTAACAAGGGCATTGCTACTAGCATGTTCTCCATGCTTCATACTTAACTTTGATAGTGCAGCCAGCGTACTAACATCTACACCTTTCTCCTGGAGCTTATTCTTGAACTCCTGAAGCTATGGCGAACACAAGCGCCGTGACATCAACGAAGAAAATGGTCTCGTTTCAGATTCTGTGCCCGAGCAACACTAACAAAACAAGCCATCAACTTGATGCCACCTGGTTTATATAGTCAAACAGCATTGACGAAGCCACAGCTACCCAAATTGGACATATGCATCGCCGCACAGAATCTCAGTTCAAAGCACCGAAGTTTGGGAGTTGAGCATAGTTTTATTGTTACTAGTAGTAAGGCCAGGAGCCCCTAGTAGCGTCCTTGCTCCTAGTAGCGATGCGCTTTGCTCCTAGTAGCATAGTAGTTTGCTTCATAGTTCGATGCAACTCCTCGAACTTTCGCTTTAACTCGTCCATGGCCTGGCAAGTTGCACAAGCTTGACGTGAAGGGGGTTGGACAACAAACTGTGCTTGGCAAGGCCACATCCCAAAACTCCTCCACCCTTGAAGAATGAATCGGTTGTCGGCTGGCACCTGCTCGAGAGCTTTTCTCATGATCTTGGCCTCATCCAGCGCATCTTTGAGCTGTTTGTTCTCCTGGAAACGAGAAAGCGAAACCATCTCTGCTGTCTATGGCAGGGACCCTCGAAGTACAAATAGCTGATTGGCCACCGTTGCAACGTAAAAGGAGAATGTGCGGATAAAGTTTCAAAATTGATGAGATCAACCCCGCTGGCTTCGACGTTCAATGCTCAGCCGGATGTGCATATTTGGGTGCAAATCACACTTATACAAAAACCATCGAACCAAACCTAGAAAGACCAAATCCCAAACCTGAAGGCTGTGGGTCCTGCTCAAGCTCAGCATTTTTCTCTTTGGAGCTCTTCAGCTTGTCCCTCCGCATGCACTATTTATGACTAGGCCAACGTTCTTGGGCCATATCCATTTATATACATCTATACTACATATATATATATATACATCTGGAACCAATGTGTACTCCTCATTGAGCATTGCAGCAAGATTGAAGGATTGATACAGTCGCATGCCATGCTTAGTACAGGCATCCAGTCTATTTCGGGACATTGCAGTTTTTGTGCAGAATCAGAGTTGGCCTGTAGATGGTTTGAGACTAAAGATCTTCCCACTCTCCATACACAATTTGATATGTCCAAGTCTTCAATCCTATGCACAGTGCACGACAGTGCATATGTTGTCGTGTGTAGTGCAGGTGTCATTCCATTCCGTTCCAAGTCGCTGAAGCTGTCGAAGCCTTGCATCTCCGTCTCCTTCTGAGGCCAAGTTGCAGGGACACTCCAACGCAAGAATCCCACATGTTTTAAGCAGAAGTGCAGTGTCACTATCTTGATGATATATGATGATACAGTGTGTGTGTATATATATATACTGTATGTATATATGGATTTGCTTGAAGCTATGAAGGACCTCACAAAACCCGGGCAGCACTTGCTGCCATTCAGAGCCGGGAAGAAGTCATCTGCATGCTTAGCAAGTGAAGTTCGCGGGGTCCGTCATCTGGAGGAGGAACTTTGACGCTGGACCGGCCTCGGCTAAAAAAAACTAAAGTCCAAAAGTGACACTCAAACATGTGGGACATTGGTACTCTTTTTTGTCTGGACACAGCTGTTTATTTGACATGATAAACGCCATACAACTACAACATCAGCGTGCCCTACCTTACTTTCCTGTATGTAAAGACCATTATGTCGTGCATTGGAAAGCAGTGAAAATGGGGTGATCCCATGTCCTCCGGAGTGGCTGGTTGCTGGGCACAGCGGGCTCATGAGTGCCGGTGTGTCGGATGCGCTGGTTATTTTATGGCATCTGCACCCGTTTTCTGTGATGAGGGTCAACTAACGATGCGGTCCCCTGCAAAGGTGCGGGGTACATGAACTTGCCTCCAAAGGCACAGGTCAACCAGTGCGTCAATCAATGTGTTGACCCGTGTTCCATCTCCATCTTTGAGGGGCTTGGAAGCGTTCAAGGCATGGAGCGCTAAGAACATCTTTTGTCTTTGTGAGACCTGTGACCTGTGTTGACTGCACCTGCAAAACCTCAGAGCGAGCAGCTTTCCTTCCACTATCCAGTATCTATGTTGTACAGCCATTGTCATTGTCGTGAACATTGAACCCAAGCCCTTGTACACAGCAATGGGCTAACTTTCCTAGAAGTCAGCTCGGCACGGCATCTGCTCAATAAATGTTATTTGCAGGAACACGTGAACAATTCCACGAAGTCTTGATCATAGATCGTCGATTTTGAACATACCTAGCCAATGGTAGTTGATGCTCTTTGAACGCAGAAAAGTTAACCCTTTTTAACCATCAGCATGGTTTCAAACTCAGCAACCAGGCAGTTTTGGAAGGGGCTCGAGGTGCCCCTCTTGGCAAGCGGCACCGTCACATACTCACACTATAAGTAGGGTGTGTTATCAAGCGGTGTGTTCGACCTGATGCAGTTGGTAAAGAAAACGCAGAACTGAAATTGCCTTCCTTGTGAATCCTTAAAAATTAATGCCCTCGGATGAAAAGGCAAAGAGCCTTTGCCAGGGAGTGGAGAGAGTCCGTGGTGCAGAAAACGCTAGTGTACAGTACATCTATAGTGTACTTGCCAATGAATTCCTTCGCTGCCCGTTCCAGTTCATCGCTAGAGCCTCCAGGGCCGGGACGCCTTTCCTCGTCAAGCTCCTGCATTTGGATACATACACAAAAACAGACTTGGGAGATCCATTTGCCAGCGGTATCTGGCAATCTAGTAGTGTTCATCAATCCTTGGATGTAGGGATAAGCTTGTGACTCATGACAAACTACTTGCTCTCATGCGCTGGCCCGCAAGTCTCCTTCTTAGCATTTTCCAGTTGCTTCTTCATCTGCTCCATTTGAGCCATCAAGTCTGTGGACTGTCTCCTGGAGTTGATCGAGCTACTTCTCTCTTTCCCATAGCTGTGAAGATATGAAACGTACTTTAAAAGAGGCTCTTTCGGGTCTTTCGAGGAAGCGTTTACCGGCCACAACTTTGACTGTCTGAGCACTTGCCATTGACACCAGGAAGCGCAGAACTCCTGGCAACATCAGCAACCTGCACAAAACAAAATCATGAAAATGCCAACTAAAAGCTCCTCAGCCTTAGCCTCCATCATACAAAACACAACACAACCCAGTTCGAGCAATTGCATCATCATAGACTATAGAAGGAAGAATGCATCATCAAGCTCAGCGCAACCTGTACCTTTATCTCCTGCTTAAGGAGTTTACTGCAGGTCCTAATATATATATATATGCATAGTTGCAGTTAAATACCTTCTGAGCTCAGCTTAGAAGGATCGCCTTCGTGGTCTCCGCGACCTCTTGAGTCTTTGCCTTGAGCTGATTTTTGAGTTGTTCAATCTCCGCCTCCTGTGGTGATGCAAGCAAAAGCCACCACAGCTGAGTCGTGCCTTTACCAAAACAGGGACCCCAGGAGCCACTTGAGGCTTGCGGAAATGCTTTGGTCGAAACTGAACAAGCAGTGCATTCATCTAATGCTGCAAGCAGCTCCAAACGTCTCTCCGCCACCCTAGCATCACCCCGCTCCAACTCTTCATTGCGCTTCATGAGGTTTGCTGCAGCCTCACAAAATAAGCTTGCTTATAAATCCACGTCAAGCTGAATCATCATATATAGAGTTCTAAGCAGCCGCACGTCGTTTCCTTTAGTAGCGTCGGTCAACTGCTTCTTCAGCAAGTCCAATTGCCTTGTAGACGTGCCACAAAAGATTTGGGCTAGCGGAAAGGCCAACACAAATGTCACAAATGCATACTGTCACGACAGGCAAATGTTCTACTGGTGCGTGGAACAGGAGTTATCATCGCCAAAGATTGGTGGGCATGCCAACCTCTGCAAGTCAGTCTCTTTCTTCGACGGCTCATCCTTCTTCTCAGCAACTGCACAGCACCACGGCACTTCACATCTACAAGGCCCAGCAACGCACATGGTGGCTTATACATGCAGGTTTCAAGCAACCCCTCTCATGATCTCTTGTGATAATCTTATGAGCCTCAAGTGCAACTATAGACTCTTATAAGCTCAATTGTGTGCAAGACCCTCGTTTGTTAAAGATCCTTTCTGCTCCATTTCAGAAATGATGCATGGAGGAAATTCATGCCCACCACACCTGGAGGCAAAGTCTGCTTGGACAGTTGACTCCTTGGTTGCTGATGGCATCTTTAAAGGATGATGACAGGAAGTCAGGAAACCTATCAATAAGAAAGGAAGCCTTTGTTCAATGCATTACAATCAATTCCAGTGGCTTCTCTGGCCCCGAACAGCTGAAGCACCAAGGCTCTTGAGTTTGTCGTTTTCTTCTTGGAGTTCCTGGCCAGTGCGAGAAAGAAAAAAGACACGGTCAATTCCTGAGCATCAAGTCCAAGGTGGAAGACTTCTACCATGGGCCTGGGTAAATGCGACAAGTGGAGCCAACACCTGAATGTAGGAGGAAAGGAGTGCATGTTCCAACGGACGGGGATTGGGGCATGTGGCGTGCAATTCAGAATCCTTGCTCCACGTAGAGACATGAAATATGGCACCTGTTCCACTGCTGATTCCACGGGTCGTTTTCCCAGCTGTCACCACGTATTCCACCTCATATTGTGGCTGACTTCCACCACTTCGTGATGATACTTTTGCAAGGAGAGAAACACAAAAGGTAGGATATCAAGAAGGTGCCGCAGGAGATAGAAAGGCGATTTCCGATACTCCAACAATCCGGAGATCCGTTGATCGTATGACCTAAAAAAGGAAGCTCCGACCCGCTGATTACCTTACCTAACAGGATGATCTGCTGATCCGATGATTCCATGACCGGCTAATCCGATGAATGATGCAATGATCCGCTGCAAATCCGATCGCTCTGATGATGATGAGGATGATTATATATATATATAATAGTAGTAACGCGGCGTCTCTTTGATCTCTTTGCCCATGGAGTGGACATCTCCTAGCATCTGAACCTGCGCTCCAGTTCCACTCCAACATCCGCCTGTTGTGCGGCTGGCACCTGGTCTTGTTCTACCTCCTGATCTCTCGCTGGTGCTCCTGACCCTTTTCGTGAGCGTTTTGCTCTGGTGTGCTTTGACGTTGAGGGGGCGGAATTACGACAAATACCTCCACAGCTCTCCTGAGGGCACCCTATCTGTTCCGCCTTCAGACCCACATTGACAAGCAGGAGGAGTGGCAATGCCTCTTGCAACCAGATGACATGGACCACTTGCGGACCTCCATTGAATCAGTTGATTGTTAGTTGCAGGACTACATGGTTCAAAATGATCCTCAAGAACTGGCTCAGGCCTACTGGGCGGCACGCACTCAGCAAATGAGTGCGCACGAGAACCGTGAACATCCAGAAGCCACTACACTCAGTCATGAAGCACTTCCCAACATAACGAGAGCACGAATGAGGTCACCATGTCGTTGCAATAAAAAAACTCATTCGTGCCCGATTGTGGCTCTGGAAGAGCGGTGTCAACGCGCTATCAACCTGGAAGCACCAGGGCCCAGCCCTTTGGACAATGAGAACATGAATGCATAGTTCAAGTGCACCACATGTGACAGCATTTTCGCAGCAGCTGCTGGACTCCATCAGTATGTGAGCAAGGGATCAAGCTCCAGGTCAACTTCAATGTGCCCAACTGCGACACCTCGTTTTTAACTCTGAAGGCCCTCAAACAACACACTGATGGCAATCACTCTAAGACCTTCATTTGTTCAAACATCCGGTCATCCTTCCACTTCTCAGTGGGAGCACTTTCGATCACTCGATTGGCTATCGAAGTCTTGTTCGGAGGTTGGGCGTCAGATGTGGGCTATGTGGACATCTCTCAGGGCTCCACGTCCCTCCTCCTTCTCCTCCTCCCGGCATTTGTGCACTGAACATGGAGATCATTGGAATGATGTGTTTACAGACACAAACACAACTTTCTCGCCTGGGGATTGCACTTGCACTGCACATCGTGGATGACCAATGGCTGTCCTTGATGACCACATGGGATCGACCAATTGAACAACACGACATGGTGGACTACGGGCACTTTTTGCTTCCCCTTGTTGATCTTTGTTTTCTCAGTAGCCTCTGGAACCCCAAGTTGAGGCGGATTGTCAGATCTGCACCTTTTTTTGGTGGCGCGCACGCGCGCTCATCACACTTTGTATGTACCTGTGCACTGAGAAACACGGTGACACCACTGCACTGCAAGGTCTGATCACCTCTTGCGTATGGCCGTCAGGCCACGACAGGTCCAGCTGACTTGATTTGTGTGCAGCTTGACGACTTCAATCCACAGGGACACAAGAGTTTTCAGAAGCTGTACTGGTCCTCATCCATTTTTGTTCCTCACTTCATCAACCATTCCTTACAATCGACAAGCTACCATATACGGTGACTGCTGTTTCTTTCCATGTAGGTCTTGACCCACACTCTGGACACTATCAGACGGCAGTATGGGATGATCCTCACTGGGTTGTCTTGACCCTGCCGGACGCTGTGTTCAGGAACTGCTTTGGCATGGCCATGGTGGAGCACAAAGTTGTGGTGTGATTCCGCCCTCTGCAGACGCAGGCAATGTCAAGCCCGGGTCATCCCTAGCTTGATGCTTGGATTCCAGCCCTCCATCGACTCGATGTTCGGCTGCTGCTGGACTGGCCTGACGTTCGTCCGTACCTGGTGCGCCAATGCGTGCTGTGCAACATGCGGCCACCTGACTTTTTGCAGCATCGAGGGACAGTGCTGAGCCGCTTTGTGAGGAACTGATGCTCCAATTCACGCAGAAGGCCGTGCCTGGGTGCATTGGCGCACCTGCCAGCCTTACTATATTGGGATGGAGAGCATCGACGAACATACTTGTCCTTTGCGGCGGCGGCGGCGGCGGCGACGAGGATGATGATGATGATGATGATGATGACGATGATAAGGGCCACTAGCTTCAAGCCCCATTCCATCAATTGGAACGGGCTAGTGCGGGACCCCGTGCCTCATGGTCACCTTGACCTTGTGGCCGCCCTGATCCTCGAGGCCATCAGGTACCGGGACTTCATCCGCCAACTTGGTGGACATCCTCCTGGACCTCTCTTCAAGGCGGTCCCTGAGGGCGGCACGGTCATTTTGATTGTGGTTCTCTTTCTTCAGGTCTTTAACCTGCTTCTCCTCTTGAGCTTTGAGACCTACAAGAACACTTCTACCGTGAGAAGACAACGATTCTGGTCAAGGAGAACCACCTCCCAGGTCCTTGCACTTGCTCCTAGAGCTAGCTGGGGTCCCAAGTCCCCAGCCAGGGCTGGCACCTTCCTCTTCCTCCTCTGCGGCCTTCTTGGGGTCTATCACGAGGACTTCATGACCACGCTCAATGCCAATGCCATGCCCTGGTGGCCCGAGGGTTCCGGACCAGCCACACGGTCCGGTGAAGCCAACAAGAACTTTGCCAGTCAGTTTACCAATACGGCAAAGCCAAGTGGCCTTGGATCCACACACCAACGTCTGGACATTAGCCAGCACTTTCCCAAGAAGAAATCCTACATTCGTGCACTCAAGCGGGCCCAACTTCACGGGCACACATGGTACAAAGGGAAGCTCTGATGCTTGGAGTCACACCACTTCCCTGGCAGGCCTCTGACACTCCAACGACTCTCTTGGGGCAACCCAATTCATCACCACCGGCCAAACTACGGAAGAACAGGCTTCAAGGACTCAGCTGGAACATCGGCTCCCTGGGCACCTATAAATTTGACATCCTCAGGCAATGGATGCATCAACAGCAACTTGACCTTATCCAACTTCAAGACACAAGGTGGGGATTCACCGGTGATTGGACTGACAACACCTTTGCGTATATCCACAGTGGATCTCACGATCGAGCAGGAGGGCTTCTGACCGTCATACGGAAGGCCTTCTGCCCTCCAGACCGGATCTCCTGGCGAGAGGTTACTCCAGGGCGGCTTCTTCATGCCCGGCTCTACCTTGACTCCACGGGCCTTGACCTGGTCAACATCTACCAGCATCCATGGACCGGATCCGATCAGCAATGCAGAGACAAACGCTCCGGACTACTGGACGCCTTGGACGGCCTTTTGACAGGCTTTCCTCAAAGGAATGTGGTCATCCTTGCCGGTGACTTCAATAGCAGTTTGCCTCGGACACCGCACTGTGTTGGGCTTCATGACTTTCAAGGCCGACGAGGGCGACTCTCTGGCACTCAACACCAGGATTCACATCTCTTGGCTGACATCCTACCTCAACACCTGGGACACTTCGCTTGGTCCCACCTACCGGGGCGGCCTGGGGCATCTATCTCGGATTGACTATGTCATGGTCCGGCACAAAACCAGTGACTCCATCACAAAGAAACCTATCTACCTGGAACACCTTCCAGGCAAGTTTGGTCACACAAAGGATCATGCGCCGATTCTGTTCAATCTTCCCTACAAATGGCGGGGATGGAAGCAACCTCTCTCAGGCCTGAACAGGTTCCAACAGGATCTTCTTCAACGACATTGGCACCTTCAGAGTTCGGATTGGCACCGCTGGCGTCAGGACCTCGGCAATCGAATTGACAATCTTCGGGCTCAAACTCCAAATCTGGAGGCTCTCAACCAGGTCTTGATGGATGCGTGTTTCTCATTCCAGCCTACTGGAAGATCCGACAAACCTTCAACCACCAATTACTGGTCCTGGGCCTCCACATTGTCCCGGCTCCACCTTCCTGAAGTCGCTCAGCGGGCTCACCGCTCATCCAGGAAGGAGCAAATCTTTGGCTATTGGCTTCGAGTGACTCGGATTCAACGATGGCGAAAAGAGGCCACCAAATTGGCTAGGGAAGCGAAAAAACTGAAACTTCAGGACACCATTGACACCGCCAGACATCACTGGTCCACCAACGACACACGACGCTATTTCAAGGTGGTCAACTCCCTGACGCCCAAGCACCGACCCCCACGTCCTCAACTTCGGAAGAATGAGGGCATGCTCATGTCCCCTGATGAAGAACTGAGGTGGATTCTTGACTATATGGAAGGGGTTTATGCGGGAACAGACCTGCAAGGCGTCAACTTTCACCTTCATGCACTGCCATTTGGACCAGGTGACATCACACACTCACTGAGATCCTTGTATGGACACACCAGTGTCCCTGCGCATGTGGCGCCCAGCTTCATTTGGAAATCCATGGCTGAGGAACTGGGCAGCTTGCTCTACTCCTGGCTATCCCAATGGATGGCTGCAGGCCACATTTGCAGGGAATGGCGGACAGGATGGGTAGTTCTCCTTCCCAAGCCCAACAAGAAGGTCACTGAACCTAAAGCTCTGCGACCCATTGCCTTGCAAACACCTCTTTCGAAGACCATCGTGTCCATGTTTGTTCACGAAGCCAAAAAATACACTCTTCGTGCTCTCACATGGTTTCCTCAATTTGCCTATTTGCCTGGGAGAGGCACCTGGGAAGCCATCTCCCGTGTCCAAGCTCATGCCAGGGCAGTACAAGCACTTCACCACAAATGGCGATATGAGGCTGGCAAATCATCGGTACCAGGGGAGAAAAAACCCCTGGTCTTTGGTGGATGTCAACTATTTCTTGACATGACGGGCGCCTTTGATGCAATGCCCAGGGAACACCTGCAAGAGGCCTTTAACCTACTTGGTCTTCCCCAAGATCTCTCAGCTCTTCTGTTGTGTTGGCACACAGAAACCTCCTACATTGTTCAATGGAAAGGACTCTCTGCCGTACAACCCACTCATAGAGGTGTGAGACAAGGCTGCAGAGGTGCACCCTTCTTTTGGGCATGCTTTATAGCACTGGCACTTGAACGTGTGGCGGCGGAGACCTCTATCAATTGGATGAGGGAATGCTGCACCTTTTATGCCGATGACGGGCATGTTTGCTTCATATTTCATGATTTTGACGAACTTCACTTTGGGTTGGTTTGTTTTGGGAAGCTGATCACCATTCTGGAACAGCTGGGCATGACCGTGAATATGCACAAGTCAGCCGTTGTTGTACGCTGGGGTGGCACAAAACACCAACAAGCGCGGAAGCTGTATGTGAAAAGGAAGCTGGAACATCAAGCACTCCGCATTCCGAAAGAAGATGGCACATTTCATGAAATTCCAATCAAAGAGAGGCACGAATATCTTGGTATTCAGATGGGATATTTTAATTTTCAGCGTGATACGATGAAGGCCAGACTTCAAGCAAGCAAACTTCGATTCAAACAAATGCATCGTTGGTTTTCCAAGAACTCTATGCACGCGGCACAGAAGGTGGCTCTATGGCAAACATGCATTCTTCCCATCGGGATCTATGGACTTGATGCAACTGGTACTGACAGCACCAGTATTCCCATATTCTCCAAGGCCATGACCACCATGGTGAGACAAGCAGCAGGAGATCACTCATTTCAGACTCACAAGTCACATCATGCCTTTTTTCTCGAGCACCACCTGCAACACCCGGTTGCTGTGCTGCGGGGGCGGATGGCCTCGCAACTACACCGACACGAGGCCAGACTTGTTCACACGCATGAGATGGACGTTCTTCACACCTTGGACTTGGACTCCCTTCGATGCTCAATCAATCTTGTTGACACATGGCTGCAGGAACTCAGCACATCCGAACCGGGCAATACTCTTCCTCTCGCAGAGGCAGGACTGGAATGTTCCACCTGTGGGCTTATGTTTCGGCACTACTACACGCTCAAAAGACATGAAACATTTTCGCATGGGATTCTTCACACCACCGGTCCTCCACTGGATATTGGTAGAGACTCGATTGATGGCAGACCAACCTGCAGACATTGTGGAGAACATTTCATTAGCTGGCAGAACTTTCGGCATCATATCTCCTCGTTCGCATGTAACAACTTCGATCCAACCAAGGCACCTCCGGAGCAACTACACGCCTTCCGGACCCGGCTGCTGGACTACTATGATGGAGGAGACCTTGAACCACTGGTACGAGATCGTCCGCTTTGCTACTTTCTCTCCCAGCGCTGCATACTTTGTGGATTTTGGTCCTCGAGACTTCAGCAAATGTCTGCACACGTGGGGCGAGATCATGGGGACATCTATGCACTCATGGGGGACGTTCTCCCCAATGTGGTGAGGGCTCGTGCCTCCTCCCCTTGTGAACTTTGTGAACAAGCTTTTCGGAGCAGGACCCACACATGCCCAGTGAAGAAACAGCTGGGCCTTGCCTTGGCCTACCGGAAGCACCGGGAACAATTCCCGGCAAGTCTTCCTCCTGTGCCGCATTGTGGAGGATGGAAGCCCAATTCTCTTGTGGACTTTGTCCTCGAAAGTTTGTGACCGCGGCAGGCCTTCAACAGCATCAGGTCATGGATCACACCCACTCCACGACGACCAGGACATTTGTGGCTGGCCGAGATCAAGTACCCGGGCAGACTCAATGTGCACATTGTCAATCCAAGTTCTTGAGTCTGGCTGCTCTACGGCACCACATTGATGGAGGCCACTGCTCCACTCCACCTGACGATGACCCGCCCTACTGTGGCATCATCCGCTGATCATCTCCGGACTTCATGGCGGGACCTTTGACCATCTTATGGCCTACAAGTCCCTGATTCGACGACTTGGCTATATCTGCGGGCTTTGTGGACATCAGTCAGGGAGCTCCGTTTCCTTGCTGAAACACCTGGGGAACCAGCACAATGAGCACTGGCCTCAAGCCACCACCTATGCGGAATGGCTTCAAACGGACAGTGCCTTGAGGAATCTGGGGTGCTCATGCCTCCGGCCTCCAACGACACCGCATGTTTGCACAGTCTACACACAGCTGGCCCTCTTTGTCCACCATGACTTGACCAGACTTCATGGAGGCAGTGATGTGAGGACGACACGCTATGCACAGCCCTTAGCACCTGGTGTTGTCTGTGCGGGAGGCAAATTGATCCACGTGACATGCTCCAACACCTGTGGAATCAACATGCCAAACACGCCAACAGGGGCAGTTTGTTTTACAAGTACCTCACCATGTTTCAAGTGAAGCAATCAACCTGCTCCATTTGCAAGGGTCATCCCACCGCAGCTCAGTGCCCGATTCTCCTGCAACTGGCCTCTTTGCTTGCCATCCTTCATCATGGACATGGAAACGGGGGAAGTCTCCGAGATGTGGGGAGCACTGAACCAATGGGTCAAGATAGAGGTCGACGAGGAGAAGCAGAGTGCCAAGAGGCCCCGATCCATCACGTCGAATGGAGGGAAGAGCCAGGGAAAAGGAAAAGGAAGAAAAGGCCAGGTGAAGAACCTGATCACCAATGGAGAGTCCACACCCAACACAAACAACCTGCTGCAGGCACTGAGCAGGCTAGTGCTAAGGCACGAAGACACCCTCCAGTGTCTGGCCACGGAGACGGACTTCTTCGTTTTTTTGAGCGCGGGCCCAGGGTCCATCCTACCTTGCATGATGACTCAGACCACCACCTGGCATCAGACACCTCAAAGCGAGAGGACACACCCATTGAGGATCCTGGTTCTGAAATCACTGCTGGAAGAATTGGTGAAGAGGACACAGAAACTTCAATCCACGGCCTCCTCAGATCCCTTGATCCAAACATTGCAACGCCTGGGATTCCTGAAGATCGACCTGGAGAATGGGAACAACTACTTTTTCCCAAGGATGAAGTGGGATCATCAGAAGCAGGCGATGGAAGCCCAAGAGGATGCTCCTCTCACAGTCCAGCAGGCTCTGCACACCCAGCACGGATGCTCACTCTCTTGCAACAGGAGGACCTGATCAAGCGCTTTGGGGCCCTGCGCCCGGCCCAACAGATTCAGAAAGTCATGACCACGGACACCGACAAGCCCTCCGCAGTGATTCCATGGCGGGTCACCTTGGCCTTGACCAACACACACTCCACCGAGATGAGGGGGCTTTGGCATCAGCTCAGCCACTCCGGGCTTTGGCAACTGATCTTGGGCAGGATGCGACCCGCGACCCTGCACCGGACACCTCTGGCTCAACACCTGGGCAAATTGCTTGGGGACCTCTGATCAAGCACGACCTCGCACCACTGAGGCCACTGACGAATCCGGCATCAGCTTGCTACATGAACTCGGTGGTCACGGGATTGGTGTGGAGTGCTCAATGGGCAGGAGGCTTGAGTGAGGACCACTGGTCCAACTTTCCGAGGGTCTTTGAGACCATTGCAGATGTGTCACCAGAGGGAGCACCACTTCTATTGTGGGCAGATGGGCAATGGACCACCTTACTTTCCACGTGGCCGGAACCTTTTAGACAACATGATGTCATTGATTTTGCTCATCACCTTCTTCAACAGCTGAACCCCAACTTTCTCAGTTGTTGTTGGGAATCCCGGCTGGAACAGGATGGGGAAATCCGTGTGGTGGATCAAAGTGCCCTGGGGTGCCCTTTGCACCTATACATCTGCAGTGAGCAAATGAATGCACTGCTGCCAACTGACCTGCAAGGTTTGATCTCCAACTGGAGCCTGGCATCTTTCGGTCTCCATGGGTTGACGGAACCTGCAGACGTCACATGCCTCCACATCGATCGCTTCGACTCGAGGGGCAAGAAAAATCGAACCAGACTCAGCTGGGACTCTAAGGTGTGGATGCCCTTCTTCTACAACAACAAGCTCGGCATCGACCACATTCCATTTGTGGTCACGGCAGTATCCTATCATTTGGGCTCGGAGCCCACATGTGGACACTATTGCACGGCGGTCCTGGCGGGTGGCTTCTGGTGGGTCTTCGACGACGGCTCCAAGCCGGAGAAGTTCTTCTATGGCTCAACTGCACGCCGCATGGAGGAGCAGAACCAGTCTCAAAATTGACGGAGGAATCTCCTATTCTCTCTGAGGAGGAGAAGCTTGAGCACATCATACATGACCCCTCCATCAATGATGACTGGCACCACAAATGGCTCCAGGCCATTGACCGGCTTGATGCTGACATCCTGGTGGAACACCCGGGACTATGCCATCGGCTGGTGAAGAAATGCATCATCTGCCAAAGTTGGCCTCGGGACATGAATGCACACCTGGAAGTTGCACATCGAGCACTGTGGGAGGCCTCACTGCCGGTGGCCGAAAAATGTGGAGCTGCCTTCAATGCCAAAGCACACCCAACCAGGTGGTGTGCTTGCCAGCCATATCACACAACTGAGCTGTCTGAGGACCACCCGTGTCCATGCCTACGCCAATTTGGCATTTTGCACTTGGCATTGCGGAAAAGCCAGCCAATTTCGGCCAGAACGAATCTGGCACGCTTGCTCGATTTGACCTTCAGCTAAATGCTGAGGCTGGAAGTCCCTACGGGGACCAGGCGGATCAATGGATCCACGCCATCATCACTCGATGAGCGTAGAGAAAGAAAAGATGACGATGATGATGATGATGATGATGTTGAACTGATGAATCAACAAAAAGGCCAGGACGACCCAACACTTGCTTCGCAGGATAACCTCTTGGTAGCACCCTGAAGGCTACCTTTCGCAACGTTTAATACTCTTTTGTCTTTGGTTCTGAGGCTTGGCTTTTCTATGTATAATGATTCTTGGAAGTGTTCCAAGAACCAGATCACACGTGCTCTAAGTGCTCGCTTGGAATACCTGGAAATTGGTCCCCTAAATAGCTTGTTCAATCTGTGTTATTAGTGGGTGTCACTTTGGAAGCCCAACAAACAGCACGAGAATGCCACCCGACCAGAAAGCCTTTATTTGGCTCTGTAACTTTTTCGCCGACTCATCGCCCAACTGCTTTAGCCTGAAACATGCACACACAAAGACTGTCAGTGGACCTTCAGTGCAATCGGTGGCACAACTGTGCTATTCAGTTCAAGAAAACTTGATGGACCATGCAAAAGCGATTGAACAACCAATGCGCTGACAGCAAGACGCTGTCCGTTCCATCTTGGAGGCCGTGCTTCTGGATCTCTTCATCAAGTTTCTTCTGCTGCTTTAGAAGAGCTGCATTCTTTGCCTTCAACTGATCCACCTTGGTCAACTGTCACCAGTTGAGTTTGCAATATTTTACAATACAACTTCCTCACAGTGAACCTTCGGTGAACCTGCCGATACTGTTTCTTTTTGGCTTCCTCCAGTAATCCCTTCGATTGAAACCTTCCTTCCTTCTCCAGTTTTGGAGATCTCTTCACGTTGAAATCAGAACAACCCTAGCTAAAAGCCCTGCCTCGCTAGAGGAGTCATCAGGTGGAGCCGGCGCAGTCAAAGTCTCGAAGAACTTCCTGTCAACATGGGTCGCTCATGAATTTGGGGCAAAGTGCGAAGGTTCTCTTAGCCAATGCAAGGAAAGGAACAGAAAAACTAAAGATTGCAGTGCAGTCTTTACTCTTGATCTTCTGTGCGTGGGAGAGCAAAGTCTCCTATATATTTCCCCTGTCTCCTTGCAACCTCGACGGTGCAGTCAGGATCAAGGCCGAAGATCTGCATCCACCGATCGACAGCGTCAAACCAGGAAAGCAATTCAACAAAATGGATTCCTGTCGTGGAACCATTCCAACATGCATCATGTGCATAATCTCGCTTTGGCCTTTTTGCAGCTGACATTATTAGCCTTTTGCTTGTCTGGGGTCTTTGTACCTTCAGTTGTGTGAGCGCCTCCCATAGTCTTGAGATTACTTCACACAGGGTGAACAATGTGTGATCAAAAAGGCTGATGATCCATGCAAACTTACCATGTTGCCTTGCCTGAAAAATGGCGCGGTGTCGTTCAGTATCTTTTTTCCTCCCTTCCAACCTCAACCGGTCAAGGACGGCCATGTAAAGAAGTAGAGTCTGTATTTATTACAAATTTGTTGTGATCCGTTTCGTGCCGTTTACACAATTACAGCTACAGAAACTGGTAACCCCACATGACTTGTTTCCAAAAAGCGAACATCAAGAAAAAAAGTTTGCGGATAATGCGAGAGGATGGTGTGCGTAACTTCGTGTTGGTTAGTTGGTGAGTGTAAGTTGGTGTGGTCGCGACCGCTCCTCCCCGACAAATGAAACTTCATCACTAACGGGCCGAAAGAACTTCCAGCTTAAGTAATTTCAAAAGCCGTTCCAAAGGCAGAGGCGCCGGCACAGTTTCCGAATGAGTTGGTGTGTGAGAGTTGCTGTGAGTGAGTTGGTATGAGTGAGTTGCGGAGTGTGAGTTGGTGTGTGTGTGGAGCCCGTGGATTCAAAGGGAACTTTTCATTGCAAATCTTGATGTTGCCTGAGATTCTCACCTTTATCGGAGGTTGCACTGCAATTCGTTGACAACTTTTGGTTTTGCTGACACGATTTCTTCGGTTTTGACGTGAACTCTTCTTTCTGCCTTTTGAACTTTGCATGCTTTCAAAGCAGGGGATGCCCCACATCGCCCACACCTGAAGAGGTCGCTTCAATGAGGTTTGGCTTCGTCGGTTTTCGGCCCCTCTATTTGGTTCCCTTTTCATCCACTCCCCTTCACATGCATTTTCTTTTCTTCTTTCGTTTCATGTTTTCCGCGGCTTAATGTCCTGTCATCTCACTCCGTTCTTTCTCTTGCACATTGGCCCGGCCCTTAGCTTGTACACGCACAACTACTTCAAACCCAGGTCTCAGGTCGCCCAGGTCTTGACAATGAGGTGGGCCTTCATTGTTTGTCCCTGATCATTTGGTTTCCCCTCATCGCAACCACATACATCGTTGTCCCGTCGTGTCCCCTTCTCATCTCTTCGTCTTCTTGCACACCAACCTTTACCTCCCCTCGTGGGAGGCGTGTGTGTGTGTGTCACACCCTGGTTCTAAGGGTTTTCCACCTTTTCACTTTTCCACTACCACTGAGATCGTTCCCTTCTTTTTCCATTGGTGTGAATTCATCACAGGCAGGGGGGCAAGGCCTCCAGCGACGAACCT
>CAXAMN010021707.1:1050600-1060815 GCA_963970005.1 Durusdinium trenchii
TCCTTCCCATCGTGACAACGGAGTATAACTGAAAACCCAAGTTCGAATTGTGTGAAACCCTTGGAACCACAGGGAATCCGTTGAGTGGTTTACCAATGAGCAGGGGGACAACCATGTACTGTGCCCGATGGTCCAACTTTGTGATTTGTGAGTGTTGATACAGTAAGTTGTTAGCACTTAGAACCTGCTAAGAACAATTACTTGCAGATAGAATTCGCAAACCACATCAAATGTATTTCTGCTTTGGCCGCATGCAGTTAGAATACGAGGATATGCACTTAGAATCTTGGAACATGCACGTGTGTATATATATGCATCAAAGAACATAAGGCGGCCAACTGTGCTGGCACACCAAGTTAGCCATTTGTTCAGCCATTTGTTGCAAACAATGCAGCAAGCAAGCAAGCAAGCAAGCAAGCAAGCAAGCAAGCAAGCAAACAAGTTTACATTCTAAATGCAGGCATCGTTTGTATTCTATGTGGGTTCGTTGCATTTAGCAGTTACTGTTTTCAGGATGCACTTGGAATATGGCTATAAATTCAAGAAATCTGAGTTACTCTATATTCTAAGTGCTGGCAACTTACTATAGCTACATCCCATTCTACTTTCAGCCTGTTTAGGTGGAGGTAGGTCGGCAGACTCTGCACGTCTCGTCGTCCTTGTCGACCGCTCGACTTTCGCTTTGGCACTTGGAGATTCTTGAGATCTTTCTTGGATTTGACCTTTGGCCTCCTAATGACTAGAGATGATCAGCCCCCTTACATGATTTTCTCAGGATTATGGTTACCTAGGTCGCTGTGTGGCGAGTGGCTTTCAGTTCAGTACGCAATTTCTCGAGTGTGTGAGTTGGTGTCTGTAAGCGGCGGGAGGAGGAGGAGGAGGACGAGGAGGAGGAGAAGGCGGAGGACCGGGAGGCCCTTCTCATGCAGGTTCCTTACCGACGTGTACACGTGTTTGCACCCAGTCTGGCAGAGGCTCCGAACTCCATCTTTAAGGTCTCGATCTCAGATTGCAGTTTCTTGGCCTGCTAGCGCAACAGTACATGCGACGGTCTTTCAAACGGCTTTACTTCAGTTCAAGATTGTCTTGGTGCTTGTACTGAACTTCGCCCTGACAATTCTGAGGCCATGTTTGCGTCCATGTTTTGCATCCAGCGAGGCCAAACAGTACATGTATATGAAGACCTACATCGTTGAAGTTGAACTGATAAAGTGTTCCATGTCAGCCCTGTTGAAAATGGAAAGGCTTGCTCGTCTTGAACATCTCGTGGTTTAAAAAACTGTGCAGCCAATGTTTGCTGCGACAATGTGCCTCTCCATTGTCAGCGGTAGGTCCCCTTGCGGGTGGACGTCTGAGGTCTGAAAGGTATTTATTTCAAGGTATTGTAGGACTATATATAGTAGTAACAAAGAAGCTACTAGAAACAAGTGCCACGCTAGTAGTAACAGGTGCCTTACTAGTAGTAACAAAGAAGCTATTAGAAACAAGGAAACCTCGATTAGAATGAACAACTTGACTGTCCACCGTCTGGGAGTGGAGCGGAGATGAAACAAATGAAACCGCTGCATCTTAAGGTGCTCTAAAACAAATGGATGGATCCTATGCTTCTAGGTTGGAGGCCATCGCTAGTATGGTGGAGGCCATTGCTTCTAGGTTCTACTTGCAAAAAATACGGCATAGGATCTGCTTCGTGTTCGTGCCGATTGCATCCAACATTTCGGCTTGGCCGCACGGGCTCTCTCCGCGACCATCGCCTGGGGGCCGCTACTACCCTTCTTTCAGTGGTCTCGTTCAACTTGGCTTGCAGCAATGCATCGTCCTTGAGCCGCAAAGGAACAAGTTCACAACTGAACAGGGAAAAGGACTACAGTTCTATTCTGTTTTAGAGGAATAGGTGGCTGAGAGGGTGAGAGATACTAAGCTACTGTCTAGTAGTAAGCTCATAGCAAGGACAAAGGAGAGCTGAGGTTCCTATTGAGGGAAGTTACATGCACCCAAAACAGAAGGTGAACATAGGGCTGACCCAAAGGAGCTGGTCTCATTCCTGAATCAAGTGCTACTCTCAGAAGGCACAACTCAAGTTGAGGGCTTGACTTGCAAATTAACAAGTGGGTAAGACCGATTTTGCGTTCACCTCTGTCCACAACCCAGGAATGGGACATAAGCCGTCCATTGACATACACAAACATCCTTCTCTACCAACTATTCCATGCTGAGGGCCGCGACCAACTGCTCTTTCAGTCGGTCCACCCTCAGATGTGCTTCAGACTAGTGGCAGCACGACACCCAGCAGATTTACAGCCACATGGTGTCCTGTTGCGCATCATTGCTCATGCAAATATGCTAAGTTCTATGAAGAATCTATATAAGTCCAGAACTCCACTTGAGCTTCTTTCAGCTGGCTCATCAGCAGTTGTCTGGCAAGTTGGAGGCACACGCCGGTCCGCTGGTGGAAGTTTTCAAGACCTAGTTGAAAGCATTTGTCCTGATACCTATATATATATATAGCAATCAATTAAAGAGAAGAAAAACTGAAGGTAAGGAGCTTTTTAATGAGGCCTCATTTAAAGAGAGCTCCTCAATCAAGGAGCCCTTCTCTTCTTTTCTTCTCTTTATTCGATATCTGGTCTGCCAGTGTCCGCAAGTCCATTGGACCTATCCAACATGCAACCATTCCCCTCCCAAATCTGGCTGGTTGCACATAGTCTCACCTGCTGCGGCAGCACCTGGCGCCCAAATTCTACAAACAAATCTCGTGTCTTGGCAGATGACTCGCGACAACTTCTGAACAATGTACAAGTTCTATTGCCTGTTGGCTCTTGACGGACAGTCACCATCAACAGGCACCTTTGGTCAGCGCCACCTTCATGTTCTCCTGCATCGCTGCCTGGTACTTCTCCCAATTCCCAAGTAGAGTAGCTTCAGAAATGAGTCCGTGTGTGTGTGTGTGTAGAGTAATGCAAATTAAGAGCAAAACTAGAATTGCCACCGCTGCCAATGACAAATAAGCCAACAAAAAACTCATACAGAACGAAACAAAGCTTGAATCCCAGGCTCGTGGACTTCACTTCTCACAATGCCTGCCTTGTTTTCCTGATGCCGGGAAGTGCCTTCATGGCGCTAATTCAGGGAAAAGAAAGAGCTTGGAGGCACAAACGGCACCTGCATGTGACAAATCTGTCTAGCATGCATCGGGGCCGTCCATAAGTGCCGCCATTGCAGGTTGTGAAATGTGGTGTTGGCTCTTGTATTGGAGTAGGCCAGAACTCTCACATTCCACGTCTGATATTGGCAGACTTTCTTGTCTGCATCACCTACATGTGTTCGCCTTTGCCAACACTGTAGATCAAAATTGTCATGTGAGGCTCGGCAGTGCGCTCACAATACAAAACAGTTGAGGGCTACAAGCGGTAATCAAGCCGAAAGTGTCTGGTTGGATTGAAAGCAAGGAGCTTCATTGTGTTGATGAAGCCAGCTTCAAAGGTTTGCATGAAGTGCACTTCTGATCTCTTGTTGAGTTTCAAAGCACTTCGGATGTGAAGTGCCAAGAATCACCTTGCCTCTTCGCAGTGATCAGCCGTGGGCGCCCTACGAGGTGTTGTGGTGCCCAAACTCCAGTCCAGCTATGGTCCACTGCCGGCTGATTAGCCATAGCATTGTTGGATTCCACTTCCACAGGATAGTCCTGAGACTTGGCGTTCAACCAGGTGACGTTTAACGTTACAAGAATTTCCAAACAGCTTGTATTGAAAAGCAATTGGAAAGCCTGTCTGAGTTCTATCCCTTCTTTTTGAGCCCTTGTCCTGAGGTGGTGGCCCATTCTGGCGAAAAACCTGGCTGCTTGAAGGATTGGGACGATATTCCACGCCTCCCTGGAAGCTGTTGCCATTCTTCTGCCAGTGCCCACGCTGCTCATGGATGTGTCCGAAAAGGTGAACTTTGGGTTTCGTTCGGTAGATAGCATCCAGTAGCTGTGGGCTGGAGCCCCAGCGTCCTCCTCCACTGGAATCAAAAATGCCTGCCGCTGCATCGTGCGTCACCAGGATATCAATTCCTTGAGGCACATCATCATAGTTGTTTCCAGAGAAAGAGTCTCCACGTTGAGGATTCCAACCAGCACCCCAAATCTTGAGACCCATAACCTCCACCAACTCATGAGCCAGAACTTTGGCATTGGTGATCTTATTCTGGAAATATTCAGGGTTCTGTGCCACGGACTCTGCCAACCAACCACGGTTGAGGCGTTTGTTTGTATCCCAGTAGTCGTGGTTGCCAGAGATGACAAACATTTCTCTGTACTTTCCCTTGATGGACCCCAGCCAATCATTGAAATCGCCCACCTCACCATCACTTCCAATCTGCGAAACATCACCTGAATGGATAAAAATGTCGGCGCTTGGGAGGTCGCCAGCAGAGCGGTGCAGGCTGTGCGTGTCGCTGATATGGAGGATGGTCACACCATCCCGACGGACCTTGAGGCCACCCCCTTCACTCTTGGTCTCTGCCAATGCAAGGGAGAAAAGTCCGAGCTTCACAAATGTCATGGCCATTGCTGGCTTTGAAAAGTGAAATTCGGAAAACACAGAACCAAAACAACCAGAGCCAAAAAGCTCACAACCCAAAACATCCGGAATCCGAACAGTTTCATGAACTCTTAGCTCGATCTTCCGGGCGCATGGGCGGATAAAAGATTTAACGGCAAATCTTAGCTCCATCAGCGCCCACCTTGAAGTACTCTTGGGTCGCTGGATCCAAAGCCAACTCGGGCTGGAATCCTAGATGCAAGCAACAAGCAGAACTCACTGCTACCTCTGCCAGGCACAGCCAGGCAAGGCTACTTGCTTGGTCTTCACAATCTCTGTCTGGAACCCCGGACCCCAATCTACCAAAGAACAAGGCGACGTAGCTTCTCGGGTTGCAGGCATTGGTTATTTACCCATTGGCCCATTGGTGAACTACTGACAACAAAACACTTAATGTATAAATATAAAGGAATGCCAGCGGCACGATAGACAGCATGGTCACCGTCTTCTTCGCTTATCTCCGCAAGGGCAGCCTGTGGCAAAGGTCGAGCCAATGCCGCTACAAATATTGCTTTGGCTGAAATGCTTTGCAATTAAGCATAGGTGAACAACTTCTTTGGTGTCGCATATAAGTGCTGGCAAAACCTCTTGTCGTATCCTCACATGGTCCACATGTCTAACAAAGGCTGGAGAACAGCCAGTAGTCCTTTGACACTTCGATACCATTTTGCCATCTCAATCAAAGAATGACCGTTTTGTCTGCCGTTTTGATGCTCAGAATGGTCATGGAATGTTTCCAAAGACTCTCTTCACACATCAAGAATCTCCTGCATTGGTATGCTGAGGGTCTCATTCCGAATGCGATCCCGATGTTCGGTGAGCTCGTGTAGGTACTGCCTGGCAAGAGAAAGATTGAATTGACACACCTTGATGGGTAGGACTGATAGGAATTGAAGACAGGACGAAGTTTGAGTTTGCCGTGGACAAAATGCTTGAATGTATTGGTTTTAAAAAACCATATTAAAAATAGAACGCGAAAGGTTAAAGGGTAAATTTCACGAATACAAAAGAAGAAAAAAAATTGGAGTTCAACTCGTTTAGATGGTTTGTTACACTCTTTGTCTTGCGGGACCTGAAAAAATTTACCAAACTCCACACAATCGGCATGTGCACTTTATTTCGCCCTCATCACCAGCCACCCACCTTCTCACTTCCGCCAGAGTCTTTTGAAGGTCCTAGACTTGAGTTCGATACGAGGTGATTCACAAGAAATCCATTCAGCATCTGCTGCCACTCACCCTGATCAATTGACCTTCAGTGCCGGCTAAGTGATGTCAGGAACACGTTCAATCCAAAGCACGTCGTGTCTTCACCGTTCAGCAGGCACAGGGAAAAAAAGGAAAGGAGAGTGTTTGAGTCGTTGGAATCAAGGTAATGAAGAAGAAAACCATCTCCTACGCTGTTCTAAGTGGAGCCTCGGGCCTAGACGATAGCATGGTGGAATGTCAAAGTGTTCGTCCGCACCTCATACTTCTCTTTGAAGCCGCGCTCAACTTCATCCATCATAGGAAGGCGGTCGCTTATGACAGCCTGGAATCAGTGCGCAAAATAAACCAGCATAGACCCAGATAGCGGCAGCATCCCACGACCTGTTGACATGCGACTGGCTGGAACAAGAATGTACACAGCCTGCACGCACAGCCAGCTTACGGCGCTTCCACAGCGCGCGCAACCAGCTGACCAGCACCGGAGCGCTTTGCCAGCTGACAACACCGGCGGCGGCACCAGCAAACGCGCGCTCAGCCACCAGCACCCAGGACCACAGCACCAGCACCGACACCCCTTCGAAAGCACTCGCCCAGCTCATTCTTATTTGCAGTAGGAACCCCATAGCTATCCCTAGTGGGATCTGGCGCGTATAAGTTTATGCGTTCAAAAGTATGCGTGCAAACAGCAAAGCCCATAAGTAAGTGTCATTGGCCCAAGGCCAAGCAGTATCCAGCGCCACTATTGCCTTTGTATCATGCTTGAAGCAACGATCTGTAGAACGATAAGGCCGTATTATCTTGCGCGTATAAGTTTATGCGCAGAAAAGAATGCGCACAAACGGCAAAGCCCGTAGGCTTCACTCGCCCAAGGCTGACGTTGCGCATAGAACATTGTACGTACAAAAGTGTATGCGCGCAAACAGTACAGCCCTTGACACAGCCGTCCGCCAAAACAGAACCTGAAGAGTGTAAATACACCACAGCGCTCATAGACAAAGAACGCTCAAGCGACAACACCATATGATATTGCATGCATAAATTCATGCGGCCCATGACTGGGGGCACTTCACTGTCAGAAGCGGCGGTTGACCTCCGCTCGCGCTGCCAGCTCACAGCAGCACCAGCGCCGGCACCCGGCGCCCAGCACCAGCACCCGCACTGGCGCCCTGCACCCAGCACCGGCACCGCACAGCACCAGCACTAGCGCCAGCACGCGCCACCCAGCACCAGCAACCTGTCTCCACCACGCGCACAGCCAGCTCACAGCACCAACACTGGCACCCGACAACCAGCACCACCAGCACCACCAGCACCGGCATCACACGCGCACAGCCAGCTCACGGCACCAGCACCCGCACCGGCGCCACCACGCGTGCAGCCGGCACCCATCAGAATCACCCAGCACCAGCACCAGCAACCTGTGACCAACCTGTCTCCCACGTGCACAGCTCACAGCACCAGCACCAGCACCGGCACCCGGCCCAGCACCGGCACCAGCAACCTGTCTCCACCATGCACAGCCAGCTCAGCACCAGCAACCTGTCTCCACCATGCATGTGCACAGCCAGCTCACAGCACCAGCACCAACACCGGCACCCAGCACCAGCAACCTGTCTCGAAAACGCGCACGGGCAACTCATTGTTACTTGAAGTAAGAGCACCAGCACCAACACCGGCGCCCAGCACCAGCAACCTGTCTCGAAAATGCGCACGGGCAACTCATTGTTATTTGAAGTAGGAACCCCATAGCTTCGCTATCTGGGCAATTACACCACCATAGACCCAGATAGCTATAGCAGCTATAGGCAGAATCCCACAACCTGTTGACATGCGACTGGCTGGAACAAGAATGTACGCAGCCTGCGCAGCCAGCTTACGACACCTCGCACAATCAGCTGACACCCGCACCAGCGCCGCCGCCCGCCGGAAACGCGCGCTCAGCCAGCTCACAGCACCAGCACCCAGGCCCACAACACCAGCACCACCGACACCCTTTCGAAAGCGCGCGCAGCCAGCTCATTGTCATTCTTATTTGCAGCACAAACCCCATTGGGGAATAACAACGTATGATCTTGCGCGTGTAAGTTTACGCGCGCAAACAGCAAAGCCCGTAAGTGTCATTGGCCCAAGGCCAAGCAGTATCCAGCGCCACTATTGACTTTCTAGCGCGCTTGAAGCAACGATCTGCAGAAGGATAAGGCCGTGATCTTGCGCGTATAAGTTTATGCGCACAAAAGTATGCGCACAATCGGCAAAGCCCGCAGGCTTTACTTGCCCAAGGCCAAGAAGTATCCCCGCACACTGCCAGCTCACAGCACCGGCACCGGCGCCCGCTGTCTCTACCATGCGCACTGCCAGCACCCAGCACCGGCACCGTGTCTCCACCGCGCGTGCACCCAGCTCACAGCACCCAGCACCAGCACCACAGCCCGCACCAGCACCGGCACCGGCACCCTGTTTTCACCGCGCACCAGCGCCACGCCGGCAACCTGTCTCGAAAGCGCGCGCAGGTAGCTCATTGTTTTTTGAAGTAAGAACCCCATAGCTTCGCTATCTGGACCAAAAAAGATCGCCACATATATGCAAGCTACACCACCAGAACCAGCACCAGCACCCAGCACCAGCACCAGCACCGGCACCCGGCACCAGCACGCAACCTCTCTCCACGTGCACAGCACCAGCACCAGCACCGGCACCCAGCACCCAGCGCCACGACACCAGCACCAGCAACCTGTCTCCACCGCGTGCACAGCCAGCTCACAGCACCAGCACCAGCACCGGCACCCGGCACCCAGCGCCAGCACCAGCAACCTGTCTCCACCAGCAGCACCGGCCCCTGCACCCAGCACCAGCACCGGCACCCGGCACCAGCACCGGCACCCGGCACCAGCACCAGCACCAGCAACCTGTCTCCGCCACGTGCACAGCCAGCTCACAGCACCCGCACCAGCACCGGCACCCAGCACCAGCAACCTGTTTAGAAAGCACGCACGGGCAACTCATTACTATTTGAAGTAAGAACCCCATAGCTTCGCTATCTGGTGAAAAAATGATCCGAAAACAGCCCCGGCGCCCAGCACCAGCAACACCAGCACCGGCACCCGGCACCAGCACCAGCAACCTGTCTCCACCTCCACCACGTGCACAGCCAGCTCACAGCGCCAGCACCAGCACCGGCACGCGGCACCAGCACCAGCACCAGCAACCTGTCTCCACCTCTCACAGCACCAGCACCAGCACCGGCTCCCGGCACCCAGCACCGGAACCCGGCACCAGCACCATCAACCTGTCTCCACCACGTGCACAGCCAGCTCGCAGCACCAGCACCAGCACCGGCACCGCACCTGTCTCCACCACGTGCACAGCCAGCTCACAGCACCAGCACCGGCACCCGGCGCCCAGCACCAGCACCGGCACCCGGCACCAGCACCAACATTCTGTCTCCACCACGTGCACAGGCAGCTCACAGCACCAGCACCAGCAGCACCCAGCACCAGCACCGGCACCAGCAACCCGTCTCCACCGCGCGCGCAGCCAGCTCACAGCACCAGTACCGGCAGCAGCACCAGCACCAGCACCCTCACCCAGCACCAGCAACCTGTCTCGAAAGCGCGCACGGGCAACTCATTGTTGTTTGAAGTAAGAACCCCATAGCTTTGCTATCTGGGGAACTATAATATATATATATATATGTTTTTCAAGTTTGTCGAATAGTTGTCGGGTGGTGTGTGCAATGAGCAGGCTTTTTCGGTTGGACGTTGGCTACACTCTTTTGCGCTTGATGCACCACTCTTTTGGACCTGGCCATAGCGAAGAAATGAGGTCTTGGCACTGGTACTCAAATGCCCAGTCGGCCGATCAAAACCTTGCCTCGATCATTTAGGATTCTTGTGTGCCCAAACTTCGAGTCTCGGAGTATGGCACTGCACCACAAATCAGTTGAACAAAGCTAGGAAAGGATCTTTTACATCTGACGTAGCCTTTAAATGAAAAGCATCCTTGTAGTGCAATGAAGTGCCAGTGTCGCGCCATTGGATCAAGTTAGACATTGCCAAACTTGTCCTACCGCAATGGCCCTCGTCTTCGTGGGAACTGAATTCAGACAAAAGAAGAGAAAAAATGCTCTACCAGAAAACAAAACAATCATGAACTCTCTGAATGTCTTTCCCATTGAAGGGCCCCATGCATAATCATTGAGACTGTGCTTTGCGGCAAGCATCGGGCCGCGAGGAAGAGGCAGAATGATTTCTGCCAGCTTTGGATCACCCATCATGGGTGAGTCTGTAACTGAATTTGCGGGAGAAGGCTCACAAACAGTCAAGGCAAAAACAAGACTTCATTCATGGCAGAAGGCTAGCTACTACTAGTAAGGCACTTTTATCACTTCTTCGAGACCACAAAGCCAAAAAGAGTGCAAACGCAAG
>CAXAMN010021707.1:1068285-1100927 GCA_963970005.1 Durusdinium trenchii
AGTAAGGCACTTGTCACTAGTAGCGATGCACTTGTTCCTAGTAGCTTTTTGTTACTACTAGTAAGGCAGCCTCATCCCTCACTTGTATCACATCCGCACAGCAGGACCTAACATTCCTGAAAGAACGGATCGGCAGCCCGGGGCTTTTCATCAAGCCCACCTTCCATCAAATTCAAGAAGGTCTCCTTGTCTGCCTGGCTGTATGCGAACTTGTCAGAGATGTTCATCCCAAAGTGGCCAAGGTGCTTCTCCAAGCTCATGCGGTTCTCACGGATTGTCTTGAGGCTATCCTCGGGAAACAAGTTTTGCACTCCCAATATGACAACCAATCTGTGCCAGCTGTCAGCAACAGCTCAGCTCTCCAGCTCCGGACAACGACAAACAAAACCCTCTCACTGCTGTGTATTTTACAAATCCCTCATCTTAGCTTGGCTCCTCCAAGGATGGTTGATCTTCAGGTGCATGCTGCTCCTCTTCCAAGCGACGATGCAAAGGATCTGGGAGGGTCCAAAGTTCGTTGATCTTGGCCACAGCTTTCCTGGCAAATCAAGAATCTGCCATTTTCAGATGCAAGATCAAAATCGGCTATATATGGGTAAAGCTGGGCATGTCCAGTAGTGAACACAAGCCCGAAGCAAGCTACGAGCGTGGTTGGTTGGTTTGACTTATATATGCGAGTGGATCTTAATCAGCGAAGTTTGAAGCTATCACTGACGGTCCATAAGCGGCGTAGCGTCGGAACGGAAACCGCACCTTTTCTAGTCGCTTGATCCTTGAGCCAAAGTACATATGGTACATATATATGTACAAGTTGCACTGTACGTGTCGCTGCACTTCCATTCGCACCCCCCATGTGAACGGCAACAATATGTTCCGATCACACACGAAAATTTAGGGATGTAAGTGCTATAAAGAAATTGGATGATTTGCCGCGAGACTCATATGAGGCTCATACTACGAAACATGCTGGACTAAAGCGGACTTTTACATATAAAGTGTGCAACTATGGCTCAGAACCTTTGAAAAAATCGAATTGAACAAGTGAGACAGTCACGAGGCCTCGCTCAGTATCCACTCAAAAGAGCATCGCTTTGATGTAGATCCGAACTGGTGACTTCCACGTAGATGTCACATCGGCAACTGACTTCACACTTCTCAAAAGATGTAGGTTTTGGTTTGGATACACTTACAGAACGGCAAGTCGGAGAGACAGTCGGTTATTGTCTTCCTTCCATTATGCTCATGGTATCAAATCGTATTGATGATTTGCAATGATACACTTACAGCGTTTCAGGTCAGATAGACATCCGGTGAATGACTTCCTCCCTGGTTTGCATGGTATCCTCATAGTCGTTCAAAGAAATCACCACTGGTGATAACCTCTCCATCCACGATGATCCCAGCTGCCCTGAGCATCCCGCCGATCATCTTCTCCCTTCTTGGACTTTCCCTTGGACTTGCTATTTCCCTTCCCCTTTTCAGAAGGTTGAGGTACTTCGCGACGTTCTCGCGTTAGCGCCGGCCTCCAAGATGTTCCAGATTGGCCTCCTCCTTTGGAATGTCCTCGGGATGATGAAGAAGTTGTACCTTCTGCTGCATGTGCGTTGGCGGCAAGATCTTCCTGCAAAGCTTGTTCAAACACATCGGTAGCACTGGATGGTGATTTATCAAGTGGTCTGGCTTTTGGAGCAGCCTTCGCCTTGTTCTCCTCTGTTGAAGGTTTTGGCTCCTCACTTGGTGCTGACGACGGCTTGGCCTCGGTTCTGGGTGTAGATGCTGGCTTTGCCTCAGCTCTTGACGAAGATGCTGCTTTCGCTTCAGACTTAGTCGTTGATGTTGACTTAGCTGTTGCCTTGGCTGCCTGCTTCTTCTTGCCCTGAATCTCCTTGGCCCTATCTCCAAAGCCTAGACGATTGGTAAGAGCTTGAACATGCTTATGTTCTACCACGCTCATCCATCTCTCTGTATGTCCAACGTTGGGGTTTCTGGCCATTGACTCTATGACTTCCTGAGCTTGTGGGGGCAACCTGATCTCATGTTGATTAATGATCAACAGAATAGACTTCTCCCACTTGCTCTTCATTCTCGAGTACATGATGTCCAGAGGATCGATCACCTTGTGGTTGGGTGATGTAACGTCGGTTCTAAAGTAAGAATATGTCCGACAACCATAAATCGCATGGATGCACTTCTGTACCAATTCAGTCATTGCGCTGGCTTTCTTCGCTTTCAACTCCTCAAGCTGGGCATCAGTCAAGTTGGTGGAGTGTTCGAAGTTGCCATATTCCTCCTTGAAGGAGTTCGGGGTATGACCAAATGATAGGATCATGAGTGCTACCTTGCAAATGAATTGCTCTCCTCTGAATCGGTGCCAGGCCTCCTCAGTTGTAATATTGTTGTCGTTGGCAAAGATTAACATCATATCATCTGTTGGATCCAATGGTCTCCCATCGTCATCGATTTCAGTGGAATCTCCTGTACCGAACTTGCTTATCACATCCAGACGCTTCCTTTTCCAATTTGCTTTGAAGTCGGTAAGGCTGGTGCAATAGTAGCTCTTGTACATCAGGGAGATCATGTTCAGCACACATTTGACCACATACCTATCCATCAAACCCGATGCTTTCACGGAGACGTCCTGACAGTAGGCTCTCTCTTGATGCGCATAGATTCGAGGTTCCGGTACTCGACAATAGATGGGGAGATCTTCGTTGTCTCTTCCTTCTTCGGGATTGAACTCGGTCGCTCCATGCTGTGCATAGTATCCCGGTTCATCACGATCTGTCGGTCGATTCGCCTCCGGATGTAAGTCGTCGGTGACGTCTTCATCCTCGGGCTCACCATCTTGACGTTTCTTCCCCTCATATTGTTGTGTGCTCCTCTGGATCTCGATGATCACGTTTCGTTCGTCTTCATCTTCTAGATCAGAATCACGACCGTAGTCGATCTCGTCCTCATTGAAAGATGGGGTCTCGACATTGTCACTCTTGAAGTTTTCTGCACCATCAGACGGTTTGGAAGGATCTAGATTGTCCATGTCCTCGTCGTCGTCAGCTGCTTCAGTTTGAGCGATGTCTTCTTCCCAAGCCTTTCTGATCTCGTCCATAGTGGCCTGGTCCAGTATATCTTGATCATCATCTTCAGGCTCCTTCTTTTCCTTCTTTTCCTCTTCATCGTCGCTCACAAGATCAACGGGTGAATCGGAAATGACAGTGTTGCGAATACCACACGAGAGTAGCCTGCCTTGACAAGATAGACACACGGACAAAGATGAAGAAGTCAAATGCATACATGATGGACACAAAATATTGCCATCCACGTTGCGATACCCTTCACATGTTCTGGAGATGATTTCGTCCCAAGTTTCCTCACTGATGGAATCCTCGATCAGCTCTCCATTGTCATCGAATCGTACTTCATCGATAAGGGACACGAGCTTTTGGACGTTGTCATCTGTCGCCGAGGCTGACTTCGTGACTTCGTCGGCTCTCTCGAGGATGGTATGCTTCTGAGCAACCCAAAGTCCATGATGTGCCGCTAGAACAACTTGCTCTCCAGTGCTTCCCAGCAGGAGTCTCCTCCATGCCTGAACGTGGTCGTCCCAATACCAAGCACCTCGTACACATCTCCATGGAACTTCTCTAAAAATAACAGTGTTGGAATTCTCCGAAATTCTTCCCCCAAGCTTCCTCAAAGTCATGATTGGAACATAAAGGCAAACGGGCATTCCCACTCTTGGCCATCTTGATCTCAGAATCTTTGATGATCGATCATCCCACGGCGCAAAGTGGTTGAAGAAAACACTACCTCTATATCCATCCGTTCCACCAGGGACAATTCCTAGTTTCATGATTGACTCAATATTGGAAAGCGATGTCATGTGAAAGCTTCCTCCAAGCTGCATTGCCACATTCTCTGGAATGAGATGTGAAGTCCACACAGGATATATTGACACATCCTCTTCAAGAACAGTCTCTCTTCCAGAATTGTGAGAGGCAACAGCTCGAATTGCACAAGGAACGATCCAACGTTCATGCTTCAGAAATGACGGTGCGTCTGTGCTGTAAAACATGAGGTTTGCCCAGTATTGCCTTTCCTCTTCGAGTGAGACATCCTCCTTTGAGATGCGAATGGCGGCAATCTGATAGCGTACTCTGTTCTGCAACTTCTTTGCATGCCACATCGCCTTGCATAAATACTGGTATCGCTCTGTCTTGGTATCTTGCTCACGTTGAGTACCTGAGATAGTACTGATATTGACACCATCGTTGAAGACATGATCATATTCCAGGATCTCATCGATGTTCACCCATCCACCCTCATTGCACTTCGGGGACACATGAGGTTTTCGACCGCGGTGCGATTGAATCCCATTATGCTTTCCCACTCCATGCCTGAGTAGTCTATTGAGTCTATGGCTAATCTCGTTGACCCACTGACTCTCCTCGCTGAACTTGTCGATGCGAGTTGCTGGGTTCATCTTTGGTGGATCCGTGAAAGTTGCATCTCTCTTCGGTCCATTCCAGTACTCCACATAGAATGTAACTCCATACTGTGGAATTATCTCGATGTTTCCTCTATCGCAAGTCACCTCAATCTGCCGATATCCAACCTTGTGAACTTGTTGTTGGTCAGGAACAAGGTCTTTCACTTTGGGCATCTTTATTCCGAGTGCTGCAGCCTCTTGAATAAGTGCATCAAGTTCCCTCTTTCCATCGGGACCTGATCTATCAACCCTGTGATTTGCGACCCTGTATTCTCCTCCTTCTTTGTCATCGGCAATGTCAAAGAGGTCGACGGGCTCTTTGAATCTGGTGACGAAACTGGCGTTCCCAAAGGCCTTCTTGGTTGCCTCGACCGCTTTCGCGTATTCCTCTTTTGCAGAGTCTGACGAGTATGGTCTACCTTTGGCTCTCGGAGAGTGAAGTGGTACTTTACCTCCTAATTCCGGTTCTTCTTCGGGAAGTTCAATATCTTCATCATCCACATCCATGTAGTCCTCGTCTTCGACGTCTTTGGATGACTTTGCTTTCCTCTTTCGGCTTTCAACATCACGTCGGATGATTGCCTTGTCGTCCTCGGTGAAGCACTTGCGCATAGTGTCCTCCATGTACGAAAATGAGTTCATCAACTCGTTCTTCTTCTCAGTGTCGGGACAAATAGCCAGGTGATGTTGGTTTGAACCACAACAATAGCACACCTTTTGGCTCACTGCGCGTGCTCTGACCCTTCTGAGGTTGTCATAGGCGGATTTCCAGCTGGAAGCGGTTGCTGTACCTTGCCCGCTGCGCTTGGCAGCTCTTTTCCGTTCTTCAGTATCTGGATTCGATGTCGGGTAGTGCGACCATGTTTTCGTCGGGGATACTGAGCGACCTTCCCCATCCTTGTAGTCTTGCGGATCAAGCTCAGGCGTAGGTGGTTCAGGCTCCTCGACTCCTGGAGTGGTACTCGCAGGGTCGGCTTCGCCATCCTTCATCTCTACATCAGGCTCTTCCGTAGACGTTCTTTTGGGCTCTGGGGCTATGGCCAGTCGTACCATTCTCCTGAACTCTGGTCTGGTAGCATACCTGGACATGACGGCATCGATACAGGCTCGTTCTTCAGCTGTAACATGGAGCCCTGAAGGTTTGTTCCTCTTGGTGTTGTCATTGATTGATTTTCGGCTCGCTGCATAGAAGTGAAGAAAAGACATTTCTATACCTCTTCTGCATTCATTGATCTGAGCCCAATCCTCGAACAGCGTGTCTTTGAAGATGCCGGCCAGTTCGAGAACACCAGTCCAAAACTCCATGATATCGCCCGCAAGCTCAGAATTTGTAACAGTCCTATATTCATTCAACGAGAAGACGTCCTGGTACTCCTTGTGCGTGAAGAAATATTGGATGTAGTCGTGGTACGCCACATTCCCATAGTCCATATACGCTCGGAAGCCATAGTCTTCACTGTCTGGATCATAGTCTCGGTGGATGAAAAGAGTGGATCCCTTCCCTTGGGTACAGTACTGTTCCACAAGTTCCGACGGGGCTCTGATTCCACCATGATGCGAAATAGCTTTCAATGCTCCTTGAATCCAAGGCGGATTCTTCCTGGATAGCATCATCGCACCCTCGACCATGAATTCACGGAGATTCTGCGCTGGATACAAACGGTTCCATTCAGCATTCTTCTCCCAAAGGACTCTAACTCTCACTGCAGTTTCCCAAATGCTTTCTCTTTCTTGTTGAATCGTGGGAGTGCCGCTGTGAACACACCAAAAGTTGAAGTTGCAATTCACACAATGGCTTCTATTGTCTTTGTGTGCGTTCCAATCCTCGGATGCATCATGTTTGTTGCAATCTTCACAAAGATATGGTGCGGCATCTGCAGTGGCTTTGCAATTCTCAACTCTCCGATTTCCCGTCATCCAATATTCCATCCTGTCCTCCTCAGGCTCCGGATCTTTCAGAACGAATCTGATGTCCCTCCATTCGGTACCTTGACTGAAGCTCCCACCAACAGTATGCTTCGTGCTGGTCTTCTTCGGTCGCCCATCACTTGCCGACATAGCAACGTTCAAGTACCTGTCGAAGTTGTCCTGAGAGATTGGGACCTGGATCTCGTCCTCTGCCATGTTGTTCAAAGCACTGACATGAACTTTATTCATTGAACACAATAGGATGACCCTTTCTCTCGTGAGTTGTTTCTCCATCACAGCCCAAATCTTGTTCTTGTCGCCGCCTGTGATATAGTTCGCGCTGGGAGCACCTGCAACTGAGTACATAGCTTTCCAGGCACGTGACGATTTGGTGGCCAAGGCGCCACTTCGTCTCACTTGGTCTACAATGTCGGTGACAATGTGACTGTGATCATATCTTGCTGGCCCGAAGAACTTTGAATCTGGCTGGATGTTCACTAATACTGGAGTAGTCAGGAGCTGTCCGATCGAATGGACCTTCTCAGCCAACTTCCTTGAGAACTCTTTGAATGTCGCCTCGGTCAACCTCAGTGTGCTGCCGTTCGGAAACATACAATGAAGGCACAGCCAGATGTGGACGGTTGTACCGTCCCCCTGATCTTGTCCATGTTCTTCCAAGAAAGCGACTACTCTATCAAGAGTATCCAGGATGTCTTGATGCCTTTCTCCCTTAACTTGGAATACACAGCAATTTTCGAATGCCATCTCAGTTCGGATACCGTACTGCATCGTCGTGATTTTCTTTGACGAACTTGCTCTAGTCGCATAGTTAAGGTCTGTCACAAGAATGGTGTGTCCGGTACCGACTCCTCTAATCTGGCCACTCAAATGATCAACATCCATGACTCCTGTATCCCCGTCAATCATCACCTTGTCCTTCTCCTCGGTGTGGCACCCAACTTTGGATGAAAGGAACTTGATGAGATATGCGGCCCCCTCTGGCACATCGCTCAACTTCAAGATAAGTACCATGGCCCTTGCTGAGGGATACTGAAAACAACTTGTCAGATCGAACTCTTCAACCATCTCAACATAGAGCTTTGTCCAAAAACCATCGCTCTCGTTCACTTTTGTCCTCAAATGAGAATCGGTGAGAGGTTGAAGCCCCATTGATGAACTCGATCTATAATTTCCACCCAAAGTCACCCCGACATAATACGTGAGCCTTCTCACATACTGTCTCCAATCTCTTCCTGGCTCGGCTGTACGAGGACCAGCAAACGGAGCTGTAGCGTAAGCAGTGGTACTGCTTCGATAAGTCCAGAGATTGAATCTGATGGGTTTGCCAAGGTAGTCCATACCGTTGCACCCGATAGTCGTCACACCTTCAGGAGGAAGCGTGACAAACCATTCCTTTGGCCGTGCAGGCTGTTTCGGCTTCGGCATGGGTTTGCACTTTGGCGGAGCTTTCGGTGGAGGTCGTGGAACATCATACGCTCCATGAGGTACATCGGATGACCAAGGATCCCATTGTTCATTGTTCCTTTCCCAAGGTGGCCTAGGACCTGAACTAGATGAAGTGTAAGGACCGCCCGGTGGTACCGAACTTCCTTTTCCTCCAAAAGTCTGGGTATAGTCATCACGATTCTTTGGTGCTCCACTTTGATCTCTTGCCCTTCTTGCTTCCTCCCTCATCTGTTTGGTGATTTCATCCTGACTAAGCCCTTTGTTCTTGGCATGATGGATCCGAAATTGACACAACCATTGAGGTTCCACCGCACTGAAATCTTTCAGATTGGGTGGTCCGATTGAGGGATTCTCGAAGGTTAAGTAGATCTTCTCCTTTGGCTTGCCCAAGGTCTCCAGATCTGGTTCTTCATCTAGGTTGGCTTCGGATAAATGGAGCTCTGCAATGTACTGATTCAAGATACTGATCGATGTGTCCCTTGCGAGAAGATCTCGATGGACTCCTAGTTCAGCACCAAGAACATTATAACCTGCTGTCCACACATCCGGTTTCACCTCTGGAAACCATTCTTTCAAATGCTGGAATGCAGCGAGCATCTGCGCATTCGTTTCAGGTCTGAGGGAAATGGCAGATTGCTCAATGACATGCCTATGAATGCATTGATACAACGCTTGGATGCACTGGAAATTGTTGATTGCGGCACATCTTTCCAAGGTTCCTCCCGATTGCCCTTTTGCAATGATCTGAATGAGGTCAGTCAAAGATGTGAGATCTTCGGGATGATTCTTGTTGTGAAACCTCAATGCAAATCCCAATGACGCACCCGCCAAGCTGATGTATCTGCAGCTGCGTTCCCAATGTTCGCCGGTCATTGCCACGTAGTTGCTGCTACGACCTTCAATGGGTATCCTGTGATGCAGATCATTCATGGAATCATAGAAGTACCCGTCCCTCGTGATGTCTAGAAGTGAATCTTTTGACATCGCAGTGGAATTGATACCTTTCATGCCTCGTTTGGCGACCTTCTCATTCAGGTCTTCCAACATCCCTTTGACTGGTGCTTCTTGGTTGAAGGGTTCCGGCATGAATAAAGCCAAGAGATTGTCTGCAAATAATTCCAACCTGTCCCAAACATCATTGGATGCAAACGCCTCATAGGGAAAGTGATCTGGATTAGGAGGAGGTGGCGGCCCAAGAGGTGTGTGTTCTGGTCGTACCTGTCGCTCTTGACTCTTGACGATGCCGATCACCCTCTTTATTCCAGCAAAGAATACCCTTGTTACCTCCTTGCCGTCGTCCGTCTCTGGGTCATACTTGCTGAGCAACACTCTGAGGGACCTCGCGAGGCGCTCTTGGATGGCTCCACCCTTGGCTTCAACGGCACAATAACAAGCGCTGATAGAGTAGACGGGTGGTACCCCTCTCTCCATCCACTTCTCTGCCAGTTGCAGAGCTTGTCCTGGGTCCATGTCCTCGACGAACTGTCTAGGAACAAGTGTAGGACTCTCCCCTCGTCTGCTACCCAATTTCTGGAGGTGTTCTTTCAGCTTCTTGGCTGAGGCCATGCTCCTCCCTGTGGCCCCATAAACAGTAGAACGGAACATGTTGGCTACACAATCTCCACGATGTAGGGATGTTGTCAATCTCCAGAAATGGCTCACGAATGCTAATGAGTTCCCCCTTTGTGGTAGGGTTGCCGGTGACAGCCCACCAGTGATTGGATGGAACTCAGCGAACTTCTTCTTGGCAAATTGCTGGATCACGCCGGCACCAAAATGGCTAGCTTGGTTGATCTCAAAATCTTGCTCAAGATGATTGCGAAAGGTAATGACACTGGCGCATGAATCATGAGTGTCATGGTTGTTTTCACAAGTGAATTTCTTCTTCTTAGAATCGTGAACCGACTGAATGATCTTGTCAAATCTTTTATTGATATTGACTTCTGAACATGGGTTACCGTTTGACATGGAGGGATGCGGCGATCGCGACCAATCGTAAAGCACAGGAGCACGGCTGGTCACATGCTGCTTCTTCCACAATGACAATGCACGTTTGTTCAAAGTCTCTATCATATGCTGCGCAATTCTAAGAGTATACAATTGAGTTACTCTCGTTTCTCTTCCGGCACAAGGTGCATGCTGATGTTTATGATCACACTTCTTCATCAAACTTTGAAACTGCGCCCCCCACGACACAATCCTCCACGGCTTCTTGATGGGTATATTTCTATGACCATAATGAGTTGCGAGGCCATACATACATCCGTCGAAGTCATGTACGTGTGATTCCGTGCCTTCTATCAGAGTTGTCATTCTATCATCTCTCCAATACTCGCAACCTCTAGGTAGCTCAGTAAGCGCACATGCTCCTATTGCGAATACATGGTCAAGTGCATGGGCAAAGCAATTCCACAATGACCAATACAACTCTTGATGTTTCTCAATCTGCATTTCGGCCTTTATACTTACAGTCCTATTCAAGCGATTCCATGCAGAACCACCAGTGCAAGGACCCGCAAAGAAGACACAATCAAGACTGGACCGGACACATGCTTTCACTTTATTGATGCCATAAGCAGAGCAGGCATCGTCGTCCTCTGTGATTGTCACGATGTTCATGAACTGCTTCTTCAAACAAGTCTGGAGAAAGGTAAACCAATTCTGTTCTTCAGCACACATGAGGACTAAACATGGGACATTTCTTTCGAGCTCTTGTAGCATGATGCATCTATCGAAGATATCTTGAGGACCCTTGACGTCTTGCTGATGGAGTTCGAACTGATATTTGTGTGACCGTCCTGATCTCCTTTGTAAGACCAAATGCAACACGGGTTTTCTTCCCGGAGGTGTGTCACTTGCAACATATTTTGCTGTTTGTGCAATGAACATGTGCTCGTGGGCAATGGTGTTCATCCCCCACGCTTGTATGCCTGTTGCAATCGCCGTGACATCGCCCTTTTGCTTGTTATTGCTGTTGTCTGTCGTTTCATGTTGTGGGCTGTGTCCGTGACCGTTGGAAACGATCAGGAATGTTGTATTTCCTATCCATGGATCGTCCTTACCTACGGAATTACCCTTGAAACGCCAGGAATCAACTTTTGTGTCCTTACCGCTCTTGTAGTACTTCTCAGTCCTACGATAATCAGACAAATCCGACAGCCGGACAGGACAGTGTGAGTCTTCACTAGGGACAAACTCTTGTGTTCTCGGCACATTATGCACTCGGGTGAGTGTGTCGCCATCGCGTCGCCATTCATCTCGGTAATTTTTATTTGTTTTTGGGTTTTTCCCCTTCGAATCCAGGCGCGCAAAATGGTCTTGCGCCGCACCGAAAGCGCGAATTGATGCACCGTCCTGCCCCCCACTCCCCCCATGAACAAGACGTAAAAGCGTGTTGATCACACGAAGGGTGGCAGGATGACAATTGTTGAGAGGAACCTCTTGTGACTGGAGCAAAGCTGGATCAGTCGACAAGGAGGCAATAGAAAACTGTAGCACAGCGTCTGGAGTCCAAGGAACATTGGCTAAGGCCAGGAACGGAGATTGAGATAAGCATGCGCCCGCCTCTGGAGATGAGGATGCCTTGGAGGCATGATACAGGAAGCATGCGCGTTCGACCCAATGATCAAAGCGCAAGGCTTGCTGCAGTGGCGTAGCTTCTCGTTCCACACAATTCCAGGAACCATTAACAAGGACCCATGTACTCCGACACGTGTCTGACGGTATGTAGCGACCCGGTGGGAAGCGACGATAATAGACTGGGACTTTGACGACATAGATGCAATCTCCATTGGGGAGATCCTGGACACCCTCTTTTCCTGTCATTCCGTTTACAAAGACTGCACGAGGCAAGACCGGAGTCTGAGTGTATGGGAAATTAGGAATGTCATCCGTCTTAGTCTGAAAGATTTGATGATCGATTTTCTTATGATCGACCGATGGAGAGACCATATCAGCCAACTCTTTGGAGCTCAAATCCTCTGGGTCAAGAAGGTTGATCAACATACAAGCCCGGCGCCACGCAAGTGGAGTCCGAAAGGCCTTTGTATGGATATCTGCACACATCTTGTGGGAGATCTCGTAGAGCAGTACGAAATGGTCCTGTTGAAAATGTTCATGCAATGAGACAATGGATATCCCATGAGTGCGTTCAAGATGACGCATGGTGGGATTCTTCCCGGTTCTGGCAACTCCAATCATACCTTGATTATCATCATGGAACAATATTTCAGGAGCTTTGCCCGAGAGCGTTTGCCAGAGGCCGATGGAGGGTATCCCAAAATTGCGGAGAGTGGAATCTGCCGCGACTATTTCTGCTTCAGGTGTTGAATGGCTGATACATCCTTGACGCTTGCTCCCCCCAGCAATGGGAAATCGTGTACGCTTACCTTGTACGTGCATGTGAGAGCCCGACGTGGAACGAAGGGTCTCACCGCAACCAGCAAAATCAGCATCAGCGAAGATTCCGACTGAGAGAGTTGCGATCGGATCGCCAACCCATCCAATCATGCGCTTGTCTAGAGTGCTGTTGACATAGCACATGAGATGATGCAAACGAGCATCATCATTGCTGGTCCATTTATTCACATTCCTGGCCAGCATGTTGATTGATCTCAATAGATCGAATCGAGCAATTCTGGCAGCGTACAACAACTTCATGAGTATACTCGCTGCATGTGGCGCCAAAGAACCACGGTTTCCATCGTCCGGAGTGACGTCAGATTCGGACTTGGAATGCAACTTACCAGAATACTTGGGGTCAAAGGTGTTAGCACACCATGGACACGTAACGGCCTCTTTCCCTGGAGCGGGTGCTCGTGCGGGATGAGATTTGGTTTCTTCTGGGACGCTTGGTGTCGTGACCTTCTTCAATTTTGTATCATGACCGACAATGTCTAAATACTTCTCGACGGACAGTTTCAACAATCCTTCCATGTTATATGAGACGGTGTTGACTACTGTTCCATCATGGAGTTTGGACTCTCCTCGTGTGAGCATGCAGCCGAGATAAAGTCCAAGATCAGTCTCGGGCTCAATCCTGAGTTTCGTTCGTAGCATAGACCATCCTTTGGTCATGTTCTCGGTTGGTCCGGCAAGTTTCAGGTCGTCCACATATATAACGAGGAGAAGTTTCAGGCCTTCATGAAAATACATTGATGGCCATTCATCACCAATTGGCTTGAAGCCAAGTTGGCGCACCTGCGTATCGCAATGCTTCTCCCACATTGTACCTGCGTCCGGATGTCCATACAAGGCTTTGAGGAGGCGTACCACTGGTCGATGATACTTTGATACATCAACATCATCTGGCCACGCGTCTGACGGTAACTCGACCCAACAGGGCGGTCCCGTAAGAGAAGCCTGAATGTATGCCTGAATCGCATCAGCGAGCTTGACCGAATGTCCGGGAACACATCCATAGAAATCTGCCCATCTAGAAGATTCAAAGGATGCTGGTGAATTGCCTAAGTCCTGAAAGAAAGCTGCTTCCCAATTCTGATTCTTCACTTTGTTTCCTAGCAATACTCCTCTTCCCTTAAATTTTCGTCTCTCATCACTCATTGGCAACTGATAGTTCTTTTCCACAATGATGCCATGGACCCTTGCAAAGTGCACGACCTGCTTCAGAGTGAGCGCTTCTTGTTTTACGTCGTAATACTCCCGAATCACAGAGAAGTCGAACACTCCTTGCTCATGAAGTCCCAACCATTCTTTTCTCATTGAGGCTTTGGCCTTGGGATTCTTCAGCATTTCTGCTCGACTAACAGGTCTGGAGACTGCTGCATTGAACAGGTTCCGATAAGCACTCATCGGGTTCGTTGTGTCGGCATATGTGTATCTTTCTCGATGTTTGGAGATCGAGTTGATGCAGGGCATTGACGGAAATGACAAGTGATGATCTTTCAAGTTCTTTGTGAAATCTTCGGTTGTGCATCTATTGGATTCCGTTGGCATTGCATATGCTACTGCCATATCATTGAGGATTTCTCCACTGTTGACATCAATGATATTGAGTGGATCCCAAGTAGCACGTGGGCCGAACCCATTCTCCACACTCGTCCATTCCTCCCATTCGACTAAGTAATCGTCGTCGCTTGGGAGTTCTGTGGAAAGTGTAGATGCCGAAGATGGACTATAGCCCCCCATGTCATCGTCATCGGTGATCAGTGTCCGATCTTTCTTCAGATCGATGAAGATGTTGGGCGATACGTCCTTAGGATCATCATCCTTATCCTCCTTCTTTTTCTTCTTCCTTTTGTCCTTGCTGGATCCCGCACCTTTACTCTCTCTCTCTTTCATCTTTTCTTTCTCGAGAGCTTCTTTCTTCTCAGCGATAGCTCTATCAGATAGAGACAACGCTTTCCATTCTTCTGGAGTATATTTTGATCTTGGTCTCGGTGATGACCTGAAGAACCTTCTTCCGTCTGATCCAACCTTATATGGATTCCCTTTCCTGTCTAGTTTCACGGTTTCACCATCATCATTCAAGTAGATGATACCATCACTTGCTTTTCCCATGGACATGTGATCCATTGAAGGATCTCCAACTGGCGGGTGATCTTCCCTGCCGGTCGAAGGTGGTACCTTCGCCTTGGCAGGTTTGGACAATATTTTGGAGTGACCGCCATCAGGTTTTGGATCATCATCATCACCGGGATCATCTCGTTCTTCATCATCTGCTTCATGATCTCCAATGGCTTCTTCGTCGTCCTCATCCCTAATCTCCCTTTCCGCAAGCTCCTCAAAATCCATACCGGGCTCAGTTGGTTCGTAATCTCCATAGTCAATCATTTGACTAGGATCTCCGACCTCTGGCTCTCCATCTCTCCTGTCACGGATCTTCATGCCTTCCAACGTATTGTTGATCTTCTCGTATCCTTCCTTCAACGGGAATTCGATAGGAGCGAGGAATACCAGGGTCTCTGTGAGCTGTGGTGTGAGTAGCTTTCTGATAGGGCGATTGGCATCAAATGCAAGGCTTTGATGTGCAAAAGTTTCAAGACTCCACACTCTGTATTGTCTCGACCAGTTCATCCCGGGCTTGATCTCATATCCGGCGAAAATACCTGGGATTCCCTTGGGATCAAACTTGTGCTTCTGCTCAATCCTTCCTTGACTGCTCGGCATGAAGAAGACCTTTGCACCAAAGGGGATCTTCTCTCCATGGAACTCTTTTCCATGTAGCTTGTACCAAGGGCTCACTCCGTCCTCTCCTTCCTCAATGTTCAAAAGATGGCTGACGCATTCTACTGCATAGCTCCAGAAACATGGTGGTAACCCCGCTTCCAAGAGACAAGTTGCGGTTGTCATCATAATGAACTGATTGTTCCTCTCCGCCAGAGAATTGTTCTGAGGATGATTCGGTAGAGAGTGATCGAATGGGATCTTCAGCTGCTTCATAGCCGTCTCAAACTCTGGGGCTTTGTCGGCATAAGCAATCTTGATCTTCTTCAATCCTTTGAAGTGGTTTATTGCATTGACCACGTCCTTGGTAAACCTCTCTTTCGACGGATAGGCCCATATGACGCCTGTGTACCTGTCACGAATGACGAAGATCTCTCGATCAGTACTGATCCCTTGATCAAGGATGTTCCTCGTATCGACAAAATCAAAGGTAACCAGATCTCCAAAAGCTTTGAGCTTTCTCTTGAACGCTCCTCGATGCGTCTTGAAGTGTTTCATCTTTGCTCTGATGCATGACTCACAGTAGGGATTCTTGTAACGATGTGTGAGTAGATGCTCGATTTTCCTGGCATCTGCTTTCAGAGTTCCTCTTCTCACCATTCTACTTGCACCGTCAACAACATCCACCTCGATGTCATCTGCATCATCATCGTCAGCTTCTGGTTCACTGTCTCCGGCGACATCTGATCCTACCTCATCTTCTTCTCCAGGAGATGCCTTGAACTTCTTATTCCTCTTTCTCCTTTTGACTTTTGGAGGCTCAATCACAGGAAGGTCGTCATCATCACACATGATTCCTTGAGGATCCACATCACAGTTGATGAAAGTCGATTGGTAATCAGCTTCATCTTCTCCTAGGGTGAACCTTGCGATCATCTCCGCCCTTGTATCGTCGGTGGGAGTACAGAAGTCACTACCCTTGACAATATATGGGATGTTTCCCTCTACTTCTAACATGATTTTCTTGTAGTTCGGGGAAACCATGTACGGGTTGCCGCAGGCTGGCCATATGAATGTGTATCCTTCCTCCATGCATTTCTTTCCAACAGACAGTACTGAAGGAGACTCATCTAAGACGAATGGGGAGTAGGTAGAGTCAAATTCGTCGAAATGAATGTCGGCGACTCCCTTTGTGGATGTCACTCCATTTGCAGTATAGAATGACATTGATTGGTCGCTTTCTCTCACTTCTAGACCTAATTTCTTGGCTCTGCCTTTCGATATCAAATCATATCCACATCCTGTGTCCATGATGAACTTCGTTCTTGACCCTTTGGCTGGAATGGACAATGTCTTTGTGTCTGCATGATCTTTCTTTCCCTCGCATACATGAGGAATGACTTTATGATGGAAAACTAGGCCGTCATCTTCGTCAAAAGACATAGTGACCGATAGGTCACCCTTTGGTCCAACTGGTATTCGGACCCTCTTGATCTCAGTGTAGGGGACCATCAATATGCCTCTCGCCTCTGCGACCTTTTCTTCAAATCTGATTTGTTCTTTCCTCGTGTAGCAGGTGAGCTCTTTCTCATCGTATCGTTTGATGTCCGGACGTAGAGGTTTCTTTTCTACTACCTTCCATTTGTCCCTGACTGAGTAGATCGCTTCGTTCAACATGATTTCACAAGTCTCTTCATCAAAGGACACTTTTGCACCTCCTTCTCTTGCCTTGGCGGATGCAACAATCCCTTCATCTTCGGATTCGTCCATGAAGAGTTCACCGTCAATGGCTGGGGCTCCAGGCTTCGCCTTAGGCTTCGGTTTGGGTTTTGCCTTGGGCTTTGGCCTATCGTCTCCTGAGTCAGCTGGTGCAGATATCCCTTTCTTAGGAGAGGCTTTTGGGTGATGGTAGAACTTGCAATCCTTCCCTTTGTCACAAGTTCCTCGAATCCACATCCAACATACTGGCTTGTCACTCTTTCCGACAGAAGATCCTCTGGATGGTGATCTGGGTTTCTTGTGACTGAATGGGCAATCTTTCCCCATAGTGCAGTTCCCTTTCACGAAGAATTTGCATGGTATCTTCTTCTTGTCTGTACTCGGACTTCGGCTGCGATCCTTTCCATCACCTTTACCTTTCCCCTTTCCCTTTTTGTTCTTGTCTTCAGGATGCTTCTTGGGATTGGGTTTCGGCTTCACTGCAGCAGCGTCTTCTGAGACAACCTGTTCTTGTTGCCCTTTTGGTTTCTTCTTCGGATCAGCTGGTGCAGCTTTCAGTTTTGGAGCAGGTCCGCCTGGTTTGAGATTCTGAAAGATATTGGCCACATTCTTCACTGCCTTCTCCTTTTCCAGGATCATCCTGTCTTCAGTTTGCCGTTCGATGTGCCTTCTGATCATATCACGTAGATGTTTGTATGTCTTCTTGGCATCATCGTCGTTCATGCTGTTGTAGGCGCTGATGTCGTATGCCATGAGGTTTGAGTTCCTGATCTTTCTCCATAGGAGATCCCGAAGAGTTTCGTCGCTCGGGACGTCAACGGGCTTCATTCCTGCCAGAATCTCATCCCAAGTGTGGAAGAACAACGATAAGTTCTTGTCTCCTTGATATTCTAGTTGGTAGAGGTGCATTGAAGTATATAAGACTTCCACATTTGATGTTGTCTTGAAATTCATAAGGATCAGGGCTAGGACCTCTCTTCCCTTTATGAGGCTTGATGTTCTCCCTTTTGCATTGATCCTCGTCCTCAACTTCATAGCTACACCTGAACCATCATCTTTCGCATCCATGACGACCTTGGTAAGAGCTAGGCCGAGTTTGGCATCGATTGAATGGAATCTTTGGTCTCCTGAGTCGACAAACTTGTCCGGATCAGGATCGTCCATGGCTTCTTTGATCCAGTCGATCCAGGGCTCTTGATCTGAATCATTGGCCGCAATGATGATCGATTGAATGAGATTTGCCTTCCATAGTCCAAGATCATTGATCCTGGGCCATGACGGAACGTTTATCTTTGATTCTTCCTTCCTCGATACTTTCATGATTGTAGAGGTTGCCGGTGCAAGATGAGATGAAGAGGATGCTTCTGCTTCTGAAATCTTGTCCCTCAATGATTTGTTCGCCTCGGATAGCTCAATTCATTTCTCCCTTTCCTCGGCGTACTCATTGTGGGTTTCGGCATACCATTGATACATCTCATCTCGGCTCTCTGTCATCTTATTGTACCCGTCCTTGTAGTGCTTCGCCTCCTCTTTTGCGTTCCGAATCTCATCTTCCTCGGACGCGTGGGTTGGTAACCCGCGGTCTCTGGAACTAGGACGCTTGCTGTACCGAGAGACTATGGGTGCCATTCGTGCTTCTGCTTTTAATTTCGCATTTTCCATAATGACATTCTTTGTCTCCTTCTGGCTTTCCAATAGTGCATTCTCCAGTTCTCTGATCTTCTGTTGAATTTCAGCACCATCATCGCCGAACATAGGAGCTCTCATCATATTCTCTCTTTTCAGCTGTGCGTTGGCTTCGGATAGAGCGAGGTTGACGTCTTTCAATTGTTGTCGTTCACGGATGGAACTTTCTAGGACTTCGTTGTTGAATATTTCTCCTTTTGCGATAACCTCCTTTGCGACGTTTGCTTCGTATTCATGGTGGCTCGCCTTCATTTCTGCCATTTCTTTAGCAGAGACTTCAGTCTGGCATACAAACATCTCCATCCTCGTGCCCACTTCCATCTCTCCTATCTCCGCTCTCGCGTTGAGTTCAGCTCCACGTGCCATAGCTAGTTGACCTCGTAGATGATCAATAACCAAAGCTTCCTGATTGCTCTGATCTTGAGATGAGTGAACACTGTGTTGAAGACGTCTTTCCCTGACCTCACTGTTCCATTGTTCTTCTCTCTGGTGTTGGATCACCTCGTGCATGTTGACATTCTCATCCTGTAGCGCAATCATTCTAGCTTGTATCTGGTCAGCTATTCCGACGAAGGCTGTGTTCTCATCCTGAATGGCTTTTGATCTTCTATTGATCGCCAATGAAGATTCATTCTGTTCTTGGATGTGTCCAATTGCTGCTTGAAGCTCTTGGGACATTCTGTCCTTCGTTGCTTTCACAGATTCAAGCTCTGAATGTTCTTGATGAGTTTCTTGTGCAAGCTCTTGATATCTCATGTAGATATGTTCAGCTGTCGATTCCGCCAAGCGTAGCTTGTGTTCGAGCTCTTCAATTCTTATTGTCGCTCCTTCGTCTTCCTGTGTCATCTCTTGTAGATGTTCCTGCATCTTCCTGTTGTAGTCAGACATTTGCCTGAACTCCACTTCAGCCTCGTGGTGTAGTCGTGAGTATCCGGCTTGGATGCATTCATATTCTTCATGAAGAAAATTGTATGCGTTTCTCGCCGATCTCAATTCTTCACCTAGCTGAATCTCTCTTCTTTGCTCTTTTGTTCCTCTATCATCGTCACGTCTCTTCTCTATACTCCTTCTTGGGGATCTCGCGGTAGACGTTATAGGCGATGTAGATCTTGTTGTAGCTCTCATCGATCTTCTTGGTCCTACGGGTGCAAGATCGGTCAGATTCCGAGCCGGTGGCACGGATCTTTCCGAGATTTGTGATCCAGTAGGCATAGTGATAACGTCAGCATTTGCTGATGAATCAGTACCCATTGTAGAGTCTGGTGACGAAATGGTGTTGGGACCACCAGGAGCAGCGAATGAATAGGGTTCGCTTCCATTTCCTCCTGAGCTTGACATTGCAGGTTTCTGTAATGACTAGTCTTGTTCTTGGTCTCGTGTAGCTCGTACGGCTATAAAGAGCGCGTACGGCTGATAACCTGCGAGTGGATCTTAATCAGCGAAGTTTGAAGCTATCACTGACGGTCCATAAGCGGCGTAGCGTCGGAACGGAAACCGCACCTTTTCTAGTCGCTTGATCCTTGAGCCAAAGTACATATGGTACATATATATGTACAAGTTGCACTGTACGTGTCGCTGCACTTCCATTCGCAATATATATATATTAAGAGCTAGAGCTTCTACTGAACCTCGGTCTCACAAGACTAGGTGGTGGAAGTGTTTGCTGTAGAAGCCAAAGTGAAGAGTTTCATGAGGCTTTTTTGGAAGAAGCAATTTAAAGTCGACCACTATCTTTAAGACAAAGTTTCGGAGTCTTCAACAAATGGTTGTAGCGGCAGGCGGCATGCACCGCCCCACCATATGCAGCGATGGCAGCACCACCTGTCGTAATAGCAGCAATGGAGCCACCACAAAGAGCACTCACATCCAGGAAGTCTTGGCAATGAACGACAATCAGATTGATGAATGTCACAACCTGACTAATGTATGCCACTGCTCCTGCAATGTCCACCACACACAGCGCATCTGGAATTCCCTTCAAGACATTCAATGGGTTCTTTTCAGTCGCAAACTTGCCGCATCAGTTTACATTCACAGCTTTGTTGATGGCAAGCCCCATGTTGGCGATGTTGGCAGCCACCATACCAACGTCTACGCCACACTGGACTCCGTTGCCAACAGGTCCTTCGCCGATCAAAAGCCTGCGGCCGGTTCGGACAGTTTGGTCGCCCAAAACGCTGATTTGTGTCGTGGTCAACGAAGGAGGAGTTGGTGTGCACACAGCAGCACCCAAACAAGCACCAGCGGCAATCTCTCCGAAGGCTGCCACCAAGCCACTGACACCTGCTGCACACACAGAGTCCACATTAAGGGTCAAAGCACAGTTTGAAGCTGCCAGAGAAATCTTTGCAGCAGCATTTCCCACCCAAGCGACCAAAATGGACGCATCGACCTGACAAGCTAATTCGGACTCGCCGTCACGAGGTGGAGGGCAAGTTCGGATGATGCCATTGATGTCATCCCCCATGCCCACAACTGACACGAAAGCTTCCAGAATGTTGAAAGCACATTCTGCATGCCCAGCTTCCTTATTGTGCTGTCCACGACGGAAGTCCTTGATTGCTTGGCGGTCTTTCAGAACTGCAAGGGTGTCAAGCTTGCGAACGTGATGTTCCTCCCAGTCCTTTTGAGCATCATGCCCAGCCTTCTTCATTGCCTTCAAGACAGTGCTCTCTGCCAGACTGCGATTCTTGACTTTGAGCAATTTCTTGGTGGTCTTCAGAATTGCATCATCCACATTCAGCTCGGTTTTGCCCTGCAAAGCGTTCAAATTGATGCACTGGTTGGAGAAGCGCATCGAAGCCAGTCCAAAGACTACCAAGAGAGCTCCAACCACACCGAAGGTCTTTTTCACATGCGGCCAGCCGCGATTCTGCACCACAAGCTCTTGGTCAGAGCCACTCTCTGGTTCAACGCGCGAGACAGCCAGCATGGCAGTAGATTGAACTGCAAAGAAGTCGCGTGGATGTGCGTGGACGTGGAGTTTAGAGCCAAAGCTTGACGCGACCTCATTTGAAGAGGTAGAAGTAAGTCACGAAGGCAAACCTTCCTCTATCAACTTACCCAGTGATCAAAGGGCCAGCTCACGTGCACAGAGTGGGCCCTTCTCTGTCTCCAGCCTCCCAGGTAAGGAGCAAGACTGTCCAAGACAAATCCTGCCGGCACTGTCCGGGACATATCATTGAACCGCATCACTGACTTATGCTCAGCACTATTCCTGTCTTTGCATGTCTCCAACTTCGAGTCTATGTAGCAAAACAAGATAAACAAGAATACCAAGTAGGTTCATCTGTATGTCTTATGCAGCCTTTTTATTGTCTCACAATGAACGTCTCAACGCTCCAGGAGGGTGCTGAGGGTGAAATTGCGGCTTTGCCCCATTTGAACGAACTTCTGTGTGAACCTGCAGTTGAGAGGACGAAACAAAAGCACACAAGCACCCAACAAAAGTCTGTTGGTTCAAGACATTTTGGGTCATTCAATCTCTATGTACAAACAAGCAGAGATACAATCTAGAAGAACACGTGTGAATTATTCCTGTCACACCACTAGCATTGCAGCTTGAAGCAGGGCCACTGTGCACAGATAAAAGACCCAGGGTTGACAACAAAATGCAAGAGTGGATTCAGCACCTATGGACAAGACGGCAAGAGGAAACAAACAAGTTCTGACACCAAAGGATCTGAATAAAAAGGTTCTTCAAGCAGGCGGGCAGGGAGTCTTCAGCAACCAATTATCCGAAGAGAGCACATAGTCGAAAAGTTGCCAACAACATTCTTACAACTGTCGAGTCGTTGGGTCGGACTCACCAAGTGCGCCACAAATTGACAAGATCATTCATCTTCGCGTCGCCATTCATAAACTCTTTCATAGCACGCTTCCAACCCGCAATCCTCGGAGCAAAGAAATCCCCAGGTCTGCAGAAGTCTGGGCGGCCAGCAGACGACCTTTGATGTTTCTCTACGATTGACCCTCAAACAGCAAGTCGTGGCAGCCTGGCAGCTCTCCACTAGCAGGACAAAAGAACGCTCCTGTTAACCCCACTCGGCCACAAAAACTTTCACTTGGGCGCCAGCTTTTGAATCTTCTCTGGCACCTCGCCATCTGGCAGTTTCCTGGGCATAAGCTGACTGATAGCTTCATAAAACTCCGGCCCCATCTTGTTGCCAAGAGCCCTAGATTGATCAGTCTATTGCATTCTATTGCAGGAACGCTGTGCAAACAAGAAAATAAATGATCGGTTTTGGACACGAAACCCCTGGTGATGGTTGAGAGCCAAGATTGTGCATGTCATCACCAGCATGAGTTGGGATGTGCAAAATTGTATGAAGCTGTCTGACAATGAAAGTGCAAAGCAAAAAGCCCTATGACAAGTGCTAAATAACTTGCTGAATTGGCCTCCACGACACACTAACCTTTACTGCCCAGCCCACAAAGAATAGCCAAGACTCCGATCGTGCCATCCCCGCGATCCTCGTTCCGGACTAGCGTAACTCCTCCCGGGCAGACCAGGCAACACCATTGAAGACACTTGGTTGGGGACCATCAATGAATGCTTCAAAAGAAGGCTGGCCCTCTCTAAATCAATATGATTTCATAAAGATCGACACATGGCTGTCAGAAAAGGAAAAGTAAACAAGAGCTCGCCCAGCTCGCCTACCCTCGTCTGAGAAAGCCGCTTTAGGGTCCAGCATGGCGCCAAGATGCTGATCAAAGGTTCCTAGTAGCTTCTTGTTACTAGTAAGGCCAGGAGCTACTAGTAGCGTCCTTGCTCCTAGTAGCGATGCCCTTTGCTCCTAGCAGCGTCCTTGGGTGAGAAACCGTGTCAAAAAACAAGCTGTCTCAAGCAGCTCAAGCATTCAGCATAAACAAATTGTGCTGTAGCTGTAGCTGTGTGTTTTTGGATGTGTATAAGGAACTTTACAAAGTATTGCACTAACCTTGGTCCAAGTGCAGCCAGAGCTTACAATGAGCTTACTTGACACACCGCTCAGAACCTGGCCAAGATATCCTTCACAGGTGATTTCGTTCCATGAACTCTACACCTCCTCTCCATTGGTGTTCATCTTCGAGCTTCCTACGCATCGCAAATTGTGCCTGTCTGAAAGCATCTGCCATGCATAAAGCCCGAACAAAACCCAGCAGCCCAGCAGTCGCCTTTTCATCTCAAAGAAGGTTTTCTCCATACTAATCATGCATCTAGTGCAATAGCCAATACATTCATCCATTGTCGGATCCAATTACCAACTACGCAGCATGGAGCCGATTGAAAACACCTTCTTGATGGAAAGGTCATAGAGGATTTGGACCAACAAATTTATGTTTCCGACTGCAATATCAAAACAAACAAAGCAGCGAGAGGCATGTGTTGTCCCTCCACCAAGTGAGGGCATTGAAACCTGTGCTTGGCAACAATCTTCGTGTCACCATGAATTGTAACCACCGAACGCACAAACCGTCGTTCTTTCTTCCTCGAACACAAAAGGCTTCCATGTAACGTGTCACTCAACAACCGCTCGAAGCACCTCAAGCGAAACCAAAAATGAAGGAGGGTTTTGGCTCCCCCTTCCTGAATCTTTCAGGATCTCAAAGCCTGAAAGAAAACTTATGGCACCCTATTCGCGCCATCACAGTGAAAAATTCACATCCAAAAGCAGCCCAAGCCCTTCGTTCATCCTCTTGGAGGTCTATGCTGAAGGTGGTCTAAGGAAAAAAGCAAGCAACGTCAACAGCTACATTCACCCTCAGAATCCCGCTCAAAACGCTGCCAGCGCCACCACTCACCCTCAACAAACTCCATGGATGCGCCATGCTCACACTCACACTTCATGCCCTTTCACACTCATCCTTCAGCACGAGCCAGTCCCAGCGCCACAACTCTGCTCAGGAAGATCGGACACCCTGAACAACACGCTGTAGCCAGACCAACGCTGCTGGAGGTAGTGCATTCCATGACTCCCTTTTTCTCAAATCTGCTCGGATCATCTTTCGTCCATTCTCCAACCATGCCACCGTCACAACTGTTGAAGCCAAGCCGTGAGCCGCCGGAGGCATAGACATGTCGCTATCAAACAACTTCTTCCTCAGACCGCCATGTCGATGGATCTTCGTGGTGACCACGGACCGAGGAAAATGAACCATGACCTCATGCGGCTGACCATTCAACGGCATGTTGCAGATGTAGCGGAGCACACAATCCGCAAGCAACCAGGAAAATCCTGCCAGCTCGTCACCCCGTAGGCGCTTCAAAAACACCTGCATGGTCTCTCCTCCTCGTGATGTGAACGTCTCGAAGAAGATGTTGCTTGGAACCCTCCCAGACGCCACAACTCTCCCACAATCTCGTGCATGCACAAAGCCTGAGCCTCCACCTGCCCCACCTTCGTGCCCAGGAACACCTCGATCTTGTAGACCCTCTTCAGCTGCTCCTTCATGCCCTAGAGCACCCCGATCATGTGGATCCTCTTCAGCTGCTCCTTCATGCCCTTGAGCACCCCGATCATGTGGATCCCCTTCTGGTAGAGATTCCCGTTCAGGAAGAGGAACATTTGTGCTGCCCTGCAAACTTCGCACCACCACTCCTGAGCTCCCAAATCCCCCTTCTCCCCGGGAGGTGTTAGAGAGCCTTGAAGTTACCACAAGCGGAGCTGTGGACACCTTTTCGATCACCAACTGAGCCACCCTGTCTCCAACCTCAAAGACCTTCGTGGTGTTTCCTTGGTTGACCATGATCACCTTCAACTCCCCCCGGTCGTCGGAGTCCACAACACCACCAGCCACATCTAGCCCTTGGGATGCCAAAGAACTCCGTGAGGCCAACCGCCCATAGCACCCCCTAGGCACCTCAACAGCAATGCCCGTGGAAATCAACTTGCGTTATTGAGGAGCTACTCGACACTGCATGGTGGTTGACAAATCCCATCCTGCAGCCCCATCTGACCCCCTCGTCGGGACAATCGCCTCATCATTCAACAGCTTCACCTTCACCTCCTCCTTCCCAGACATGAGCCGCTTGACAATCACCAGGCCCACATCCTTGATGAAATGCAAAAGACACACCAAGCCTGCCAGAAATACCAGCCAGCCCAAATCTCCTGCAAAAGAGGACGTCTGGGTTGTCGGAAATTCAACCTTCTCACACACCTCACTTGCTTCTCCTTGAGGAAGCAACGATGCACCCGTCAGCATAGCCGCAATGCACCTTGACAATTTCACACTCTCCCCAGCAGCCAGTGTTTTCACCTCCTTCACGACGCTCGGGCGAAACCTCTCCAGGGATTGTGTAGGGAGACCCTTGGTAAGAGCATCAGCCCACAAGACAGTGCCGCTTCGATGGGTCAAAGAAACTTCCCCCGCTTGCACTGCCTCAGCTAAACAACTGGCACGGATGCGAAATGTCGTGTCCTCCAACCTCCGCGAGCTCCCGACGCAAGGACTATAGCTGCTCGATTGTCATTGTAGAGCTCCAAAGTCACCTCCTCCATGAGCAGCTCCACCAACGACCGAACCGAGCGGCCGGATTGAAGGCCCTCTACCAAAGCCGTGAGTTCTGCCTCTGCTGTGGACAAAGACATCAGACCTTGCTTTCTACTTTCAAAATGATGGAGCCCGACACACTGTGACTGTCACCTGGACTGAAGGATGCATCGACCAACACCTCCACAGTGCCTTTTCTTCGCGGACGCCCCCGAGCAAGATCAGGATCACGATCCAAAGGCACCTCCGTAGGGTAGTGCAACCCCAGATCCATAGTCGAGCGGACATATGCCAGAACTGCCTCCCCCATCGCCAGCGTCCACGTAGGCTTCTTCACCGCCCATTGTGACATCTTCATCACGGCCCAAGCAAGATCTGGTCTGGTCTTACCCGAAAGCCACAACAACTCACCTGTAATCTTCTGAGCAGCCCTCACCTTTGCCAACGAAGGAGCATCTTCTTCTTTTTCTTCAGGAGTCCTGATGAACGTGGCCGTGCCGCCACCCACATGCCTCTCCAACACCGCACGCACATAGCTTCCCTGATGGAGGTAGTAGGTGCCGTTCTCCAGGCGCTGAATCTCGATCCCCAAGAACCTCATGGGAGCTCCTCCAAGACTGGCGTACTCAGGATTTGACGTCTTCCAAGCCCTCTCGATTGTGCCTGAGGCAGCATCTGTCACTTCCTTTGGTCCCACCATTAGCACATCATCAACGTAGACAATCATGAGTCCAAGCACCGAGCCCCACTCCCTCGAGGAAGACGACGATGCCTCACGGACTTCTTGAATTGCCCATAAATTGGCATCCTTCAAGGGCCGAAAACTGAACTTCACCTCAGTCTCCCCCTCCTCTTCCTTTGAAGTCAGGACACCAATCATCTTCTGCAGCTCCGCATCACGGTATACACTCCAGTCCTTTGGTGAGGTCACCAGCCCATACATAGCTGAAGTGATGACCCAATGTTCATCTGCCTTGGCCAGGTCGGCATCCACCAGGATTCGAGGCGGCTTGACAATGAAAGCAAAAATGCCGACTTCACATCCAAAGAGAGGCAACGCCAGTCATGAAGTGATGCGACACGAAGCATAGCCCGCAGCTGAGTCGAATCCGCCCCCGCGTACACCTCATCACCAGACCGAGCTTCCATGTAGTTCCCACAGCAAACGATGCGTGCTCGGCGTCTTCCGTCTCCCGCTTTTCGAGTGAACACGCCCATGCCGGGGATGATCTCAGCTCTCTGCCCCTTTTCTTCAGCATCGTGAACCAGGTCTAAAGCTTCCTTCTCCGAAACCCTCTGAATGGCCTGGTTCGAGTCGAAGTTGGTGATCTCTGGGCGCCAATGGCCCTGAAACTCATCCCATCCCTTGGTGGTGATCATCACACGTTGTCCCCAAGGAAGTAGCCGAGGCGTTGAAAAGCCCAGAGCAGCAAGCTGTTGCCGACCACGACGTTCCCCAACATGTTTGGCCATCAGTGGCCAAAAATCTTCACCTTCGTCTGCAGAGCGTATCAAAGTGTTGACCGCGCGCCGAATCACCCCGATCTCCGCTTCTGCTCTTCCATTTGCTTTCCAATCGCTCCCACAAGTGAAGGTTCGATAGAGGCCACGATCCTCACACCACTTCTTTGTCCCCCTCATCTCTCCAGCCGCATCACTATGCACCCTTCTCACATCCAACCCCAAATACTTGAGGCGGGCCACCATGCGCGCAAGGCAAGACTTCACCTCCGAGACATGCCGGGCGGTCAATGTTTCCACCATGGTGTAGTTCTGGATCTCAACCTCCTCTGCTTCCACCTCCAATCTCTCCCACTCATCAAGGAGCCTTGGATCTCCTTCCTCAACTTCTTCTTCACCTTCCACAAGAGCCGGCAGGCAGCATTTCTCCCGGATCCATCTCCTCTTCTTCCACCTCCGGAGCTTTCAACGCTTCCTCCAGGCTAAGTGGCAGCGGCTTGACCTTTCCGTCTATCTTCCTCACTGGGATCGTGAAGACACCCACCATGAAATAGCGAGACTTCTTCCATCGATCTTCACCTGGGCGGAACGGACCACAAATGTCCACACTCAAGGTCAGCGCATCTGGTCGTGGTACTTTTCTGTGGTGACGCCCCTTTCCACCTCCCTGCAAGCACGTAGCACATTCTCTTGAGAACGGAATGTGATCATTCAACACGTGCTGCTTCCACTGATCAGAAGTCATCTTTGCCGCTGCAACCCGATCTGTCTCTAACTGGTCCAAAGCCTTATACAAACAATACGCTCCTTCGTTGGCAATTCCTTTCACCCCAAGCTCATCAGCCTTGCCATTGGCACACCTGACCACGTTCGAGCATGGATCCAAGGAAAAACCGAATGCTTCTTTGGGGTAGCTTCCCCAGATGATGTTAGACAAGGGTATGTCTCCTTTAAACAAGCCATCGAAAACAACTTCAAGATGACGGGCAGAAGCACTCAGATTACAATTGACAAAGCGAGCCACTCGCACGTCTACCACTCACGGTGAAGGGATTCGACAGCAGCATGTATCTCTGAGCGTCTTGGGCAACGCGCATCCGCGCAAGGTAGTCCCCATGGAGCGAGGGCTCCTCGGGCGCCACACAGCCGCTACCAAGGAGCGTTTTGTCATCGTAGTTGACACAGCAGTACCCCGACTTGAGGCCCTCCCAGCCAGCAGTGGTGTCGCAGAGGCTGACAGGTGGACTTGGCTGCCTCTAACAGCTCTTCAGGCTCGCATCTTTGGGGGAGGCAACTTTTTAGGCTTTCCGGCGACGTTGCCCGATGGAGTCGCTTCCCGTGTTCGCTATGTGCGTTTGCCAGCGGCTGAAGGCCTGGCATCGTTTGTGGGGGGTTGCTGATGATAGGACGGTGTGACCACTGTTCTTGATCTCTCACCCATCTCCCCTCTCACAGGACCGTCGCCTGGCCTGCGGACGGAGTTTCGCGTCTCAAGCCGGCCACATCAAGGCTGGAGCGCAACGCGTGTGTGAACACTTTCGTTCCCGCCCGCATACTGTCTTGGAGATTGAGCCAGAGGGGCACAAGCTTTTGCTCGGTCCCCCGTCGTGAAACGAGCTTGTTGCTTTCTATAGGGGTTCATGGCTATACAACACTGCAACATGTCCCATATTTGTTGCTGAGGAAACCAGGTTGCGCAAAGTGTCCGGGCGCAACAATCGGAGGGTGAGCTCGAAGCCCTCCATGCCAATGGGGCGGCCATTCATGGGCAGATGGCCGCGGCCGTGGCCTTGTTGGCCATCGCTTCGGGCGGCGGTGAATTAATTTGACGCTTCTGGACAGGCGGTCATCACGGCGACCCATGTTCAGGCACACGTGTGCTCCGTGTTTTGTAATTTTACCGCGCGGCCCGTCCAGCTCAAGCAAGATGCCCTTGGAGATCTCAATCTTAAAGTCCAACGGCCACGCCGCCCACGAACGACTCTCTGCTGTCCGATCACCAAGGCTCCCTGCCACGGTTGGAATCTCTCCATATCGACGGTGATCACATAGACCTTCAAGTCGATGTAGGTACATTATGTTGGTCCCCAAAGTCGTAGGCTTTCGTCTGCTATGTCCCAACGCTCCAAGGTTCAGACGGACTTCCGTGATGTTGAACTTCTCCATGAAGGCTCTCCACTCTGGCCAGGCAAAGAAGGATGGGTATTCCACGGGATCATCTTGCCCCTTATATTCTTCCGGGTCCGCCCTTGCTGCCAATGCCAGGGAGTAAAGCCACAGCTGCCTCATCCATAGGACTGCATCGTTCCAGGCCAGGTCACGAAGATTGTCCGACAAAGCCTCCAATGCAAATCTTTCTGGACCTGAACGAGCTCTCAGCGGCGGTGGACCAGGTTGGCGAAATCTCAACTTGGAGACTGTCCTGCAAGGCGGACCTCCCAAAATGACGTCAACCGCCCCTCGCTCACACAAATCCGCCAAGAAACTTGCCACCTGATCCGACAACAGGTCTTGCGAGGCATCCACCATCTTGTCCAAACAGATCACTGCTCTGGTGTTGGTCTCTAGCCTCTTCCTCCACCAGGCCTGCTCAGGACCTGACAACAAATGGATCACCACGGACTCGGCAGTGGAAAGGCGCTTCCTCTGGCGACGGTTAAAAGGAACATTCTCCCCAGACCACTTGCCAGAAGGAACCACTCGAGTAAGAAGTTCATCCGGAACCTCTGGCCACATCTTCCGAAGATCCACCAACCATCTCCAAATGCTCGGCGAAAGATCTCCGGGATCACCCGCTCTCAAAGCCCGCACCCGGCGGTCCAACTCAATCTCTTGCTCCTCCAACTCCTTGATCAACCGAAGAGCAACTTTCAGGTCAACCATGGGGCATCCAGCTTCAAGCACCACCTCCACCTTCACTCCTGATGGATCAATCATCTCAAACTCCTCACCCTCCCACGTCACTCTGTACCCCAGCTTGACGACCACAATCAACTGGGTGTCGAAGTCTGTGACAAGGGTGCCTGTAGACTGGACTTGCCGTAATGTTGCAACTCCGGCCGCAAGTTCCACTTTGATGGGGACAGCTTGTTCGAACTCAGCCCTTGAACGTGCGGGGCGAAGAATATGAGTAGCTCCCCCGGTCAAGAAGTGCACGCACATGGCCAGGTCCCTTGTTCACTGCACAAACCTGCCTTGATCGATGGCCTCAAGGACTTCAAGAGCTGCACGGCTTCTTTCACCAAGGCCTCTGCTGGTGCGGACTGTTGCTCACTCGGAGGAAGAAACATGCCCGAGGTCGCCGACGATGAGCCTTGTGCATCACCAGGCTTGCCCTCCATCTCCTTCCCCTTCTTGTCCTCTGAGCTCTCCTTTTTCACACGCGGCGCATCTTTCACAGGACACTCCGACCACATATGTTGAGACAACCCGCAATTCCAGCATCTGCCCATTTTTGAAGTACCTTTCCACTCATGCGGGAAAGAACACTTTTGACCCTTCTTGCAACCCGACTCCGACAGGAAGTATCTGCAGATTGGCTTGTCTCCAGCACCACCTTTTCCATCATTCTTGATGCCCTTGGAATCAGCCTTTCCACCCTTGGCAACCTTCACGTCCCGAACGTCTTTGGTGTCCCCGATCTCCTTGGGCTTGTCCTTTCCTTCTTTCTTCACTGACTCATCTTTCCCAGCCACATGGTCTCCATCCAAAGCCTTCACTTTCACCGTCTCCTTGATGGGTAGGGTTGAGCCTCCATGGAATACCGCCTCCCCCTCCGCAAGCAAAGACTCCGAGAACTGCTGGATACTCCGCTCCGTCGACCCTCAATGCAGCTCTCGTCACCTGCAATCTGAAGGCCACCTGCGAGGAATGCCGAGCTAAGCCAGCCGCAAAGCGATCCAAAGTAGACAGGAGAAGGACAGGATCTGGTGGTTGTATCCCGAGCTCCTGGACCCTTGTCAGCCATCGACGCCAGGAACGAAGAGCCAGCATCCACTCACTCAGGGGATTTGGGACCTTCTGATCAACCAACTGCCTCAGCAACGTAGTCCTCTCCCCCAAGCCACCTGGTTGGTAAACTCGAAGGATTTTGAACATGATCCCAATGGAGCTGACCTCCCTCTGGGCGACGAGTTCAGAACGAAGTGACTCCGGCAAAGCCTTCAAAAGCGCCACAGAACCTCGCTGTTCGATGCGCAACCACGGGGGCACTTGCAACGCCGGGGGCGACACCGGCACCAGCCGCAACCTCTCCATCGGCTCCGACTCCAGCCACACCCTATACAAAGCACCCGCCACCCGCAGGACTTCATCCCACCACAAAGAGGAACTGGAGCTCATGTCTCGAAGAAACGGGCCAATGGTCGTCATCCAGTCACCCGCCACCAAAGGACCCACCTCCGACTCCGAAAGTTCTGGAAGAGCCGGAAGATCCACCGCCCTGATCGACTCTTGCTGAGCCATTAGTTAGTCCTCCTAGCCAGGCAGCATCGGACCATAAGCACCTCCACCATGAGGTCCACCACAAAATCCACCACCGCCACCTCCAGGAGGTCCACCAGGTCCACCCCCTGGAAACCCATTTGGAAAGCCGCCATGGCCAGGTCCTGATTCCCATTGGTTCCACCATCTCCATGACGATAAGGATCACTTGGGGGTACACCAGAACCTCCACGCCCTGAAACACTCTCTGAACCAGAGACAGGCAGACTGGCTTGATGAACAGGAGCAGCTTGCGTCTCAGCTCCCGAAGACCCTTGACTCACCGGCTGAGGGCACAACTCATCTGATGCTCCCTGAGCTGGAAGCCTTCCTGAAGCCAGGACCATTCCTGCCCCTCCCATAGTCTATACCACCATGCCCTTGCACCGATCCAGCTTGACCCATTCAGGAAACCATATTGAAAAAATCCAACAGGCTTCCTTTCAGCAAAGTCCCATGCCCCGCAGGTACTCCCGGATCATGTCGTGCAAAAACTCCTGAATCAGGTGGAGGAAAAAAATCCCGAACCTCCATGGCGACGATCCTTCGAAGGCATAGTCGAGCCTAGTGACGATCTCATCACCATCATGGCGTGCATCATGCCTCTTTCCTGACCCACTCCATCCCCCATGACATTGCCAAGCCACGCTTGCTGGGCTCCATAGAAACTGCAGCAGAGCATGGAGTACTGCATTGTCTTTCGAGATTGCAGCGAAGTCCTCCACTCACAGGAATGCCTAGAAGGGTGTCCCTCCACAACATTCCGCTGGCTGTCCATGTCCCCGTCAACCCAGACAAAATAGTCCCGGAAGGGGCGTTTGCAGGTGTACCA
>CAXAMN010021708.1:0-38330 GCA_963970005.1 Durusdinium trenchii
TTGCTCTAGAACCTTAGTGACTCACCGCTGAACTCAAAACCGGGGGGTTCTGGACCAGCACGCATTGTTTTTGCACAGAGGGGTTTAGATGCATGCAGGTCAAACTGGACTTGACCCAGACAGTCACGTGGAAAACGGATGGAGAGGGTACCCAAGACTGCCACAGACTACTCGGATAGTGGATACCATGCTTTCCTCCCGGCTGAATCGACAAAAGACATTTGCATGATCAAAATGATGTATTCTGTGCCATTTCTGAGCTCAATCGGGGTGATTTAAAAAAAAAAAAAAACAATCTTCCGCTTCAGGGCTTGAGGATGTTTAAGGAGTGTGTTTCTTGCTTTTCTCGGTTCTGCGGGTGCGGATGCCAGGTCTCTTTGATGCCTGGCCTGCGGTCCATGGGAAGACAGGGACGGAAGTTTTGGCAAGTTTGGTGCAGGGATTGAGGAATTGAGGGGATCCGTTTTTTTGCGTGGTGACAGTAACTCAGTCCCTGCTTGACACCAGACAGCAGATCTAGACCAATCCTGGCATGTGTTGTTTTTGCAATTGAAATTTGTGTGTCCTTGTTGAGCGTTCCGCTTCTTGGTAGCTGTGAATGTAGCGCGTGTTCTGTCTTGTCCTTTTCCGAAATGGCTGCCAGCTCAAAGGCAAAGTCTCAAAACTGCGTGGTGAACTTCACAGAGGGAGAACCTATCACACTCAAAGAATCGAAACAGGAGTTGTGAACGACGACCAAGGTCTACTTGCAGGTCAAACCCAGGTATGGCGTTGAATGCAACACTAGTGATGACATATGATCGATATGATAATGAGGGTTCCTTGGAAAGGTTGGTCAAAGTCATAGTTTTTGGTCCACATACATGTGAGTGAGTCGGAGGCATGCCAGCGATTCTTCACAAGGTTTGACTTATAACTCTTATAACTTGTAACCTTGATCAGCAAGGGCAAGTCAGTTTGAGATAAAACCCTGTACCTGTCATAGTGTTCGACTGCTTGATAGCTTGAACGTGCTCTTCTGCACCCAGAATATGCAGAGATCCCGTCAATGGCGGCGTTGACCGGATCATGGTACTCCAGGCAGACTGAAGCCACCGAGTCGCTCCGCTCAGCGCCTCAGCGCCTCCCAGGAATATGGTGATTCGCTCCTGTATACCTTTAGTGACTTTGCTACTCCAGCAGCTGGCGCATCTCGGGCTGCGAAGTGCTGGTCGAGGTCCGAGGTCGTAAAACGTCGACGGTAATTGGATGCAGAATACAACCTTTAGCCAGACGGATGGGCGGAATGGATGCAGAATTTGCTGCAGAACAGTGGCACCAGATAGGTAGAAGGCTTTGACAAAGAACGTTGACACTTGACACCGAGATCTCCGACAAGCGGAGTTGCCTACTTGGGCAGAACACCATTCACCTTCTCCATGAACTCATGGAGCAGAGGAGCTTTAAGCTCAACGACCCATTTCTCCACGCCCTGTCATGAAATGGCAACACCTTGCAGATGTTCGCTCGATCTGGCAGCAGGAGAACTATATAAGTTTCAATACCCCGGCTTCGTGGCGTTTTGGTACACCTATTTGTAGCAAACATGTTTTATTTGCATATGCTAAGGGCCTTGAAGGCCACTCCCCAGCTCTTGAGGTGCCGCTTGCGCTTGCTGGAGGGTTGTCGAGAGGCCACGTTCAGCGATGCGCCTGGGCCGCCTGGGCAAGTCAGTCGCGGTGACGAAGCGCACTGTAGTTGACACGTGTTACTAGTAGATCATAGTAGCAGATAGCTACTAGCTTCTTGTTACTAGTAGTAATGGCCTGCAACCTAAAAGCGATGGCCTCCACCTAGTAGCTTCTTGTTACTAGCTGCGATAGACACATGAAGGCACATGTCTTGAATGACCTGCGATTAGGATGTGTATTTTCCCGGTAAATTTTCTGGGTAATATGTGTTTGCCCATTCCTGAAGCAAATTCAAGATGAGAGCGCTTGCTAAAGCACAGAATCGATAAACAATGTCCAACTCAACACAGTTCTCGCATGGGTCACCAAGTTTGGGATTCATGTGGCACCAATCAATTTCTTTTCACCTTGCTCGAGCCATTTGGCACAAAGCCCTGAACTGACAAAAAGTGTTTAGATGTTTTTAGATACTTGGAAACACAAGAGCCAATTGACAAATACAGAAGATCCAGTTCTTGACATTCTTGGCACTGCAGCTGAACACCCCCTCGACTGGCCCTGCTCTTCGCACGCCATGTCGGACTCGCGAGTACCGGTGACGGTTCTCACTGGATTCCTGGGATCTGGAAAGACCACACTTTTAAACCACATCCTCGCGGATGCCAGCCACGGCCTCCGCTTCGCGATTATTGAGAATGAGTTCGGGGAGGTGGGCGTGGATGAGAAGCTCATTGCCAACAAGACCAGTTCAGAAGAGGAGGCGTGGCTCTATTAAGGTGAGGCAAAAATAGTAGTAACACCGTAAGACGTGTCCGTTTCAGCGAGGTGAACCGGGGCAGAAACACCTCCCATCCCAAGCTTTGAACCACGGCCAGGTGATTGAAGTGATGAATGGATGCATTTGTTGCACGGTGCGCAGCGATCTGGTGAGCGCCCTGAAACGCATGCACGGGAAGGTGAAGCAGTTCGACGCGGTGCTCATCGAGACCACTGGTATGGCGGATCCGGCACCAGTGGCCCAGACCTTTTTCGTGGATGAGGAGATCCAGGCCAAGTACCGTTTGGATGGCATCGTCACCATGGTGGATGCCGCCCACATCGAGCAGCACTTGGATGAGGAGAAGCCGGAGGGCGCAGAGAACGAGTCGGTGGAACAACTAGCCTTTGCTGATCGCATCATCCTGAACAAGTGCGATCTGGTGGGGGGCACTGCGAGGACCGAGGTGGGTGAGAGGCAGCAATGTCAAGATGTGCAAGCTTCTCAGCCGGTTGGTGGAAGCTCGGTAGTTCAGGCTGAAGAAAAGGAGGAGGCGCTAAGCAAGTTGGAGGCCAGGATCCGGAGCATCAATGCAGGGGCTCCCATCATCCGAGCCGAGTTCTCCAAAGTGGATCCCAAGCAATTGCTGATGCTGAATGCCTTTGATTTGGATCGAGTACTGACCATGGACCCAGAGTTCTTGAAGGCAAGTCCTGATGATCATGTGCATGATGACTCCATCTCCAGTGTAGCTTGGTCAGTCCCCGGGCTTGAGTTGAATGTGAACTTCTTGGATCAATGGATCGGTGTCCTCCTCCGTGAGATGGGTACTGATCTCTTCAGATACAAGGGGGTACTGGCAGTGAAGGGATGTGCTCAGAAGTACGTGTTCCAGGGCGTCCACATGCTCTTCAGCGGTGGTTTCACCTCATCCAAGGAGGGCGAATGGGCGCCGGGGGAGCAGCGCGAGTGCCGCTTCGTCTTCATCGGGAAGCACATCAAGCAGAAGCATGGCCAGCGGTTGAAGGAAGAATTTCTGGCTTGCGCTGCAGAGGGGAGCCTCCGCTTCAATGTTGGTGAGATAGTTGAAGCCAGGGGTCCCAATGGTTGGGAGCCTGCCAAGGTGATCAAGCTCTGGGATGAGGGAAACCCCTACCGCTTAGAGATTCAGGACAAGCGCAAGACCAATGTGTGGGGGCCTTTTGACGATGAACGCTTCGTCAGACCTCGTACGACCGCATAGGCAGGGCCTAAGGCCTAAGGAGCTAGGGAGTTGGTGAAGCCCGCAGGCCCTACTGTACCGTGTACAGATCAATATAGAAGGGGCTGCTTTTTGCATGCTGCACCGCTGTAGGTGGATTCTCAGTTTTGTTCCCCTTTGCAACCTGCAAAGCACAGACAGGCACGCCAATCGCCCATTGGGTGTCAACTGGCACCGGACGAGGGTCGCATCTTGTAAGCCAAAGAAGTCGTGCCGATCAGATCGTCGAGAGGTCGCCTCACTCGGTGCTTTCGCCGTACAGAGGATAACCCTCCGGGCCACTCTGGGCCGAAAATAGATAGAGAGAAGCCAACCCACGCACCACTGCAAGGATCACGGCGGATATGTTTTTGCTAAACAAACTAGCTTTGAAACGACAAAGCCCTACACTGGCTGTGAGCTGCCTGTGCACTCCTTGTGCTTCCCATGAAGCAGTCTGTTTTTTCCACACCATTGGCCTCGTACGCCGAGGCACTCCTGATGTCACTGGGTGTGGCTGGAGCCGCCGTGACGGCCTTGGCGGAGAGTGACGCTGGGTGTGGTGAGTGAGACGCGCGTCAGGCTCTAAGCATGGCCTGATTTTTCAATGGGAGTGGTTTCTTAGAAAGGTCACAGGGCAATATGGGCAATGGTTTCTCAGCGAAATCAACTGATTGGATCCAGCTGGGTCAGCGGGCAGCCAGCTAGATGATGCTAGCGATGGTACTTTTTCATTTGCTATGAATGAATGTGCCCAAGAGACATGCCTCAAAGGGACACCTTCAAACAGACCTCGCAAGGAACTTGACATAAAAGGATGGTTTCGGAGGTGGCGAGGGTCCACACGATTTTTGTTGCACCTGGTTCTGCTGTCGTCCATGCAGCCCCTGGCCAGTGAAACCCGTCACCAACTGTGAAAGCGACAATGCATTCAGCTGATGGGCAGGAGAGAAGTCCAAAGGCAATATTTGGCCCCACTGAAGTAAAGGAAGTTCCTTTGGGGGTCACCTGAAGACCATTTTTGGTTGCACAGGTTGGTTCATGAGGGTTTGTAGCGGCCACTTCGAGAACGAGGATGTAAGGGCACGTTTGTGGCCACGAGCTTAAAAAAAATTGAGCAGCATGGCGGTGAGGCTCTTGGTGCGGGTTTGTTCGCAAACCCTCAGTCGGACCTAGGAAGGCAATGAGCCTTCACAGCATGGGCATTTGTGGCTCGGAGTCTTGGCATCTTGTTTCGGACAACCCGAACACTGGAGCCCTCGAATGGGTGGCCAACATGGAAAAATACACCGCCTTTGTGTTTGGAACGGAGGCTGTTGACCGTCATCAGAAAACAAAGATGATGTACTCCATGCAGATTAACATGGAACCCCAAAACCACTGGGCTGTAGATGTTGTAGAGGAAAATGGTCTTCCGGTCAATTCTCAGGTTCCATGGTGGAAACGCGTGGAGGGTAGATCCGAAGAAGACATGACATGCGGTCCGCAGGTCCGTCCGCGTGGAGCTCCAGTCTGCTCCCGTGTTGGTTTTGGAATGCCTTACATCCGGATGGGAACCCTCGGCCAGTCCCGCGAAGTCACATCCGTCCGCGTCGTCCGGATCGACAGAGTTCAGGTGTTTTGATGTGTTGCTTGGGTGACCTCGCTGCTGCGACCACGCTCATCCTCGCAGCCGCCTTCAGCAGTACCTTGAAACCACCCCTCACGCCCTTGGACACGTCGCTCGGACGAGGGACCAGGGAGGGTTGCTGTCCCTGGCGTCCACATGGCGGGGCATCGGTGGGTGGTTCCGGACGAGATGGGAATTGAGATGAAATGCCCACGGTGCTTGTTTTGGGAGGGTTGCTTTGCGTTAGCGTTCTCTTGCGTTCTCCTAAGCAAAGCTCCACAGGCCTGGCGACTACTGCTTGTGAGCGGGATTCTGTTCCCAAACCCCACTTCAGGCACCTTCAAGGGCGGGGCTCCGACAGTCAGTGTGCTAAGGGTCTTTTACACAGCCTTGCCTTGTGCTTTGGCGCTGCTGCCGGTGGCTCGAACGTGAAATTTCGCCGGTGGATGTGGTTGGAGAGCTCTGGGTGATAAACTTTACTTGGAGGGAGGCAATTATGCACCTGTGGGTGGGATGGATATCTCATGATATCACACCATCAGTGCCAACTTAATTTGTCTCCCTTCCACAAGCAAGCTTCGATGTTTGTTGCTTTGGGTGGGATGGCCCAGTCAGGCGGCTTCTCCACCAAAGCCTCGAAGGATCGGAGAAAACACGGCCTCGTTTTTTACGGGAAACGAGCCGGAAACACCAAAGAGAAAAGAACACGAAATCCAAAAGAAGTACATGCAAAAATAGACTAAATCAATCTAAATCACTAACTCAAGAAGGTGACACCACGTCTTTCACACCACTTCTTTCCCCTCACATCTTCCCCTCACATTCGGCCCCACTCGCCGGATTCCAGGCCTCGTTGTACGCCTCGCATCCCATCAACTGGCCGGATTCGGGGACCCTCACCGACTGGCAGGTCGAAACGAGCGGGAAACGAGTCGAAACGAGTCGAAACGAAAGGGACGGTCCAAAGACGACGAGGATGACTCGTCGACGAGTCATCATGAATTGCTATAAATGGCCAGTCATTGCCTGTGGTGTGTTCCACCTGGGTGGGATGAGGAGGCGTGCGGACTAGGATGAGTATGGAGTGGTGTGGAACTCGGGCAGAAGAAAGATGGAGCATGAGAAAGGTTTAGAGTTTAGAGGTTTGATTTGATTGATGTATATATGTTGTTGTTTAATGTTTTCAGACGGGCTGCACTACCGAAATGATAGAATTTATATTTTGGGGCATCACTTTGAAGATGCTTCTTTGGGTTTGACCTGACAATGAAGCACAACTGTCCTAGGTGGCCCAACAGTTGAATCACAAGAGGCGCCCATGGTGGCTTGCTGGACACAGTTGTTCAAATTCTGCCGTGAATGGTCACAGTTAAACAGACAGAGGCCGACAGAGACAGAGACCGACAGAGGCATGCGGCATGCGGATGCCTCGGTCCTTCCGCGGTCGGTTGCAGTGTGGTCGGAAGTAACGAAGCTTCCTTCCTAAACTGGTTTGGGTGATCTTTGTAGTCACTGCACTGGGTGGAGGAGTATGTATCTCACGGACATTTGTGGGCACAAAGACGTTTGGGAAAGCAATGTACGACACAGCATGGAAGATGGCATTTTTCCTGCCACTTGGCTTTAAAAGAACGGTGAAACTCTTTGGGAGGAAGTAGGTGCTTCACACAGTCCCGGCCGTACAGACCCACAGACCTGGCTAAAATCGAACTGGCAAGGCCACCGGGCCCCGTTGTGCCGTCGTAGGGGCTGTAATGCAGGTCTACCAGAGAGTGCATCAGCTGAGCCCCGGCACCATCTTCCTCGTGCCCCGGCGAACATCACCGCGAGCAAGCTCGCGAGCGTGCGACACGCGAGCGAGCGCTCGTTGCACGCATTTTTGGGAGCCAACCAGCCCAGAGGTCCATTTCGCTTTGCCACGGCGTAGGGGGGGGATGCAGCGACCCGAGTCTAAGTGTGATTGGGTGGTGTGTTCTTTCAGATTTGTTCCAGACGTGGATCAACGTGTCAAGGTCTCTCGTTCGACACAACACTGTCTAAGAACTTGTTTGATCTCCAGCGTCCCAAGTGTGGAAGGATTCTCAGGCTCAAAAAGATTCGTCTGTCGGCCTGTCCCTTCCTGGTTTCTCATCCATGAGAAGATCCTCTTGACCGAAGCGTGTTTCAAAGAAGTGACACCCATCATGACCCCAACCCAACTGCATGATCAGCTCTTCCTACCGCTTTTTTCAGATCAGCTCATCCTCAGTGCACCTCGCATGTAGGTGATCTTTTCGGGCGTGGTGTCCGCTGGCTACAACTTCATCCAGTACACCGTGGTGCAGACTCTCTCAGTGCCGTGGCTGCGGTCCACGGCAGACAGGAAAGAAAAAGAAAGGACTGCAACATAGCGAGCCCAAATAGATGTTGCGATTGATCGGCGCCGTTTCAAAGTGCAATAGAATTAATTCGATATGTTACGATTTTTCTTTGAGTGCTATATTCTTCAGCTGCCACCAGTAGCTAGGATATGAACCCTTCCAAGAACCTGAAGGACTCCGTCCTAACACCAAATAAGCTTTTGCATGTGCTTGCACTTATCTATAACATGCATATACAGCTGATAAGGGGGGGCGTGTAGAGACATGCTGTGATGAAAGAGTAATGGTGACCTGTGCCTCACCCAACTAAATACTTGGTTCAGTACTTGGTTCTTTATCATGTTCCAGCTTTGTTCTACAGTGCTCGGATTGTCCCAAAGCAACATAGCTGCGACCTGGCCATGGCAAACAACAGCCATCGTTCAATATAGATGAGCAATCCAATTTCAGACTGTGCACCGTGTGCTTTTATCACAAGAGGTGAGATTTAGCCCAAAGCCACCGAACTCAACAAAACCACACTGAAATCCTTTTCCTCCTGCGCGGCGTTTAGAAGCCGCCTTGCGGGTGCCTTCATGCGTGCCTTGCGCCTGCCTCGGCCGTCTCAGCTAGAGGCGACCCACGCCGCCTTCGCTGGGAACTTCAACAAGGCGGCAACGATCTCCTTGCGTCTTGACGATCAACTGCCGTTGTAAAACACACGGCAGGTGCCATCGCATGGCAATGGCACTCCCTGAAATGATCACGGATGTGGAGGGTAATGATGCATATTGTCGGCTGCTCTGGCTACAAGAAGCATGAAGCAATGTCCTGCAAACCAGACCTCTCGCCCAAACACAAGCAACAAGAAGAAGAATCCTGGCCTGTAGGGCATGCCATGCCTGACATCTTCGGTCTTTTGAAGAAATGCAACTTCCTCCAACCTGGTGTACCCACGACCTAGGGGCTTTTGAGGTCCATGTGCCTGGGCTTGGAGATCCTTCCCAGTGGCCGGTGGAGCTCCGTGATGATCTTGGGCATTTGTGGAGCCTTGGCAGAAGTGATACAACAGATGACATTCAGAAAGACCAGATGTAGCAAGAAGAAATCACACCGAACAGCTACAATATGAGGTCGACCTAGTATAGCCTCAGATCTACGGTCGGTGGTCGGTCTTCCTGACAGTCACTGTCCTTCCTCCTCTCCTCAGGAAACATCTTGGCCTTCACGCTCTGGAGCTATCTACAAGCGCTTCGAATGCAGAAGGAGGTGCCCTGAGGAATGTGTACCAAAGGTTTCACCCCCAGGACAGCCCAATGGTGCCATTGTCGCGTGCCGAAAAGTGCGGGAAGTCCTGTCGGTCCAGCTCACCTTGAGGCAGTTTGGATGGCTTTTGGGCACACCGGGTGAACCCTCTTCCCACGCAGCGCATGTAAGTCACATGTTGTAGTGCGCTGAGAACAGCACACCGTCGGCCTACACTGGCGCACATCAGTATTGACAGAACACCAGACATGTGGAACACCACAAGCAACCACTGGGACTTTAGGCTTCTTAGGCCATTTAGGCTTTCATTGAAAGCCCTTCTCAGTGCTCATGCCTGCAGCCGCTCTCAGCTCGCCCGGACGCTTGGTGTTTCCTGCGTGTCTTGTGCAAGTGTGGACTGATGGCGCTTGAAAGGAGACCCCGGGCCCCCACCTCACCAAGGTCGCTTATCCTTTGTATAGTCAAGACATATTCAAACATGTTCTACACCCAATTGGTTTATGGTGTTTTCTTTACAGGTGCGAGGTCCATGGCAGTCATGGAGCTGGGTGGGCCGATTTTAGGCGCTAGACATGCAATAGGACAGTGCCTCAAGAACCGAGTTTTGAACATCCAGGTGCACGCCATAAATAGGCCCATGGGCGGATCAAGATGAGGGTCACCACGAAGATTGTTCCAACTGATTTCAGCGAACTACACTGGCTTTCCAGCATGTCCGCTGCAGTGCTCCGTCAGCTTCGCACAAAAGGGTGAACAAACCACCTACGAAGGCGCAAAACAAAAAGAAGACACCGCGGTTGATGGGGTTTGCTGTGTTATACTTTGTATTATGTACTAAATATGTGCAGTACACATGAACGTTTGTGTGATGGGAAAAGAGCCTAGCTCTTCAAACCGGTCCGCTAGCTATGAGGTGTTCAAGGCCATGCTGGGATTGACCACCACCACCTCACTGTAGTTTACTATGTTTACTGGGTTGGTGGTGCAGCGTGCACCCGAGCATGACTGAGAAGAAGACCAGGTCCTCCGAAAGCTCCACGACAAAGTCCAAGGGAAGTTGGAACGAAGGAAGAAGACATGCGGGGAAAACACATTTGCTCACAAAGGGGCATCGCTAGTAGGTTGGAGGCCATTGCTAGTAGGTTGGAGGCCAACGCTAGTAGGTTGGAGGCCTTTGCTTCTATCAGCATGTCCACACCTTTGGGCACCAGCGTCTTTCAGGCTTCGTGGAGTCCGACGGATCATGAAAGTGGTTGTAGCCAGCCCGAAGTCTCCGGAACGCTTCCTCCGCTTTCTCGGTCAATAGGAGCTTGGATTACAGCTTCATTGACTTGGATCAGAAGGTGTGGTTCTTCAGAGATGCCGGGAGCTACCAAGTCATGTTGTCCCTGATAGGCCATGTTCATGCCTTCTTGATTTTCTGGTGCCCAGAGAGCACAGGTGAGATTCGGGGATCTGGGATGATTTGGGGCTGTTTGAAAGCAATCTCGTCTGATGATTTGGGCTTTTGATGATATGTGTTTGTTGCAGGGTCTCAGTCTCACCAGGTGCCTGCATCATGTTTGAAGGAACTGACTTCGCCATTGGCTTCTCATTTTTGAACTGGGAACAACAAGGATGAACTAAGCTCCTTTAGCACTCAAATACGGAAATGCTCCAGCCAGATCATTAGGGACCCAACACACATTTCGGAAAATCGGACCATCCATCATGCTTGAAGAGCCACACACTCAAGTTGTGCAGGTGAAGGGGGTCCACAATAGCCTTTGAGATGTTTCAGCGAAACTCAGTAGCTAGCAGACATCCAAAAGCATCCCAAAAAAGCACCAATAAACCTAGGTACGTAAAACATGTGTTCCAATTCAGATGTATTTACAAAGTGGTCATTCTGCCCAAAGCAAGAACCGCATGCCTGCGGCCCCTTCCAGGCTGCGCTGGCAACCCTGCTGCGGGCGGCTGCAGAAGCAGAGCTGGATACCGAGGATGCCCGGTACAAGCTTTGTGACTCGGCATCTCAGTCATAGAGTCATAGGGCTCGTTGAAAATTGTGGTGTGTGTCTTTTATCAAGAGTCTAGATGAATTGGGTATAGACACTTCCAGTATACTAGATGTTTGATGTGCGTTGGGCCGCACATTGGTACATCGTGGTCTTATGTTTTCCTTCTGAGTTGCACCAGTGACTTGGGCGGACCACCATTCAAGATCCAAAAGGTTGATTTGGTACGGCTGAGACACTGGCTCATCTTCAGTAACTCAGTTATGGCACACCTGGGAACACATGTTCCTTTGCATTACCTGAACCTGAAGAAGGCATGCTACATCAGAATGGGAAACAAACGAACTGCCAAAAAAGGAGCAAATTCAAACACTTATAGACGACCTTTCGTGAAACTGTGAAACAACATCAAGCAACATCCACCTAAATCGACTGCACTGCAGTGCGCCATGCGGCGCCGTCTCGCCGTCCTCCCTTTTCCCCCTTTTCCCTCACCCGCACGTGTGGCCGAAAAGGGCCACCGAACCGGCACGGACTCACCGGCGGAATGGAAGCGAGGCGAACTCACCGACTACAATCCGATGGCGGCCTTCCGCGCGGTCCAGGGTCCCAGCTCCAAAGGACGGTCCACCGGGTCCACCGGGCGGTGTCACCGGGAGTGGACGGTGGGGGGGAAGTCGAGTCTGAATGCCTTTTGTCGGTGTGCATGGAAACACCGCACAAAGCGGCGAGTGTTCAAAATAAGACAACTGCATTTTTGGGGTGCAAGAGGTATGAGTCCAAGTTTAACAGCATCATATTTTCTGAGGTAAGACGCAGTTGCCACTGCCTTGACCAGGATGGCTCAGCGCCAGTGACCTTCACTTGTGGCTTTCATCACAACCACATCCAGTGGCAGGTGCGGGCCAGCGCTGGGTTGCCATTTTTGAGCCTGTTCAGATTTGGTTGGTGATTGATTGTTTGCAACAGCAGGTCAGTTGAACCATCAATCAAACTGCAGACATCTGCAGACACTTAATTTGGCAATTTGCGGTCCATCTTTGTGCCATGCCCTTTGCCGTCTTCAGGCTATGTGTTGGAAGACGTCTTGGCCACCATCAAGCTCAGGACTGGAACCATGGAGATCTTTCCTGAGGAGCCCTTTCGGCCGATGCGGGTGCGCTCCACGCTCAAGCGTGGGAGCGCAGAAAAATTGCAGGGAACATCGCGCGTTTGGGGACATGTTTGAATGGCTGTTTGACTACCCCCTTCCAACTCAGGTATAGCACATGGGTGTTTCTAGGTCGTTCCAGATTAAAGTATACCCACAACATCCCACAACTATTGCTAATTGTTGAAGGAAGACTTCCTGAACCACAGAGAGAATCTCCCACTATTGCAGAGTTTTGTGACTTCTTAGCATGTCCGACATGGTGGAGAACATGCTCTATCAACAGCCCCTTCGCCAATTTGGTCAGTAGTCCGATGTAGTCCGTAGTCCGCGAATTTTTTTGCCACCATTTCGACCCAAACAGTCAAAGAGCTTTGATGGAAGACACCATCAATTGCAAGGAAGTGAAGATTCCTCGAAAGACCTGCACCTTCTCCCTGTTCCAAATTCATGCGAAAGATACTTCCTCCGTGCAGGCTCTTGAGCCTACCACCGTTCGAATCGTCATTGCGACGCCAAGCCGTCCTGAGAACAGCGACGATGTCAGGACTTTGTGCGAATGACCACGCCAACCTTTCGCTCCAGCGGCTGGCTGAAGGCGTCTCTCGACACGCGCTCGCCACACCCGACGCGGTCGCGAACGCGCGTCAAGAAAGCTGCACGCTGCGGCCGGTGCAGCCGGTGTGGACCCTGTAGGAAACTACACAGATCGACCAGTTTCGGATGATTACAATCCACGCAGCAATCCGGTCCTGTAGCTGAACTGTTTAATGTTCCTCTTTGGTCCTCTTTGGTCCTCGTTGAACAGTGACTCCAAGTGACGCGGTCCTTTTCCAGGAGCTCTCCCTCGCCCGCAGCAGCAAGTGGGAGAGGATGGGCCTTTTGCCGGAGGTGACCTACAGGCTTTGCCAGTGCCCCGAACAAGGAAAACCCGAAAACGTGAACGTCGTCCCAGTCCCACAGCTCCCTTTTGCCCAGGATTGTCCAACACATTCCAAGACCAAGATCTTGGAAGCAGTTTACAGGGTCCTCACTTCACTGTTGACCACTGATCCACCCATGTGTCAAAGCAATTTGGCTCCGAAATTCCGTGTTCGGGGCCCTGCGATCCTCAGATGGTCTCAAAATGGCATGGCAGTCCAATGGCATGGCAGTCCTGATGGATGGGGGCGGACCGAAACCAATTCTTCGGCAAAACTGACCGGAGAAGTGAGAGATTCTCCGCTTGGCGCTGAGGGTCTTCCTCTTGGAGCTGGACTTTGTGAGCCGCTTGCGTTTTCACCAACGACACCTCCGCCAGGCGCGAGCTTGCGATGGCAAAGGTCTGGATTGCTACGTAGATCCAATCAAGTTCAAGCCAGAATTCTTACCATCAATCCCCTGGAAGGTTCCAAGGAGGAGTTTCTTAGTAGATGGATTATGTTGGACGATTTGGAGACAACTTCAACCCTTACGGTAAGACAACCTCCACTCGCGGAAGAAGTCCTGAAGAGGATGTGTACGCGGCTGGTGCGGTTGATGTGTTGCTTGTTCTAAAACCTAGTGTGATCCATCCGTCGAAATGTCCGCCCATGACTGTTCAGAACCATTGAATGCCACAAGCGCTTTTGCCAACTTGTCCTTTGCAAACAGGACAACAGAAGACAGTCCGTAGGCTTTGAGTCAGGACACCCCTTCCAAGTGGACGGACGAACGAGTGCAGTATCTCCAAACCCCCCGTAGCAGAGGCCGCCCTCTCTGGCAATGTGATCATGAAGTACTTGGATGCTGACGAAGGATTCTGCGCAGGCAAGAACTCGCAGACCTTGGTATGGCTGATTTCTGTTGGCGTCGTCGTCCTTGTTGAAGCTCCCCATGCTCCCTCTCGTAAGCCAGATTGAATTAATGTGACGAACTCTTCTACCACTGAGCTGAGATGCTAAGACCAGCCTTCACCACCGGAGACCTTGGCCCTGGGGGTGTGCTGAATAAATCAAAACATTCAATGGTCAAGGCATGGGCGGCCTGCTTTGCAATTCTGCCGTGCGGAATGTGCTCATGCGGGGCGTGCCGGGCTACGCGCGGCCCATGGAGCCCTTGCTTTGCGATGCCCTAATGAAGCGGATTAATCCCAGTGATGCTTGGACAGGAAGTCACTGCGATTAGGGGCCTCACTTGACACTCCTCCTTACTCGAGAATAAATGTCATCCTTGGCATTGCTTCAAAAGCGTAGCTGCATGCTACTGTAGTACATACGTTGTACATGGGTAGTGAATGGTAATGATCTTATGGGTAGAAGCGTCCTCGTGTAGACAGCATGTCACCACACAGGATCACTGCGCTTACACTTCCACGGTTCCGCCACATCTCATGCCTTCCAACTTATCTTGCGGGCATCCAAACACTAAGGCCGCCGGGACAATTTGGAGAATACATGAGGATTTGTTTTATATATATATATTTTTTTTATTTTTTTTGATCCATTGTTTGGTTGGTTGATCCATTGTTTGGTTGGCACAGGAAACATCACTTGTGTACCTCTCAAGAGTATCCATGCGTTCGAGGTGTCAAACCCCATTGATTGAAGCACTTCCCAGACATCAGACATCGCAGCCATGCATCCCAATGAGGGTGTTTCGATGGTCCAAGCCATCCCAAGGATGCGGCCTTCTTTCCGGCTGACGCCTTGGCACGGCTCCTGGACATCCCACTGCCTGCGGCCACGACCTACACCTGGGTGGATCAGGTCTGCTGAAGGGTTTGTGTGGGCCCGTTCGGACCGATACGCATCAGTCAGCGCTGGTGCTCGGTGTGAACACATGTGTTCACCATCTATGATTAGTGACGGTTTGAAGGGCTTCTAAGGCAGACAAAGAACAAGCAACGAACAAGTCAAAAGATGAAAGGCAGAAGAAGTCCGGCCTGCAGACCTACAGGCTCACAGTAGGCCAGCCCGGGTGGCCTCGCCAGCACTTCGATTTCGCTCACCAGTCTGCACCAGGTGGAGCGCACGCCACTTCGGGACAGCAGCTCGGCCAGGGCTTAAAGCGGGTTAGACGTGCTGAACGGGCTGCAGAACACACAGATCTCCAGCCCAAAGGACTGGACAGGATTCTGACAGGACTGAAGGATGCTGAACGTGTGTCGTCTCGTACTGGGCATCTCTGTGACGACTCGGGGACGAGTCATGCCCGCCAGAGAGAGAGAGAGAGGTACGTACGTACGTACGTACTGTATATCACCATGCCATACCAATGTCCGATATCACAGGAATTTCAAGGCCGGACCGGATCCCGCAAGCTCCACCCCTTCCAACGCTGCTTCGCGTGAAGCCTTTGCTCGCGTTGACGCAGACGCGCCGAGGCTTCGAAATGCGCACGCGCAGCCCCGTCCAAAGCCCTCGCCGTGCCAGTGCCTCCAGTCCTACCGGACCCAGAGCTGCCCGGTTCACTGGGGCCCGGAGGCTTTTCCCCCGGTCCACTCAGGTGCCCCAGACCCCATTCACGGCTGAAGAACATCGTTGCATCCATGGATCGGGCCGGGTTGCTTTGCATGTTCGCCACATAGTGCAACGGCTTTTTCCATCAGGGTATGCGGGTGATTGAACATATAGGACCATTGAAGATGGCAGCCATATGCAGCCATTGAATCAGGTGTGCAAAACACCTCAAGACACTTCAAAAGAACCAAAGTGAAGAGCAGGGGCAGCGACTGGCAGAGACCAAGAGCATGAAAGGCCTTAAGGTGACCTGAAGAATGAACACTTTTGAGGGGCTCCACTCAAAGCCCGGATCGGGGGGATCGGGTGGAAAGCAATGATGGCGCTGTTCACATCCAAAGGATTTTCCAAAAGAGCCTTGGTTGTTCTTTGGTGGGGAACCTGTCACGTGGTTTTTGCTCTCGTGGAGGTGAAGTGAAAAATATCCATTCCAAGAGTGCAAGTGGCAAAACAGCGCTCAAACATGCTTCATCGCATGTACTACTTGGAACCCGACAGAGGAGACACCCAACATCACCCAACACTTCTGCTTTTAGTAGACTACATTACCCGTGTGCTACTGCATGGCATCAAGGTCTCAGAAGAAAGAGACAAGAAGAGTGGACCTACTTGCAATCCTTGTCTCACTACGCCTATCGGCCTATCGGCCTGGCATGAAATGTAGACGACTCAAAGCCTTGACTCAAAAGCCATCTATCTCTTTTCAGGATTGTCCATCCTCCACCAGATCGCAGTCCACCCTGACCCATCCGCCTTCCGTGACCCGTCATGAGAGCCGAGGCTTCCAGTCCACCACGGCTCTCCTACGACAGCCCCATGCGGCTCTCCTACGGCAGTCCTCGACGCGCCTACAGCCCTGCGCGCTACGAGCCCGTCTCTCCAGTGCGCAGCCCCGCAAGCCCAGTGAGACTCGGGCCAAAGCGTTTCGGAGGAGGGCTACTCCACGCTATTCCTGGGGCAGGTCGGTGGACATGGTAGGTGCAAACTTGCAAGTTTGCAGGATGGTTCTGGATGTTTTTGATGTTTGTCTTTTTTTGATGGTTTTTGATGGCTTATGTCAACTGTACTTCGGCCAAGAGACTGGGACGTTGGGCCCAATGGACCTCACACTGCGCCCATGCTTGGCCTCCCCCCATGAAGTCACGAAGTGGCCTTTTCCACCCGCAGGCAGCTATGAGTGTCGTGTAGAGCAGAGCAGTTTGAAGGAAGAACACGCCAAAAGAAACATGTGGGATCTGCATGGCTTAAAGAGTGGTTTGGTGACTTTAGCACACATGGTGGCACTTCTTCTAAGACAAGTACTCCCTGCAAAGTCCTTTGGCCCCCGACCCCCGGCCGACCGCACCCAGGACGCCATTGCCCGACTACTTGGTGCCCGACCGTCGGCCTCAACGGCACCAGGGGAAACGACTCTATGAGAGCTGGGCCACTCCATCGCCCAAGTCTCCCTTGAGGTGGGGATGCATCACGGGGTGCTATTAGGTTGGAGGCCATTGCTATTGGGTGGGGATGCATTAGGGATGCATCAGGTTTAGGATGTCAGTTTGATTCGAGGGTTTGGGGCAGATTTGTCCACTAGCCGGGGAAGATTCCATTCCAGAAATTAAGGATTCGTCCCGGTGGGGGTAGGCTAATGAGTCGATCCTGTCGATTCGTTTCCCATGTGGGATTGATTTTCCTGAGAGTGCCCCAAGTGAGGGCAGCAACCCTGCATTCCTGAATGGGTCTCCGGTGCTTTCGAGTGAAAGCCGAGCTACGTGCACACCATGTGTACACTCTATTATGGTGCCTTGGTTTTGCTGTAGCTTCGCCCAAGCCAACGTATGAGCCCAAAGATGGGCTTGGTAGACCATTCTCATCTATCAGGTAGGTACCATGAGGAACTTGGATGTGGCTCAAAACGAAGCTGTCCATAAACATGACCAGATGCCTAAGAGCACAGTGGAACATTTGCCCGAAGCAGACCGACCATGCACCTGACGATGAAAGCTAGCTTCAGCTAGCTGGAGTTACTCTTACTTGAGCAAGTTATTGGCCTGGGGATGGAATCGGCTACCCCACTGAATGATCCACTGCTAACCCCCCCTTCCGCGGGTTCACCTCTAGGACGGATTTGGGAGCATAATCGTTCGGATTGCTCTGATCGCATCCGTTCTGATAGGCCATGTGATCAGATCAGATGTTTGCTTTCGTCACCAACCCCCCGCCTCAAGTTCTATTAGAGAACTGATTTTAACATATTATAATACAAACGCCTATTATTATTGAAGAAATTGGTTGTTGAAATATTCTTTTTGAAACCATGCTGAAAATATTATACTTTGTATAAGCATTTTGGAATCCAACGGTGTATTTTCTCTCCGACACGTTGTCTCGCCCCAAAGATCCTTCTCAAACATCTATGGGTTCATCCAGGCCCTCCCACTTAGAAAAAATTAGTTCTTTGCAAAGAAAGCCTAGCGAAAGACTGGCCTCAGCGACTTCTTAAGCGACTTGTGACGCCCCAAGGGGCAGTGGAACCTACTTGTCGGAGCTTTCAACGCAGGACCACAGGGTGATGGAGGGCGCAGGGATCGAAAGTCGATGATTGAAAGCCCAGTAGGTAGGAGCTGCAGCGGTAGAGCTACCTACTAGCACTGAATTGAAACTCAAGCATGAATGCCCTAATGTGTCCTAATGATCACTGGAAAAGCCATCAATCAGTTCTACCCACTTGGGTTGCAGGGCTTCTTGGAGTACTGGAAACCGTTCAACGGACCTGAAGTATGTGTTTTTTTCATGTTCCTTTCTGAAGGGATCATTGCCATTTGCTCCCTCCCTAAGCACTCCCCTGAGCACTCCTCAAAGATCTCAAAGACCTCAAGTCTGAGCAAAACTTCACGAACGAGGACCCTGGACTCTCCTTGGAGCGCTTGGAGCGTTCCTCCCGAGACCTGGAGAGCTTCCTCCCCAGCCGCGAGAGTCGCGAGCTGCGCGAGAGTCGTGAGCTCCGTGAGAGTCGTGAGTTGCGAGCAGCTTGGCTTCAGCGAGCTTCAGCCGTCACGGTTTGCCGTGGGGGTTTTCTCTTGGGGATGATGGTGGGTGCTTAGAACATGAAGGATAGAAAGGAAGTCGTTTGGTTTGGCAGGATAAATCATTGGTAGTATATAGCCATATAGCCCATTATAGCCCTGGAGAGTGCCGTTCACCATCGCCAGGATGTGGATCCCTGTTCACATTGGTTCACCAGTCACACCAAGCGTCACGCAGGCGTTCTTTCGCATGGCTCTCCCAGATCTCTCTTCCGAGCTTCCGAGTCGAGGCCTCGTTCCGCTCGGCTCAGGGCTCCTTCCTTCGCGAGTCGAGCTTGGACCGCTACAAGGGAGGCGCGGGTCACGCTCACGGTCGACGGTGAAGTCGAGTCCGGGCAGCAGTGGATATCATGCACGGCTGATGTTAGGTGATTCTTTTGGGGGGAGGTCAAAGAATTCGAAGGAGCCACCAAATCAAATGACTGCAAAACAATGCTGCAGACATGGTCGGAGTGGTTTTAGGGCCCCTTTTGGGGGGCTCTCACTACACCTGTACAGCGCCGGCATTCGCAGAGCCATGTCCAATGTCCAACTTCATCGACTGCTTCGTCGTACTTGGCACAGAAGGATGAATTGCCCCGCCTTCGTTGGGGTGGTTGGGGGGTGGTTGGGGTGGTTGGGTGGTTTCAAAGCCTTTGTATTATAGTCATGTGCTTTTTGATCTGGCCTGCGGGCTTCTATGTCAATGAGCGTCTTTGCGCTTCGAATGCGGCCATCCTGCCATCGTCCATCGCCCCGGAGTTCAGCCCTGTAGGCCTTTCTACCTCCTTCTCACCCAGCGGCTCACCAATCCTGGGCAGCCCCAGCCGCGCCTTGTCGCCCAAGCCGAAACACTTCCTGGACCTTCGCGCCCCTTGGGTTTCAAGAATTTGGCGAGGCACCCAGGGCAGATGGCACCATCCCATCCACTGGATACTGCGGTTTTTTGAAATTTCTGCAATCTGTACTCTGAGACTACCTTTGGGATTAGGACACATATGTATAAGTGTATACCGGCAAATCGCTCCCCTATTTGCCTTATAACTAGGGTTTGTCCTATTGCCTGTGACAGTCAGTAAACAATTATCACAATTTTGAACAAGACTAGTAGCCATCATGGTAATAGGATAGACCATGATAGACCCAGGACCCAATGTATAACTATCATGGTGTCAAAGCAAACTCAAGGCATGTTGGTTTGAAGATCATTTTCGATAAAGATCTTGAAGGTGAGCTGGGAAAGCTTTAGTTTACCAATTGGCAAAGGCCCCCGGATAAGTCTTGTTCCCTTTGGCTTTGCTTGGGGCTTCCACGCATTTGGAACAAAAAAAGGGTTGAGATCAGGCTCTTCGACAAAAAACAAGGCGTGCTGAATCAGCCCTTTAGGCGGGCTCTTGCGTGGATTTGGAGATTTAGCATGATCGCGCCATTTGGTCGGCGGAGGCTGCGCTGCGATTTCTCCGTAGCCAAAGCCTTTCGGACGTGGCACGACCGAGTCCGGGCGGAGTCGTTCTGAGGAACAACGAGCTTTGGAGCAGCCTCCGGGATGCAGTCGAGAAAAATGAACATGGGGTGTTCAACTCGATCAGTTGCTGGGATATCTTGGGTCATCTCAATGGCATTTTGGTGGGGCTTCTTGTGCTTTGCTCGGGCAACTGATTTTCTTGCTCGGAGGAATTACAGTGCCAATGAGTATAATATAGACTATATAGTGGTAGTGACATGAACCCCCCAAACCATCCAAGACTACGCAACGATGTGAGTCTCCCTCATCATTTGTCCCAGGGGAATTTTCAAAATCCGGGTTAGCACTGTTCAAACAGATGCCCCGCCGGCACTGGACCTCATTGGTACAGGTTGTTCCATTTGGCCCCAGGAACAACAAGACCTCAAATCCCTCAAGCGAGGACCTTGCTGGTGATGTCGCGCATCGCCAAGCTGGACAGCCAGGTGCCGCATGGATGGGTCACATGTTTTTCAGTGTTGACACGGGTTGGAGGGTCAAAAGATGTCAAAGGGATTTTTCCGTGACTTAAGATGTATAAAGATGCTCATGGAGGAAGACAATGTTGTTGTTCAAACCATTCAAGCATCCAGTACCCAAAGGATATTTTGGGGGCGACAGCATGCGACAGCCGATCACATTTTTTTGACAATGATTGGTGGAACATTCTTTGGACATGTCTTGAAGCAGGTAGTAGGAAAGGCTAGCAAAAGCCTGGGGTCGCTGTACAGATCCACATCCAAGATGTGCGACACGTAAATTGACCATTTGGGGCAGGCATCTCCAGTGTTTTTTCAAGTCATGCCAGCGCCAATGGTGCGGACGAACAGCATCCAGCATCGGATCCTTGAGTGATTCTGACTGCGTGCAGTCATTGTACAAATCGCCACCTTCTCAATTGAACATCCGTCATGTTGACTGGAATGACCATTCCAATGCATCACCATTGGGGTTAATTACATGACCATGTTGGATATGGAATTATGTAGTTGAATGATGTTGAATGGTTTAAGTTTAGATATACAGTGAAGCTCATGTTTGTAATAAATTGTATTGTGCCTCATAATCGTTATTCAAAGGGTGCTCCAGGCAATTAGTAATTTGCCTCTATTGTTTTCAATCCATGATCCATGTATTAAGTTTCTTTGACAGAATCGTTGCTTGAGAATGGCTACCCAGATTTCCCATGACCCCTCAAAAGCTCAAGAAACGGGTGGGCACAAGCTTCCAGATTCCCCAAGGGCCAGCACCTAGCCCGCCTGTGGCTTGGCAAAATGTGTTGGCCCAGACGCCCGCCTTCGTGCCTTCGCCTTCGCCGCTTGCCCGGAAACGGCCTTCGCCTGTTTCCGCGTGGCGATGGGAGGTTGAAGATCTGAAGTCACTGCTGCCCACCTGTTGCACCGTCGAGGAGATCGTCACGGAGCTGGACCGACACCGTCCCGATCGAGAGACCGCGCGGCTCTTTTTTTTCATATTGTTTTTCCAAATATACATATATATATATATGTATATATAATGATATCTAATGATCCTAAAATATCTTAAATGCCTAAGCGTTGTGAAAGACATCCTGCATTTGTTCATTTGGATTGCCATGCTGGCTTGCCGGTAGCAGTCCTGATTACCCACGTAAAGGACCTCTCAGTCCATGTGCCAACCTTGTGGGGACAACAGGACACCATGCGCGCGGGCTATGTGAATCTGAGCGACGTGCGGCGCTTCATGTTTGGCATCTTGCTTGAAAGCTTAGTTAGAGGTGCTTGGAGATATGGGTTTGAAGCCTAGGGCCTATGAAGTAAACCACAGACTTCTTTTCTCCAACACGGGGTTCTTGGACATGTTTACTAAGCCGAGAGTGTCTTTAAAAACAGGCGGGACGTACAGAGATCAGACGTTCAAATGTTCATCCTTCACCTTTCATGTTGGTTTCATGTTTGTTTGTTCTGTTCTTTTTCGTTTGTGCATTCTCCAGGCTTTGGAGTGACAGTGAAGTATGCCAGCTTCACCACCATGGTGAACGAGATCCACATGCGCCGCAAGATCTTCACCCAACATTCCCTCAAAGGCGTTGAACTCCGGTCGTCGATCACGTCGAGTTCCTGGACGTGCCGTGCGGCGCTGGGGGCGGTGGGTACTGGAAAGGCATCGAAGCTGGTTGTAAGACGGAGCCTGCAAAGGACGACATCATTCCTAGTGGGTAGGCGGGCATTTGCTGGAGGGAGAAGCTTCAGAAGAGGTGGTCGTTGCATGTCATAATGTCTGCTGGTCTTGAGGTCTTGACAGGTTTTGGGCCATCTCTTACTCCCACTCTCGGGGGGCTCTAGACTCTAGACCTTAAGCCCTTCCGGACCAGCCGATGGACCGGGCATTTCGACTCTCGACAAGTCATCGAGATAGCCAGGAACTCCCGACTGAAAGCTGCCACGAGTTGAATGGATTGGGACATGGATGGAAATGGATTGCGAGGACTTTTTGGACTTCCAAACCCATTCTCTCAATCCAATTGAATGGGTTGAATGGATTGGGACATGGATTGTGAGGCTCCTTCATGTTGCCCGACTCTTTGGACTTCCGTGATATGGCCGTGCTCACGCTGCCTTTGACCAGCGAGGCATGCCAGGCGGGTTGTTTTTCAAGTGGAAGCTGCGGGCGTGGTTGCGAGCGAGGAAGGTCAGAGAATGTGAGATGGGAGGTGAATTTACGGTGTTTGCAGGTGGATTAACTTATGGAAATGGCTTCAGGTGCTTATGGAAATGGTTCGCTAGGGTGCCCCGATTCTGAAAGGCTTTCATGTTGGTTACTCCGATCACTCCCACCATCTCCCTCATTAGGCTGAGTGAGAACCCCTTGCTGAATGAGATCTTTGGATTCAATGCATGTCAGGCTTCCATGGATGCCAACAGTGACAACGAAGCAAAGTCCGTGTTGTATTTGCGCCTCACCGACCAGCAGCGGGGGGAAGTGGAAAGGGTTCGTGTCGACGGGAGCCATCAACCTCCAACCAGTCCTCCAACCATATAATTACAGTCACATCAACTTAAAATCAATCCCCGCAAAGTAAGGGCAGATTATCATACCTACACTATAGGGGAAGAGACTAATCGTCCAAACCCATTTATGGTGAACTGAGTCTTGGGCGAAGGCCTCACGGCATCCCAAAATCATCAGATTCATTCATTGATGCGTGTGGTTATTGATGCCAAGGTCCACAACCAAAAAATAATGGCGATGGCCCAGACAACACTACTTGGATCCAGGAGTTGGTTGGACGAGCTAGGCGATGTTAATTTTGCGTGTCAGTCACTTGGGAAACCCACAGCAACCTCGCTGGTAGAAACAATTGTTTGATAAGTTCATGTTTACAAGTTTGAAAGATTTTGAACGTATACTGTAACCTGTTGGTGCCAATATTGCCGCACATATATTCCTGTTGGCTTGGATGATTGTAGAGTATGCATCCAATGCCAGTGGCTCATAAGTAACTATAAATAAACAATACAATATAATACATATATATATATATATACAGTTGAGTGAGTCTGAGTCTAAAGCTCAACAGCCTTCTGAGAGGAAGATCAACTTGGACCAGGCCTCCTGGAAAGATTCCAAGTCAACCCACCCAACCTCATCCATTGTGAACCAAGATCGCTCAGATGATGTAACTCTGAGCAAGTGGCATGAAAAGAGGCAAGTTGGGACATGAGAAGCAAGGACCACAACCAACTAGAACAACTTGCGACAAAAAAAGAACCGAGTGTGAAAACCGAATGCTTGCAAGCCTGAATCGCGGCCTTCAGCAGAGCATCTTGCAACGACATCGAAAGACCTTTGCAGCGAAATCTGCCGAGGCAAAGTCCGAGCGGGGCCTACTAAATTGAAGAGTTTTACCATGTTTTTCCTCTTTCACTTGATCCTGTCTTCATCCTCAACCGACCTTACTGCATGGCACAGCATGGCACAGCCGAAAACTGCAACCAACAACTCGACGGCGTCTCCTTTCGCCTCCCAAGGCTACGCTCCTCGGAGCCGTGTCCCGGCTGCGGTTGCCGCGTGCAACGCTCCGCGGACGCTGCAGGATGCCCGTCGGTGACCTGCCCCGTGTGCAGGCCGGGTGGCAGGGATGGCCTCCAGCCTAGTAGCGATGGCCTCCATGCAAAAGGACGGAGAGGGATTCTCATAGGTAGAAAAGTGCAGTGACGTGCCGAAGAAGAAAGTGACATTCAGAAAATTTAAAGATGCTGCCAAAACTTTGCAAGGAAGAGAGGGGCAGTACAGAGGAGGTTCGACGGACATAAACTGTTGGAATAGTGCCGTTATGGTGCAGTGGTGCGTTGCTGTACAGGGACTGTGCAGTGGGAAAGTCGGAGGTTCTATGCAATGGAGAGACAGTGCAGTACAGGGACTGTGCAGTGGGGAAGTCGGAGGCAGTTCTAGGCAATGGAGAGACAGTGCTGGGGTTTGCGCAAAGCAGACACATACAGCTTAGATGCAGAGCAACCACGAAGGGACCAGAAAAGATAGTGCAGTATACCTATTATTTTACTGTTGTGCAATTCCCTTGTGCCTTGAGTCATTTCTGTGATTTTCACAAATTTGTGCAGAAGCAGCAGCAACAACCAACCCCAAAGCTCAAATCCTCCACATCACAAGGTTCGCTAGTAGAAACAAGTGCCACGCTACTAGGAACAAGTGCCTTACTAGTAGTAACAATAAAGCTACTAGGAACAAGTGCATTGCTAGTAGTAACAAGTGCCTTACTACTAGTAACAATGTTCGCTACTAGGAACAATGCCTTCTTACATTCACACTTCTTCAGCACTTGTCCAACAGCCCACCCCCAAAAGAACGGAACATGTGTTGCTCCTAGTAGCGAACATTGTTACTACTAGTAAGGCACTTGCTCCTAGTAGCGAGGCACTTGTTTCTAATAGCGAACATTGTTACTACTAGTAAGGCACTTGTTGATGTTTCTGGGCCCCTGCCCAGTTATCCCCGTGGTGAGGACTCCTTTCAAATGCTACCACGTGCAGGGCGACCGCCCGGAGCCTTGCGCCTTGCTCACCAAAAACCCGTCGAGTCCGGTCGGCCGGTCCTGAGAGGCCGCTGGTCTGAGGGAAAATTCTTCCACTATTGAAGGGACTCGGATTCCACCCCATCCTAAGGAACAGCAAGGAACAGCTGATGCTTCTCTCAAAGGTGTTAGAGATGAGATGACGCAAGCCTTCGAAGCGAAGCTTTGTAATGAGTTTTAGGTTCTGGCAGGCCCATCAGCTTGAGATTGGGCTTTGTGGGGGGCAAAGTCCGCCAAATAGAGGCAATGAATCACCGAAAAGGAACAGGGTCTGAAGATGTTCAATTGGTGGTTGATTGGATTTGCCCAGTGAGGATGACGTTGAGAGTTAAGAGTTTGTATTAGTCACAGATGCATCCAGCTAAGGTTGCATTTATCACATGTGTTGGCGGTTTCTTTTGGTTGTGAATGTCGTTTATGGGGCAGCCGGGCAGCATCAACCATACTAACTCTATGCCTCTATGTTTTAGATCGTTCGTTTGGTGTATTGGAATCTTTGTGAGGAACTGAATTGTGCGTTCCTTTGAAGGGTGATGGCAACCTTCATGCAAGCCCACATTACCATGCTTGCGTTGCCAAAAGTATCTTCAACGAAGTCTTTATCCCAAGAGTGAAAGGTGAAAGTTTGGTGGAAGTCAGATTTCCAAATTGAAGCAGTGCTCGCATTTAGTTGTGCTCGTGTGTGTGTGTGTGTGTTGATTTTATTTCACACAGCTTGGATTTGCTTGACATCTGAGTCTTTTCAGCTATGCCGGGCAGAACCAGGGAGAGCCAGTAGTAGATTGACCTTTTTTTTCTTCTCAGTACAGCGGCTTTGATTCCTTGGCAGTTCAGGTTATCCGTTGACTTCTACTGCGAAGCAGCTTGGCAAGAGAAGGTGGTCCCGCAGAGGTTCCGCTCGCCCGCAGAGCCAAGCAAAATGAGCTCCACGGAATGGAGGAAGCTGGAGCAGTGCTATAGATTTGAGGAAGTGCGGGCTTAGTCATGCATAAACATCACCAAACCATGTGTCCAGCATCCATCACTCCGTTTGCTGAGATCAAGAACCACAGCAAGGTATGGAGATGTAAGGAGTGTTGACGGAGTATAGAATGGCTTGCCGTGTGGAGATGCCTGGACTCTGTCCTTTATTCGAGTATTTGTCTCACACTGAGATGTATGAGCACAAAAGAAGATAGCAACATATATTGATGTTCCTCTCTCAGCTGTCATCGGTGCCGGGCGTTTGGTCGAGCTGGCTGAGGACCAACCTGTACCGTTTGCTGGGCGGTGCTTTGGAGGCTGAGTGGTGAACCCATTGACGATCGATCATTCACGAGACTGTGAGAAGGACCTCTCGGAGTTCAGATGCCGGGGGTGAAGTTTTTGGATCGCCTTTTCTGAAGGAAGTTCTTTGATTACCCTTTGGGGCTTGAGAATCAGTTGAAGACACGTCATGAAGATGTCCACAATGCATCAAGATGTCAGAATGCCTTGCTCCTAGTAGTAAGGCCAGGAGTCCTAGTAGCGTCCTTGCTCCTAGTAGTAAGGCCAAGAGCCCCTAGTAGCTTCTTGCTCCTACTAGCGATGCCCTTTGCCACACCCCAACTCTTTTTCACAATTCACCATTCTTCACGAAGCAACCTTTGTCAGGCAGCGGACGAGTTGGAGAGGGAGCGCCGTGAGTTGGCAGCCTTCCTGACGCATGAGCTACTTGGCAGTTGCAGCAAAAGTGGTGATGACAGGCTGTCTATGGCGGTTGGTGGAAGAAAGATGCCCTAGGTGGACAGGTGGGCAGACTCAAGAATCACCTGAAAGGATGCTAGCCCCCTGGCTAGTAGCACGGGCGCTATTAGGTGGAGGCCATCGCAAGTAGGTTGGAGGCCATCGCTACTAGTAATAAGAAGCTACTAGGGTGGAGGCCGATAGTACTAGCCCACTAGACCCCCTTATGGGCCCGGAACCGGCGGAAGAAGGATTGTCCTTGCCCACCCCTGTTTGTACCTAGTAGCTTCTTGTTACTAGTCGTAATGCCAGGAGCTAGTAGTAGCGTTCTTGCTCCGTTCGTAGCGATGCCCTTTGTTACTAGTAGCGATGCCCTTTGTTCGCAGATGGGGGCATGAAGCATTGAATTGGCTTCTTCCTTGGGAAAAGAGTTGTGCATCAGCCAGCCGCGGCCAATTGACAACCCCAGAATACCCCAGACGGAAAATTAGACTCTGTGTACTCTGGTGCTTCAAAAAAAGACGTGCCATTTTGCAGGTGTCCTTACTGGAGTTTGGGTCTCTTATTGTTTTTGTAGCTGGAGTTTTCTGTGGGTGCACGGCTTGGGTTTGAGTCCAGCGGCAGGGGAGAATCAGCTTTTTTCGGCCGGACGAAGATATACAAATTTAAGAGAATGCGTCTTGCAATCCATGGCGTCTTGCTCCATGTGGGGTCGCCTCGTGGACGCCGGCCAGGATCTGTGGCCTGTGCGACGTCTTCACCGCTCTGGCCTGCGGCCGCGACAGCCCCTGCGTAAAGACCTGGTGGATGTGAAGCGAGAGGGGAAGCAGTGCTGAAAGGGTTTTTTTGCGATGTTTTGATGAATTTCACCGGGCAAGAGGGGAAGACCTAATGATCAGTTGTGTGTGTTTTCTTTGGAGGCTTCATTGTAAGTAAGGAGGAATCGCAATTCTGATGGAGGTACCAATTCTCCCGTGGAGTTGGGAGGTTGCTTGATCTCAGCAATTTGAGGCAGCTGTGAGGGTCTCTCACAGACGCAAAGCTGTCAGTGCCTTTTACTGCGCGCACTGTTCATCAGGGATTGATGTACTGTACAAGAATTCATTGTGTCCCAGCGCAGGGCCAAGAAGACATACCTGTTGCCCAAGAGCTAATGATTGCAGCTAATACCATAGATATTGTAGGAAGCCACGACTGATTTGCTATCCTTCGGGCAACAACCTGAACATCTAGACCATGTTGAAAGCACACTGCCCATTGCAAAAAGGGTAAAACGATGCTTGGGGCCGCAGGCCTATGCTGGAAAGCAGTCACGCGGAAGCTGAGCCATGCTGAACCAAGGTTTGGGTTTCAGCCAGCTGGACCTCCGTCGTGCCTTTGCAGCGCAGGGCTTGCCTGCGCCTACAGGAGGGTGGTGGGTGATGCGGGGGTGCCACGGTCAATTGACCAGTCACCTTTTGCAACATGCAGGACGCGAGAAATAGCAATTGACATACAAATATATTTATATAACTATAATATATGTTTAATAAATATATATATATATATGTGAGAGAGAGAGAGGTTTGCGATTAATTCTGTTTTTTTGGGTGACCGTGTGATACTGTAGTGACTGGGTGACAGCCTCCAGCGGTTCATAGGTTTGCAGTGGAACGACAACTAACGACAGCTGTGGCAAACGGATTGCGTGCTTCCGGGTCAACATGATGGACATGTCAACTGATGAGATATGTAGAGTAGATAGACTAAAAGCCACTGATGGGTAGAGTTAAGAATTGTCTATTAGGTTGGAGGCCCCAGGCCCTTGTTATTAGGTTGGAGGCCATTGCTATTCATCTAGGAGTTAAATAGAGGTCCTGAGGTCAAACACCCAACTACTTGCACTACACAGAGACTCCACAAGTCCTTTGCACGTGGTGTTCGCAAGTCCTTCTGCACAGGTTTGAAGATTGTAAGGTCACAGCTGTTGAACACGTTTTTGTCAGACTCTGTTTTTGAAGCTCCCACTTGGAAGCTTCGCACACGGCACACATGTTCCAATCTTCTTCGCTAACTAAGCGAAGGGCGAAACGAACGATCATTAGGTCCATTTCTCCGATCAAGCTGTGAGGAGAGCAATGGGACCTCATGTCCGGAAACCCAATGCAGAGCCCTTCAGACGCGGGCGTGCGACTGGTGCACGTGGATGCGAATCCGAGCCAGACACCAAATCAAAAGATCGAACATGTGTCAATTGATAAGCCTTTTTTGTTGTAACAAGAGCTTGCTTTTCGTATCGTACCCTTGGTCGCATACTGCACGGCTACCTAACTTATGTAGAAACAGGACCCTGAAGAGGAGGAAACGGTGATCAAAGATGCGGACGACTTCTTTTGCAAAGTCCGGCACAAAATTCCTTTCAAGTGGGCTACAAGTGCTGAGGGGATTTGAGGAACTTCACTCTTCGTTGATTTGTTCACTGGGCGTTTGGTTTGATTGCGGCGTTGTGTCATTGGATGCCATTGGCTAGGTCCAAGCACTCTGAAGTACTACGAGTAACTAAACCGTGGACCCCCAAATCAACATGAATCAACGTGATTGGAATGGATGTTTCTGCTTTGTGGTTGCCTTTCCTCAGCTATCAGGCACTTCAAGCCCGCTAGCTAGCCGCTAGCTATTGTCATTGGTTTCCTTACCTGCGCCACAGGTGGCGTCGCTTTGCCGCGCCCAACTCCAGCTCGGTGCGGAGCGAAGTGTTTGTGACGTGGGGGGTCCTTCCTCTACAAACCGGTCAAGCGCAAGGTACGACACAAGCTGCAGGTGAAGCCAGACGCATTTCTGGATTTGTGGCTGACTTTCACGCATGCATCCCGGAATCCCCCCTTTGTTCAATATGATGTACAGCGGTTTCAGAGTAGATGGCACAGACCTCAAGGTCTCCTTTAGATTGGGGGTCCATGTTTCAAGCACCGACCTCGGGGGATTGTGCTACCTACTCTGAAACCACTGCAATCTAATTCATTCCATCGGACTGGTATGGCCCCAACTGTGGAAGTGGACAGGTTTGATTCCGCCTTTGGGGCCCAATCCGGAGGAGATTTGTTCCGTCCATCTCACAAGAACCACGGACAGAAGAAACCTTACCAAAAGGGGCCCCCCTCCCGTAGGCTCAAAATTGGAGGCCGGAGTGGCTGGAGGCCATCGCTAGCTAGGTTGGAGGCCATCGCTATTGGGTTCCTTAATGTTTTTTAAAGGGAGGTCTTAGTGTGGAAAGGTGGCCCAGTTGAGCTCAAAGGACCAGCGCTATTCGCATTGATTGATACTGGGAAGTGTCTTCCTGAGCTTCAGCTGGTGCTTCGCCAGGTACACTGACTATATAAGAAGCGCATGCCCCCACTAGCTTCTAGTTTTGGACTAGCTGACTAGCTAACCCTGGTCATGAATCTTCAGCTTTGCTCATCCATCTCACGTGCAGAAGAACCGCATGAAGGTCTCCTTCTTGGATTTCAAGGGTCAGCTGCAGCCATTCCTTTAGAGGTGCAGTTGGGGGGATGGGTTCGGATCGATCCACCTGTGTGCCAAGTCAGTTTATTTCACTAGCCTTGACCTCACCGCCATGTGTGATTGACTTCATTTGACTTCTTTGACTGAGCCATGAGGTTCTTCCAGCTACTTGGGGCCCAACACCAAGCACACAGGGAAGTCAAGTTCCCCTTCGTGCAGTTGTGCTATCAGTTATGACCCCGTTGTGGTTCTCGCCAGCTTGTCACTTCAAGAGTTGGACTTGATTGAAAGACTGAGAGCCAAAACAAGAGACCCTAGATGCCCAAGTGCCGCAGCAGCTTCAAGTGCAATGATGCTCACGTGCCAAGTTTTTTCATCTATGAAATTGGAAACCGTTTATACACCTGGAGCGGGTTCACTTTACTGTGAAAACCAGGTCGCCCAACCCATCTGAAGAAACCCACCGCGGCCCCAGGCGAGTTCTGTGAGATGCCGGAGCTCCGACGAAGTCGTCAATTGACAGCCCCGTGAACGCGGGGGGCATGGGAACGACAAACAACACGCCAAAAGAACGACAAAAGCCATGGCAATGGCAAAAAGAAGCAGAACTGAACTCGTGTTCTAGCCGGTTCTCCTATTTTCGGGTGCATCCCATCCACAACAAAGAGAAGCAAGCAAGGATTTGAAGGCACCTTCCTCCAAAAAGAGATGCCGATAATGCCGCTGAAGTTTGCCAACAAGGCCCCAACAGGAACTGCTGCTCCTGTTGAGGTCTCCCATCGATTCAATCATGCGAACTTAACTGAGAGAAACACTTTGACTCACTAACATGGAAGTGGAAAGCATGTTTCAGGATGTTTCAGGGGCCCGTTTTCCACTTCCATGTTAATGAGTCATTGTGTAAGTCCGGTGCCAGTGGCTTGCCCGGTGCTGTCGACACCGGGATGGCACTGGTGGAAGAAGGGTTGAAGAAGTAGGGTGACCGAGTGACCACTTGGAATCCAGAGAATTCCAGAAAATCAGTCGCTGCGAGAAACTGGCATGTTCAGAAAATTCCACCCACTATTCCAAGTTACTGACCAAATCACACAAAACATCACAAAGAGCATGACCAAGAGGTAGGTGGAAGATGATGCATCCAACATGTTTTGAGATATTTGGCCAACATGGTTGGAGCTCCAATTCTTCCTGGTGCTGCCGTTGGCAGCAGCATAGCTTTTCCATGTGAATCCCTTTCCGGTTTTTTGAGGCCTTTTGGGGCCGACGGTAAGGCCATGGAAGAGCATGGAAGCCTGTAGACGCCTTGATTCGATCGTCACAGAGTGTCAAGAATACTGGCAGCAAATGCTTTCGCACATGAGACAGGAGTTGTAAGATGTTGTAAGTTCTCGGCTGTTTCGTGAAGCGTTCATTTACACCGAATCATGCCCTATGATTCTGCCGAACTACAGCTCAGCGCATGCGGGCCCAAACACATCTAACCCCCAAAAGAACCTGTGTGACCCTTCTTGTTCCAATCGGTTCACACTCCGTGACGTCTGGAACTCTGGTGCTGAGTTGAAGGCAGCGAAGCTGTCTCTTCACCAGCAACGGTGTGGGGGAGCGACTCTTCAGTGTCCCGGTTAAGTGCCCACCACTTCGCAACTCGGGCAGGAGCGATCAGCGGTCTAGTAAACCGATGCTCTACACACGCAAATGAAAGTGGCATTACTTTTGCCTCTCCAGTCCAATTAGAAATGGAATTGGCCCCTATCAATTGATCAATGAAACCAGTGCCTGCCACTGTGCCAGTATGTGCCGGCCGCTTGCCCATAGACGTTCCCATCTAATCCCAAGTGTGGTACCATGAATGTTTTGTTGATTGAAACAACATGAACAATTTGGAATGGTTCCCTGCGCCTCATCCTTGGGTCCGCTTCATCCAGCGGGCAGCTGCAAAGAGACAGCTGAATGAGCGCCATTGCTGAATGAGCCATCGGGGGGAGGTTCCATGCAACTAGGTTCCGTCAAGCAAAGGTCGCAGCTCCGGGCGCATGGCAGCGAACTTTCCTGCGTTTGTTTGTTTTTCATCCGAAGTCATGTCCTCCGCCCCTTGGCAAATACAGTCAGTAGCTATCAGCCATGGCTAGAAATTGTATTTCTTTGGGCCACCCACAGCCGGTGGCCCGCTGATCCCAAGGGGATTCCATTGGATTCTTTTGTACCTAATGAAGGTATCTGTCACAGCAATGGGCCTGAGAGAAAAAGTGCAACACATTTTGTTCAACTACGGATTTGCAAGGCAACCTAGGCAAATACCCAATTGATTAGTTCATGGACATTTGTCCTTCGATTATATTAATAACTTGAATATTTTATAATGTAATATTTGGAATACATTATTGATTGATATTAAATAGATCAATAGTTTAAGGATATTGATGATTTTATGCTTCACTGTGAATGTTTGATCTCAAGTTCTCTCGAGGGATAGGGGTAGGTTCAACTTGTTCATGGTCGCTGGCAGCGAAGTGGATCTTCGAGTTGGGTGGCGCGCCTGAACGTGCTGGAGAAGCTGAAGGCTGAGGCAGAGCACCTCTTTCGCCTTTGCTTTTTTCCTGGCTGGTTTGAGATTTCGGGGATGAGCAGAATATCAAGACCCAAAGAAGGAGATCAAGTTTTTCTCAGGCTAGATGAATAGCCGCCTTCATGGCGGCAGGCTCTGGTGATACACCGCAACTCACGAATCCACGTGATCCTTGTAATTAGTGAGAGTGACGAATCCAGAGATAGAAGAAAGAACAGACGAAGTCACACTTATTGAGGCCAAGGGCCCAAGGGGGCAGAAGTTCATTTTAGTCGATGGAGGAAAAGAGCTGCAGCCCAGTGGTGCTGATGCGCCCGGTGCCTTGGAAGGGGGGGGGCACTTCTGAGCAAAGACAAACTGTTGTACGTCACTGCTTTGGAAGACTTGAGAAGATCAAGAGAGAACAAACCCAGAAAGAGGAGATTTCGTTTGCGGACAATTTGGGAGCTTCGGACAGCGAAGGAGAGGATGCCGTCATGAACCTGCTGTTGAAAGCTCAAGGCAGCAGGGCAGAAAGGCTTTCAGTATCACGTCAAAGAAAAAGAACAACGAATCCGAGACGGTGAGGCATCCGCTCCTAGAAGGGTAAAAGAACCAGAAAAGCGCTTCAGCCGTTGGATTCGACAAGCTGGTGACGCGAATCGTTTCTGCCGAGGGCCAGGAGCTAGCAGAGACTGACCTCACCACGCTCCTGAGCTTGGAAGTTCTCAAGTCTTTCAAGGTCAGGAAATCAAGAAAAAGGATATTAATCACCGAGGGGTCCAGTGGAAGTGATACAACCTCGTCGGACTCAGACGGCCCGAGGCCGCCATGCAATACTACTACCGTACGCACAGCTAAATCAAGGTCATCTCCTAAAGCGACAAATTTTCCAAAGGATTTTATATAGCACCAACTAACATGATATGTGTCTCCGGAAGCAAGCCGAATGGTACGAACCAGCTTTGGCTCGCAACGAAGCCAACAACTTTGCGTTAAAGCTTCTCGCCAGCTAGACTCCGTTCTTGTCTATCCTAGTGCGTCGGGCAAACACTAAGTCTTTGCGTGGGTAGTTAGCAAACGATAAGGTTTTAGGTTGTGACGCTGGGTTTGCTTGCCTAAGAAGGCTTTACGGGTAAAATTGTAAAACCAAAGTTGCAACACAAGGCGGCATGGCCATAGCCAACATGGCTGCGCGGCGACGTTCGACATTACCTCTGTTGCCGGGATGCCCCGGCGCCACAACCAATAAGCTTCAAGGTCGTACGCCACAATACAATAAATGTGACCCGTGCGGGTGCAGAAGGGGAGGAAAATCATAATCGCACCCAATTGTAAAGACAGGTAAATCCCGGAACGAAAGGCCTAACCTTCCAGAAAATAATCTGATAAATATACTTTTATTGGGCCTATGCGGGGGGGCTGCGCATGAATCACGCCAAATATTGCACGGGTCACGTGGGCTTTTGCAGTGCTGCGCCAGCAAGACTACTGCACTAGCAAGACTGCAAGGCGATCGGATAAACTTGGCTTGCATTGACCTCGAAAGCCATGAGGACCTTCCCGGCGCCTCTTTGCAGCCTTTGCGCGATTATTTTAATTAGTCTATTTTCTGATGTAGTGTGGCTTGGTCTGACTATAGTGCAGCTATCGCCTTGTATTAAGGGGATGGAAATGAGAGATATTTTGCCTATATTTTAAATTCCGCACTGTCTATTCCGTGCTGCAATGATTTGGAATTGAGCAAGGACTACAAGAAGCTTGAGCCGTCGGACTTGCATGAGCATTTTCGATTGAATATTTGGCGCCCAATGATGTGTTTTGCTACGTGTTAGGCAAATCGCAATGCCTACAGCTCCATCGACGATCCAAATCTAATGAGTGTAACTTATGCACCAGTGCTGAAGAATGCGTGCATATAACCTCTGTGGATTTGGATCTGGCCATTTGCAAGTTTCGCATCCTTTTATCCAAGTCCTTGAAAGGTGGCATTGAGCTTCAAGTAGCCATTAACAATATGAAGAGGGCATATAGGCAGGTCCCGGTTCGCAACGATTACCTGAAATTTTTGGTGATCGCAATTTGGCAACTATATCGCCGCCGTTGGGTCTTTGGCATATTGCATGGGCCCCCTTTTGATTTGTTGTCTGCCGGCTGCCGTATTGCAATTTAACTGGTACCCTGCTTTGATTGTAGCTATTGCTCGTCGATGGTTAGCAATCCTTGTAATGAATTTCTTTTGTGATTTCAATAGTAATAGAGCCGGTGCTCGCCAAAGCCTTTGGTAGTTTCTATTTTAATAAACTCATTGAAATGATGGGTTGGCTTTTTGGTCCTAACAAAGATAAAGCTTTTGTGTTTGTGGTTTTTGTGTTTGTGGTTTTGTTCGTGGTTGTGTGTTGTGGCTTCTGTGTTTGTTGTTGTGTGTTGTGGTTGTGTGTTTGTGTTTGCATTTGCTGTGTGTTTGTGGTCTCTGTGTTTGTGGCCGTTTGTTGTGGTTGTGTGTGTTTGTGATTTGGGTTGCGATCGTTGAGCGGTAGTACGCATTTGTTATTTTGCATTCGAAATGTGATTTAATATTTTTCACATTATTTATGCGGTTATGGTCCTAGAATTTGTTGTTGCGATTTGGTTTTTATTTTTGAGGTTTGGTAATGATTATTGCGATTTGGTATTGTATTTTTAAATTTGGAATGTCACGAAAGCTAGCGAAGCTAGCTGGAATTACTCTTGCGATAGCAAGGTTTTTTTCGATCGGGTGCAAATCTTAACCCCTGATTTGTTAGGTCGAAATCCCACCTCCTCTCTCCTCTTCCTCCTTGTTTTCCTCCTACCTTCCCTCCTTCCCTCCTTCCCTCCTCCCTTTTCGTAAGTTCGACTCCGTCCTGTCGTCGCTCTTTGGTATGCGGTTAGCGTTGCGAATTTTGCGGCCGCACTCGCTTATTCTTACTTTCATTCTCACTCTTATTCTTACTCTTACTCTCACTCTTACACTCTCACACTCTCACTTTCACTCTCACTCTCACTGTCTTTCTCTCTCTCTCTCTCTCTCATCTCTCTTTTATCTCTCTCATCTCTCCCTCATCTCTTTCTCATCTCTCTCTCTCTCTCTCTCTATCTCTCTCTCTCTCTCCATCTCTCTCTCTCTCTCCATCTCTCTCTCTCTCTCTCTTCTTTGTCTCTCGTTTTTCCGTCTCTTTTCTCTCGTAGGAGGATCCGGGCAAAGAGCCACATATAAAGGACTCTTTACCCCTGCCTCCAAAAAGAGCGCCGTGTTTTTTCCTACCTCGTTGCCCTCCATTTTCCTATTCTGGAGCGATAGCTTTCGCCCCCCCCCCCCTGGCCTTAAGTTTATTATGATTTGAATTTTTATTGATTTATATTGTGGTTTGATATTTGTTATTGAAATTTGGAATATTTATTACGATTCTATTTTTGTATTTATTACGGAAGGTAATTTGGCTAGGATTAATTTGCATTTTTTGGACGAAATAATGGAAGTATTTGTTTTGGAGCTAAATATAAGTATATTAAGTTTTTTGTGGTTGTATTTGGTGTTTGGATAATTATATTGTGGGTTGCGATCGTTGGTCGGAAATGCGCATTGCGAATGGATATTTGATATGCGTTTGGTATTTTTGCATATTTTTATGCGGTTTTGGATGTTTTTTGGCGATTTTGAATTTTTCCCTTCGGAACGTGTATTGCGATTTGAATTTTGAATTTATATTGTGATTTGATATTTATTTTTGCAATTTGGAATATGTATTACGATTCTATTTATTTGTTTTATCAAAAACAAGTTGAAAAGGATTAAATTGATTAAATATTTCCATTTATATATAGTTATTTGAATTGAATTTTTGTTATTAGAAATATAGTTATTTATATTTATCTTTAAATCTATTTGGATGATTATCGATTGGATAATATATGGATAATTATTTATATTAAATATTTATAAAATGATTTTTAAAAAACAAAAATAACAATATTATACATTTTTGAAAATATTTAATATAAACAATAAAAATAATCGATAAGAAAATAATAAATAAGATTAAAGAATATAAAATCGATATAACAATATAATGTAATATATATATAACATTAAAATTTAGTTAATAAATAAAATTAATAGAATTAATGAATATTATGTTCTTAACTACGTAATCGCCAAGAAAATATATATCGGTCCGGGCTATGACTTAATATAATTTATATATTTTTGTTTTTTTCCTTACTATGAAAGTCGCCGGTAGTTGGAGCGAACGAAATGAATAAGGAGATGTGGGGGGGTGGTTGCGTAATGGGTAATTCCGGAGGGAAATTCAGGGCTTGGCGGGAAAGAACGACAAGAAAGAGGTTGGTCATTTGGCAATTAATGGTTTGACGGGCGTTGTGTGTTTTGACGGGCGTTATGATGCCGGGGTTGTAATTGGCAGCGAAGGTTGTATTATTAGCGTTACGAGGGATTTAGGAGGTCATGGAAAAAGAATAAATTGTAATTGCGAATTAATTTAGTAATATTATCGAATTGAAGAGGGCATTTCCTATCCGTTGGGAAATCATATGCATTGGGGTTTATTGAAGGCAGGAGAGAGAAGAGATTGTAATTCTTAAGTGTTGGAGGTGGAAGGTTAGCGAGGAAGTGTAGGAGGTAGATGATTTGGAGTTATTGGGTTGCGTGGTGGGGAATAGGAGAGAGGAGATTGCAGTGGGCAAGCATTGGAGGGGGAAGATTTTGAATTGCTTAGGGGAGGCCTGTTTTTCTCCGTGGCAAGGTCTAACTATTGGATTCAATAGGGCATCCCATATGGGATGCATGATATTATCGATTGAGGGTCTGCGAAAGAATCGGACTGAAGAGGGCATCCCCTATGTGGTGGGAATTCACGTGGATTGGGGGATTTTTGAGGGTAGGAAATGCTGGAGATAGATGATTTGGAATTATTGGGTTGTATAATGGAGGGGAGGAAAGAGAAGAGATTGCAATGGGCAAGCATTGGAGGCGGAAGTAATTGAATTGCTTAGGGATATATTTTCTCCGTGGCAAGGTCTAGTTTCAAAAGGATACCTGAAAAGGGATGTATGATGCCATTTTTTGACGGCCTGCGAGAGATTCACACCAAAGAGGACATATCCTATGTGATTCGAATTTACGTGGATTGGGGGGTTGTTGGGGGGGAATCGAAGAAAGAAAAGATTGTAGCGGGCAAAAATTGGAGATAGAAGATTTGGAATAACCTAGGGATATCCTTTTTATCCGTAATATATCTATTTACCTATCCTACCCATTGATTCGCACATAAATCCCCCATCGCCGTTTCTTCTATTTTCTATATCTATCTTCTTTTTGACGTATTTTTAATTTCATTTTCACCCCATGATATTAATCTTTGCTCGATATTACCCTATCACTTCCTTTTGCACGCCAAGTCTTTGCCCGGGCCTAATGGGAGAGCA
>CAXAMN010021710.1:0-38271 GCA_963970005.1 Durusdinium trenchii
TTTGACTCAAACAAGACCAGGAAGAGCACCGACCACCGGAAGGTAGCCCCCAATCTGGCCAAAGCCTTCCACATCGAGGCCTCTGCAAGTGTTTGGAAATGAACATGTGACTTAATGAGCAGTTTTGCTTTAGCCATTGTGCTTTTGAATCTGAGTTTCTCGCTCACTTGCTTCAAAGCTCCGCGAGTGGATGGTGTTGAGCCTGCAATCAGGCAGTTGTCAGCTGAATTGCTTCCTTTCTATGAAGTCTGACGAGGAGCTACCAAAAACTATGTTCTCTTTGCCTGGACTGATCCAGTCAAACAGTGGCAGGCTGCTGCCCAACCGGGTGCTGCCAGACCTGGGAGAATCTAGCACTGGGCAGTGAGGGAATAAGGCTTCATATGTCACTTCACCTCTGCACTGATACCAAAGCTCAGGCAATCGCACTGGAGTAGCTGACTCAACTCTGCTAGAGCTTTGAAGAAGCAAGAAGGCGTCTGAATGCAAGAAGTCAAGCCTCAATCAGCTAGGTTGCGAACAGTCAGATACTCTTGTGCTAGTTCCAGCATTGAGAATAAGGCGAGAAAAGCCCGGAGTAAGCTACAAAAATCAACAAGAATCAGAAAGGTCCAAATCCCACGAGCAAAAGCCGTGTAGCCAATCTGGAAGACCGAAACTACGATCGACGGTGCTTAGATTGGAGCTAAGGAAGGGAAGAGATGGGAAGAAAGAAAGAAAGAAAGACACAAAGACAGAGAGAGAAAAGAGAGAGAGAGAGAGAAGAGAGAGAGAAGAGAGAGAGAGAGAGAAGAGAGAGAGGGGATGAGAGAGAGAAGCAAGAGAGGGGATGAGAGAAAAAAAGAGCTAAGGCATAGCAAGGCGTCCTTCTACTTTCAGCCTATTGGGTTTAGCACCTGTCACTGTGTCATCAGATCGGTTTAGCACCAGGCTGCCTTGAGCTGCTTGAAAAAGCAAGAAAAACTGAGTCCCAAAGCTGCTGGATTCCTTCAGCACAAAGAACAAAACGATACAAACATGTTTTCGCTTCTTTAGGGGGGGTAGGCCGTAGAAGCTGGGTAGGGTAGGGTAGGGCAGGGCAGGGTAGGGCAGGGTAGGGTAGGTATATAGGGTAGGTAGCTAGCAGGGAGAGGTAGCTAGTACAAGTAAGCTACCACATATGGACGCAGGATAGCTCACGCGCTATTCAATTGGTTCCTAGCTATTTGGGCAAACTTTACACGTACAATGGAGCATCCACTTCTCATGAGAAGCTGACATGTTGTGGAGCAAAGCATCTACAGTCCAGTGGAAAAGCAAGCAGGTAAAAAGGGCAAAAGTAACACAAAACACCTATGACTCATATTGACGGGTGGACTGAAGATGGGCTGATGAATGCTCCTATGTTCATCATGGTTTGCCCTTCGTTGCGGACGACTCATTTCTTTCACGGTAGATTTTAACACGCTCAATGGTCAGGGCCATCGTATTTTTATGCCCTTGTGCCAAGTTCTGTTGCTGTGGGTTTTCTGTTGCCCCGGTGCGGACCATTTCCTCGATAATCGCATTGCTCTTGTCGCGTTCTGCCACTGATGCGCATATCCCACCAATGCCTGCTTTTCTACCACCACTTGTGCAAACACACCGGGCTGCTTTGTTCTGTCGTTTGCAAGAAAAGAGTCTGAAAGGGACCAAATTTGTTATTACTGTGACAAAAATTTAAAAGAAATACAACACTGCGACGCAGCTAATGTCACCAACTACCGGTTTGGCCCGCAATTCAATACCCCGCACCCTCGTTCCACTAAAAAAAGTCCCCTACAGCTTTTGGCTCGGTTCCAACACTTTCCGTCATGTGCACACTAATTCAGTTTCCACTGTTGTTTTTATTGTAAATATATAGATGGAATACAAGATTTTGATCTAGGTGCCTGGCACAAGTAGCAAAGAGTCCATCCATGCAATGGACTGCAATGAAAGAAACAATCCCAAGTTGGTTGCATCAAGTGCCTCAAAGTCAACGCGGCTGCATCCTAGCCTTTGCATTCAGGAGAACTGTTCCCATGCTGGCAGCTCTAAGTTGCTCGCCAAAAATAGCAAGTCTAGACGAGAACATCCGAAAGGTGGCGGAAGTGACCTGCAGCTTTGAGGAGCAAGAAACTCGTTCCACACACTCAAGATCATGTGTACTGACTTGAAAGCGGTTGCCGCACGCTAACCTGGATTCCCAAATCCTGACCTGCTCAGGTAAAGACCCCAACAGGAGCCTGGGGGTCCTCAAACGGAAGGGAGGCCAAAAGCGCAAAACCAGAAACAACGATCCCGGGTCGACCAAGATGACAACGAGCGCTCATGTCTGCCAAGCTCGTATGTCTGCCAAGCTCGTTAGCCGTAGCGACAGCTTTGGCAACAGTTTCAAAAGCAGGTACACCAGGTTGATCAGACCTGGCTTCCCAGATGCAAGGTAGCTTTGTTAGGCGCAGTCCCTTGCATCTGCGCCCCCTGCTAAAAATTGAAGAGTAGAAGCAATCCAACAGGATCCCTGTGACTCCAAGGGTTACACACACACGCCTCCCCGAGGGGAGGCGAGAAGCGCTAAGGCCAGGGCAAATGCGCAAGTGTGCACGCAGCAAGACAAAAGAATGAAGACATAAAAAGGACGGGACCAAGGTGTATGTGGTTGCGATGAAAGGGAGCCAAGTGCACAGGGACAACCGATGAAAACCCACCTCATTGTAAAGACCTGGGCGACCTGAAACCTGAGATGAAATTCCTCTGGACCTCAGTGGGCGAGGAGTGTACTGACACTTGCGGGCCAAAAAAGAAAAGATGGCAAGACATAAAAAGGTGTGTGAAGAGGTCATGAAGTCCAAACATCGCTTGCAGCGCACGGTGCCTTTTATCAGTTCAGTGAGGTGTCAGATTACTGCACCCCCTGAGCCACGCAGTCCATCTCGGAGTTTGAATCCAAGGAACTTAGATGAGTCCCTTGTGACCCTTTACCATACTTGCCACAATTATCACAGGCGCCATCGAGTTTGAACTTCATCACCTTTGCCTTGCGAGCGAGGCGGCTCCCCGACACAGCCTTCATCAAGCTGTCCACATCCATCGGAACAGGGCCTGAGGTTCGAGCTCACCACCATCCTCGAGCCAGTCTTCGCCTCCATGAAGTTGATCACCTCACGGCACCAGCCCGGCTTCTCAAGGGCATTCATCGCCAGTGACTCCGGCAATGCCTCGGGCTCCAAAAAGCCTCCTCAAGCCATTTCATAAGGTGGCACACTGGCTTGAAGCATCACTTCCTCAAACCAGTGCCAGGGTTGAAGCGACGATGAAAGCTCCTCCACGCGTCCAAGCCAGCCCCTATAGGGCAGTTCTCCACCAAGTCGAACGATGCCTTCTGTCGTAGCCCTCAACACTTGTGTAGAGCCTGTAAAGAGCTGCTCATTGAACTCATGCACATCATTCCACTGGTCCCTCCATAGCTACTGTCGATCTCGCTGTCCATAACAGCTGCCTATTCCAACACCTCTCGACTTTTGCCTCCGAAGACACCCGACGCGTGGTCCTCCAGCTCAGTTGCCCAAAGCCGGAACTTGTTGTCGGCGTCATCGCCAAGGAGCTGCGGCCTCCCAAGTCCCTGAGGGTCTGTGACTCCCTTGGGCTTGGACAGCTTTCCAAGAGCTTCTGCAAGCCCTTGGAGTGCGTTCATCATCTCTCGCACCTCCGGTGCCATGCCACCAGCGCCATGTGTGGGAGACAGCGCGGCTTGTGCGTCAAAGGTCACCAGCCGCTCCCTCAACACTTGGTTGTCCGCCTGGGTGGTCACGACTTGCTGCGTTAACTGCTGTAATGCCGTGGCCAACTCCTCCATCGTCGCCATCCTCCACAATTCAGCCAATCACCACGAATGGTGCTCCACTCAACCGGTGCAATGGCAACAGCTAAGGCAGCCAGCCAATGCACCGTCTAGCCCCCCTGAGGATTCCGACCTCCCAGGGGGAACAACCGAGGCCTTGATGGCCTTCTGTCCCTTTCGCAAGGCTTGGCTTCGACCAGCGAACGCTACCATGCAAACATCGCTTATAGCGCATGGCGCCTTTTATCAGCCCAAATGGCTTCGGTCAGTCAGTTCAGTGAGGTGGTTGCCGTATACGCGGACCCACGCAATAGCTAAGGTCTGAGCGAATGTGCACGCAAGAGAACAAATGAGGTGAGATGGAAGGACGTGAAGCCAGCAGGAGGGACGTGAAGAGCGGTAAAAAATGTTGTGTGTGTGGAAGCAAAGGGCCCAAAACTACAGAGTCAGACCTCCTTGGAGAACCTGAGGCACCTAGCCTCCCGAACTAAGCAGGAAATGGTGTGGACGGAGTGAAAAGCACAGGAAAAACAAGTAAGAAAGAAGAAAAAGACAGAAGAGATGCTCCCAGCTACGACTCAAGCATCTAGGTACACATGAACGGGGAGGATAATAAAGACCCAAGAAGGTGATCCCACCTAAAGATTGCATATATAAGCACTTGTGGACGCATCGAAGGAGAATGACAGTGAAAAAGAAGCAAAAGGAAAGAGAAGGATATGTTTCTTATCACATGAAACCGTCCAGCTGCGCTGCAAAGTAAAAAGAAATGCAAATTTCTCTTTAAGGACGACAATCTTTGCACTGGGCTGCTGGGGATGGTCTCCCCACACATACACACACCGTGCAACAAGAGATCCAAGCTATGAAACTCTTCCTGCTTTGTACGTACAAATAAGTTGCATTGAATACTGTGGCTTCAGACCTTCACTTCACACTCCACTATGTTGGCAGCTTCGCAAGCTTCTGAAGGAAATAAGAAGTATGGTCTGTTGCATAAAGCCAACCCCCCCCAGTGTTGAGGCACCGGCGCCGAACATGTGAAGCTCCGCAAAACCAGTGGCAAGTCCAAAAATGCAAAGGAGCATGCCTAGACTCTGTCGGTTGTTTGACTTGCTTCAAACAGCTTTTAGCAAGCCCTAAAATTAGGTAGAAACTGAATCATTCTCGATGAATGAAAAGTGCATTTGACACCGATAGCCTGAGTAAGTGTCAAGACTCGTATCCATTTATTTATGTCACCGCACAGAACAAGCTGCTCTCATGTCCAAAAGGTTAAGTTTGTGCAGTGCACAGGACGGACTCTGGTGACAACGAAGGAAATGTCATATTATGCACATATCATATCTGCACAACAGCTCGGGGTGGGAGGCTGAGCTTCTTAACTCTCCACGTTGACAAGCAGCTGGACATGAAGCACAAATTCACTTGAGACTCTATTACTGGGGCTGCACTGCAAAAAATTAATACTCATATGTGTTTTTCTATACATATATAAGTTGCACTTGCTTGCAAATGCTGCTTTCTTTGACGAGCTATGAAGCCTGTGGACATGGGGCCTGCCATGTATCCAGGGTACCAGAAGACTCTGGGGCCAGCCCTCATCCTGAAGCCGTCATGAAGCTGCCAGTATCTGAACAAAGGGCTCCATTGGCGACCATTGAGACAGGTCGACCTTGCACACTCCCTCAGCGCTCACAAAGGGCAATCGCTCGACCTTCCACAAAGGGTTTGTTCGGGGCCTGTTCCGCTCAAGCATAGTGGAAGCGGCTGGACACTCAACAAAGCCAAGACCACCATGTCATTTGTTGCAGAGTGAGTCCTCAAACGTGTCTCAATCACACCAACAGCCTGTCTGGCCTGTCTGGACAATAAACACACCATGCCTGCAATGCTTGCATGACTACGCTGCATTGATAGATTGGGATAAGCCTGATAAGCCTGCATTAGAACTATATAGAGAAGGTCATCCAGCTGACATGAGCTCAACCGAAAGGAAGCCAGTGCGAGCAACGCAAGCAAAAAGACTTTGAGACGATCAAATGTAGCCAAATAGCCAGCACTCTCAATATGCAAAGCTGACTAAAGAACCACAAACCCGGCACACTCTACTGGAGTCAATCATACAAGCAGCAGCGTTTCTCAAGTAACCTGGAGTCAAGGTGTTCAGTTCAACTAAGTTGTGAGCAGAAGCGAAGAAGCCTGTTTGCACGAAAGACTGAAGCAGCAGCAAAAATCCAGGCCTCGCACGAGGAATACTGCAAGAAAATTGGCACGTCTATGAACCAGAGCGCAGCTCTTGAAGAGTTCTTTATCAACAATACCAAACTGTGCGCTTCAACTGGCTTGACTGTTCCAAGGTACTGCAAGAAGTCCACTGCAGGTAATGATGACTCACAGCATCCCATCCTCCAAGTCCACCAGTGGCATTCAGCAAAAAGCACTACAAACGAACAGAATGAACCTGGCCTCCTCAATGGCAACAGAAAGTCCAGCTGTGCTAAATCAAAAATCGAGACTGGCAATCCTGAATCACAACATCCAGATCTGGTCTTGGATCCTTGTATGACGTAAGTCCACATCTGTATGGAGTGCATGTACGCAGCTTTCCGGGTGATGTGACTTGTATCCCATTTAGTCTTCTTCTGGCTTCAAAGTGAAGCTGTGCTGGTGAGAAAAGATTCTGCACCAAGGCTGCTACCACAATGAGCAGAGCTGTGTAGCGAAGCTGAAAGCTCCGTGTTGGAGAAGTCCAAAATGAGCGGCAAAAGTCCAAGCCTCAATTCGGTCAGCTGGCTTCTCTACAGCAAAAGTGCCACCATCTCCCCTCAGTCCATGGCCGCATTGAGCACATGGCCAACGATGATGAACCGCAACGCGCCATCCTGCAAACGCAGCAACACCAAAATAGAATACCCTTCTAAGGAAAAGGAAGAACGATCAGAAGGGAGAAAGAAGGGTGGAAGGGTCCAAAGAAGAAAAAGGCAAATGACAAGCCTGAGCAGTTGAACATCCCACCTCCTGACTAGCAAGAACATCTCCAGCTGCTGGAGGTCAAATGCCAACAAAGGAACTCCTTGGAGTTTGGACTCACTAGCAGCTCGGCAAAGTCTTGGCAATGCCACTCCAGTCAGACTAGGCTCTCTTTTCAACACCTGAAACATCCTGTTTTTGGTAAAGTTGCCAGATTGTGAATGACTGCAGATAGGCAAAGCGAGGTCAAGCCTGGGTGAAGCATCAAATCTATCTCTATGACTCTGCTCGGATCTTGTACCAAAGCCAGTCAGAGGCACGAATTGACAAGCTTGCTAAGCATGAGGCTGAACAGAATCCAGGGCTAGCAAGACCAAGCCTCTTAGATAGGAATGTGTGTGTGTGTGTGTGAAGTGCAAATAACTCAGAATGTGATCAAAACACATACCTGTCTGACACCACAACAATATAATACGAAAAATCCAGCAATGCCAGGTCTGCGGCCAGCTCAGCTGAAACTGCGAGCCAAAAGCAAAAGGTCAAGATCTTCAAAATCCGGAAGTGATGGCAAAAGTCCAAGCCTCTGCCAACAAAGCTGACGGTTAGCTGAAGCTGTTAGCAAGCATTTGTTTGTGTGGCCCAGCTGCCCTTCCTGCTTAGCTCCAGGCCGTCCAAATCCACTTGATGAAATGAGCACATCGGATTATGCAAATCGTTGCAGCGAAAATAAAAAGCCAAAGAGCGCACAGCCTCCCACCAAAGCGAAACTTAGACAAGCTTGTGCAGCACTGACAGTTTCTGTGCCTAAAGCCAAGGCCAAAAGCTCCAGACACATGGAGGATCTCAAAGTCATTGCCAGGTCCAAACTTGCAGCACGGAATTTGAAAGCAGCCCGAAAAGCTCAGTAAAGCAAGAAAAATGTCAAACAACTCCTTCAGTCATGGCTGAGATGACGACTGGATAAAGTCCGTAGTTGACATCAAAGCTTCTAACTGGACAAGTCCACATGATAATATCGAAGAGCCCAATCAGCTCATCCTGACACAGCTTCCAAGAACATTGATGTTATATACTTCGGCCAGTGCTACATGGGCATGATCTGACTCCCGGATTGTTCCTCTGTAGAAGCACGAGCAAACCAAGAGCAGCCAGATCCGCTACCAGAAGTGCTGCTCCTGATCAAAAACAGCCCTTCCATCACACCTCAAGGTTTTTACATACATACAGTATGTGTTACATACATCCAAGCAGCACATCTATAGCTAGGATGCAAAAAATCAGTGAGCCTGGCTAAGAAGAACTACGAATTGGCACAGAGAGATCCAGCCTTGGAGAAGCAAAAGTCCTAAACACGTATGGACTTGTAGTCATGTCTCCAGCACAGTTGCTAGTTTGTCAACGGACTTTGACTTTGATGGCATCTTCAACCGATGCTACATTGAAAACCTCTATTTTATATATCTCTGGATGCCTCCCTCTGACTGCTTGGTATTGGATAGCCTACACGCATATAGAGCATTGCTGAAACGCACTCTTTGCAGCCCTGTCTTGTCTCCAGAACATTGAGGGTCTGCAGCTGGAAACAAAATCAAGTTCGGAGGGAGGGAATCATAGTCGCAAACTGAGGCTCCCAGCCGCACAAACTCCGATACTGGCAACAGCAAACCTGGCCGAATCTTCATAGAGCACGCAGTGTCCAAACAAAAGGAATCTTTGTGGTTTGCTTCATTGCAATTGCATGTGTGTGTGTGTCCTGAATTTCCTCTGCCAAAGACGAAGAAAGGTGCTTCCGCACCTTCAGGTCAGCTCTGTGTGATACACCGAAGGCGTCTGTGCCCTATTTAAACTAAGAGCTGCGCATTGAAATGACTGTACTGGCAGCAAAGTTCCAATGAAATGGTGAAGGCAAACAATTGACGGGCTTCCAAGGCCTAAGCACATCTTACAAACACAATGGCAAATGCGGCAAATGCTATATTGTCTCAGCTCGTGACGCACAAGGCTTTGTACTGGTGGAGCAAAACCCATTTGGGTAAGATCGAGGGTAGATGACCTTGATCCAAAAGTCCATTGTGCTGTGTGGGTGTTTTGCGCTAATTCTTCTTAAATGCGTTCACTTCCAAGACCTGATTTGCCAAGAAGCAGTGACTCAGAACGGCCAACTCCAAATACAAAGAGAGAAGCACCACACCGAGAGAGTGATCGTGCAAATAGCATCAGCCCAGGGTGTGCAAAACCTGAACCAGAGTTCTACGTAGAAAAGAGCGCAACTGAACAACCAAACCAATTGCATCTGCTATCAGAAATGGCAGAACTTGTTGAACAGCATCCATATTCATATAAAGGCTCACACTTCTGGCTGGTGAAAAGGATGCCATAGCTGCCTCGGAGAAAGCACAACTACAGCAAAGTCTTGCTTGTCTTTACACCCTCCAAGCCTTATTTGCAAAAGTTGTGATGTAGCTGGTAGGATTCGCTCCCAGATCTATCATACAAAGACCAATTGCTCCATATACTGTAACACACTCTTGCACCATGCAACTTACAGTTGTTGTGTTCTTCAAGCAGCAACATATGAGGCGACAACAAAGCCCAAAGCAAGCACCAGTGCTCCAAGCCTATCCCCAACAAAACCATTATGAAGCGCAAGACCGCTCTCAAACAGGTATAGTTGAAGAAGGAACAGTTTTGAAGGGCTCCAAAGGTAGTCAGACACTGTAGGTAGTTCACAAGAGCCATGTTTTGAGGTAACTTGATTCTGCCTGGAAGAACTGCGCACAAATGAAGAGAAGCCAAGATGGGCAAAGTCAAGGACAAACAGGAACTTCTCCAAGCGCATATAGCCTGGAGTATGCGCCCTTTCTCTAACTCTAGATCGCAAGATTAGAACCAGGTCTCAGGCTCAAGACAGATACGTAGCCTCAGAATTTCAGTCCATGCACAATGTGCCTTTCTGGATTCTCATTGTGGCAAATGCATCACAGTAGTGCGAAGAAAAGCTTGCGTGAAAATGCCGATGCTCCAAAAATTACAGATATTGAGGTGAACGCAGCCCCTTGAACACATGCCCCACTGCTTGAGGTGCACGCTTGCCGCTTGCAACCAAGGAACCGCTGATCTCAAGATTCCCAAGGATGCTTCCTCCTGAGCCTCCCGCATCACACCGTAACCTGACTCCGAAAACAGTAGACAAGGGTTATTGCGGCGTGGTTAGTGTGTCACGGTGTGTCGTTAGTGTGAAGGTGGCTCGGTTGCAGCCAGACTTTGTTGGGTTTGGTGGCTCGGTTGCGGTTCCTTTGTCGGCCTGGTGCAGAAGGATAAAAGGGGTGGGTGTTTAGGGGGTTATCGCACTGCGGGTGTGTCAAGAAAGGCACTTCCCTTCACACAGTTTTGCCTAAACATGCCAAACAGTGCTATTCCTACAGAACTCAAGTCGCATCTTCCTGCAAAATACACGATGGATGTTTCTCAGAGCACCCGACGTCCCTGCCAGACATGCGCAATGAGTGGCAGATGCACCAAACTCGCCATACCTGAGCTATCTTTTTGGTTGCCAAGACAAAGAGGCACCACGCACCGAGAACCTAACGAGATTTGGTATGTTACACCTCCTCCGTCAGTGAGGGAAGCCTCGCAGCATGCTCAAGGCTAAAAGTAATGGATCCGAACTTCGCAACGAAAGATTCATGTTCCCAAGTTCAGTAGTGCGGACAGTGGACTGCATAGGTGCCAAAGTTGTAGAAGTCATACCTGCGGAGTTGTCTTCCCTCAAAAAGCACAAGGACTTGAAGGCTTGGAAGCTGACTTGATAACGTAGTTTGAAGCCATATCCTTCCCCATGTAGTAGTTGCAATTCCTTGCAAGTTTTCCAGGAGTCATCTTGCTGTACCAAAATAGTCTTGAGCAACCAACGTGAGGGTAATTGCCATGTCCGCACCACCTGACGTGGTATCCAAGTTGAAGCCTGGCCAAATGCAGTCACCGCAACATAGTTTCATGATCACAAATGGCTGAGATCAGAGATCTATATATCCAAGTTGGAAATTGCCCTCTGCCATGCTAAGGTTCTTCCGAACAACATAAATCAAGGCCAAGGAACATGTGGGGCAGTATTGTGAGTTGCAGGCAGTGGTGCTCAGGTCCAGCCTTGTGCCAATCCAGGTTACAAAGGGATGTCTGGCAAGTCTGAATGATTTTGAGCATAGCCCTCGCATCAGCACAACCCCAAGCCAAGTCCTTTTCATCACCCGTCAGGCGGAAACATGAACTCTCAATGGGGCTAAGGGAAGTAGTGCCTTTGTTTCGGAATCAAAGAATCGATTCAGCCTCCCCGTGGTGTCAACAGGAGTTTGCAAAGTGTTCCACGCTGTCTTCAGAAGGCTGGCGTCTGCCATTTGCATTGTTCAAGAACAAGCGCACATTGGACATTTCCACGTATACAACCTGAGGAGACCAAATAAGACTGGTCGTTTGGACTGAACTGCCGAAGTTGGCTCAATTTTTCCTGGCATTTTTGATTTTCTGAACTTAGGAACATCCACTTCCACACTTGCGGAGCCAATTCCACAAGACAATGTGCACTTTCAGTCCATCATTAGACACGACACACAGTGCCCTCAGAAAAGGAAACTCAAGCTATACATCACCAGGTTTCCTTGTCAGAGCTGGGGGTCAACAAACCCACCCCTAACTGCATCATTCTTCAACCCAACGCACGACAGGAGGTCATCTTTGCCGATCTTCACACGACACGCCCGCCCCATTCTTTTCACACCCCTCCTCTTACTCGCTCAAGATTTCGAGCATGTTCTGTGGCAAGCTAGGTTTGCGGACCACGCAACACAAAACAAAACACTCAAGGAAACCAAAAGTGTGACAGACGGAGCGAGCCGAGCGAAAACGCCACACCCAGCTGAGACCGCACGTCAAGCACTACTCTCTCAGAGAGTGTCAGAGAGAGCCACGCGACCCAGACAGCCAGACAACGCAAAAGCCGAGCCAGAGCGGAATCCGTCTCCTTGCCCCACCCTGGCAAAAGACCCCTCAGACAACGAACCCCATGCCGCCAAGTAGCAAACAACACCACCACACCAGGCAAACAACAAACCACATCCAGGACATCAAGAGATCAACCCACCTGCCATCAACCAACACCGGCGGAAGAGAACCCGTGTCTGAAACCCACTGCCAAAACAATTCTAGCCATGAGATTTCCCTGCAATTTTTGTCAAGCATAGAAACCGACCAGCGGAGTGCGGCCAACCAACCTGTCAAACCGCGCAAAAACCGCTGCACATGAAAGCCGGCGTCCTTTCTACATGGCAGTTGTTGGATGAGAAGCATCAAGGCCAGGAAGTGTTCGGTCGCTCCTTCGACTTGCTCTTGTCATCATTCCAGCGCATTCAGTTTCTGCTTCAAAGTACTTAGGCAGATTTCGTGGTCCAGTCTGTGGTCGTGCGTTTAAAGTTTAAAGGGCTAAGTCGTTTGGGTCTCTGGATATTGATGCGTCGAGGCCTTCCCGCCCTCTGCTCCCGAGCGAACAGGCCTTGTTGGCGCAGTTGGTATTGGGTGGCATTTTACGGCCGAAGCCGTGAAGCTATTCGGAAGTGGGAACGGGACTCGCCCATTGTGTGGTCTGGTTCCCGCGCAGGGTGCGTCGGGTGTACCATTGCAGCGCGCTGGGGCCTTTATGGCTTCGAACAGTTGGCTGCAGGAGGTGCCGAGGTGACTGCTAGCCTTGGGTTGTGGCCTGAAGCGGATGGTCTGAGGGATGCCCATGAGTTTGTGGAGGTTGCGCATTGTGGAGTGGATATAATAAGCCTGCTCTCCTGTTTACTGATGGCTCGTGCCTTTTTCCGCAGGATCCTTTGTTGCCTTGGGGCGCTTCTGCGGTTGTTGAATCTGAATTGGACGAGGCTACAGGTTTCAGTGTTGCCTTCAGCGGTTTTCTGCCTTCCTCTCAGCAGACTGCGTGTTCCTCGCGCGGAGATTTACGCTGGGCTGATTGCTGCGCGGTTGTGCGCTCGTTTTGTGCTATTCAGTGATTGTTTGTCCTTGCTCAGAGAACGGGTTGACCTTGTGACTAGCTCAGTGCACTGGATTCCGGCGCATTTGGATCCGGTTTGCCCGCGTTCTTGTCCTGGCTATGCTGATCACGTCGCTAAATCTTTATTGCAGACTGCTTTAGGTGCCGTGGTGCTTACCAGAAGGTCGTTCAGCAAGTTGCGTGGCGGCGTTGCTGGCAGCCTATCCTCCAAGGCTTTCATCTGGAGGCTGCGCTTCTTTCCCAGGTTCCGGCGCGGTTGGGTCGTCGCTTTTCCGTGGAAACGGGTGCCTTCACCGATGGTGGTCGGCAATCCAAAGACACCCGGCCATAGCCTGGAAAATCGCGACGAAAATCGCCGATACAAACGGACCCTACAGCGGGTCAACGACCAGACAGCCCGACCGCTTTAACAGCCTGCGTCCGAAGCCAACGAAGAGTAGACACCGGAACCACAGTGGCCTCCGCCCGCCGCATGGAGCGCCGCTGGAAAGGCACCCCGAAGGAGCAACTGCGTCTTCACCCTCCAGGACAACGGCGTGGCACGAATACGCAAAATCCGAGCACGACATTGACGCGCGCAATTTTTGCGAAACTTACCAGCCCGATGGTAACTGCAAGCCATGTCAGCGCCAAGCACCCTTGCGGGCCTTGCGGAAAAAACAAGCGGAACCTTGTGACCCTGAAAACAAAACGAACGTAAGCGCTTACAACCAGCGGCGACAACGACCAAAGCCAAAACTTTGAGAGCTGCGCGGGCAAACACAGGAGGCCCGTAACAAGCGGAGGACGCCGGTCAAAATGATGAAGCGTAACTTCCCAGTTATCGGCGGAAGCGAGAACTAGCGCACCCGCGCTCAAAAGGTGGACAACTGTGCAGAAAAGGGAGAGAGAGAGATAGAGAGAGAGAGAGAGAGAACGAGCCGACACCGTCTCAGAAGCGAGAGTTTCCACACGCTTGACCATAACAGCCGCCCAAACCCGATACAAAAGCCCTGCCACGCTAATTGGCCGAAGCAGATCCCAAGTAACCGGCCCATCATGGCTTTGCGCAACAGGCACGGTGTCACTGCTAAAGAGGCAGGACTCCTCACCTCAGCCCGTGCCGGAATCAACTCAAACAAATTCCGTCGCTTCTCTCACTGATGGCACCTATGACCACCTGTCTTAAGCCATCCAAGACCTGGCCGACGCGAAGGCCGAGCACAGACTGAATCTTGACTCAGGCGACCAACGTTGCAGCGCCGAATACCGAATAGTACTGCCATAACACGCGAATAGTACTGCAGTAACACCTCATTCCGAATCAAACGGAATCGCAAAGAGCCACCCGGGGTTTGCCAACTATTTTTTAAAGGTTGCCAAAACCAGTGCTGCCATAGCTTCAAGCTGTTTCAACAATGCCTTCAGCCTACGCACCTGCCGTAACCACCTTCTCTGCTTGAGCGACAGAGATAGGAGCGGCGAAGACACATCCCCGGGCCGACCGTAACAAACCCTCGGCGGGGCAAGCCGCATGACAACCGGACCATCAGCAGAACAACGCCCAACAAAAGACCTTCGCGCCCGACCATCAACTTCCGCAGCATCACAAACCACCCGCTCAACATCCGAAGCTCAAATTCGGAAACCTTTCAAAAATGGCCCCTCATCAACGTTAGAATGCGACGGCGCGCGCGGCAGAAGCGCGCCACCGTGCCCAACGCTGCTTCCATGGACCATGTTGTTGGGAACCGTGGTTCTAGCGCAAACATGTGGCATCACTGCTGCTTCGAAGATCAACTGCTTTGCTCCTTTCGCCCCCCACACGCTCGTGGGCCGCAATGTTTGTCCACCAGGACTGCCCCAATTGAGCACTGCAGTTCACCTTCACTCTTCTCACACGCCATCCCGGAAAAGGAGATATGTTTTCCGAGGCCTGATGTTGACTTCCTTTGGTGGGCCTGTAACGACTCTCTTTTTCAGCCATGATAGTGCTGTTGGCAAGTCGCCAGATGCAATCAAGATTTTTCTGCTCTGCATGCGAAACGACCAAAATTTTGGCCGTCGGCAAAGAGTGAGCGTGAGCGCAACGAAGAAGCTGCCTTCCCAGCAAAGCGATGTGCGCGGAGTACTTCATCGATCCGTTTTGCTCCAAGCCCCACCCCAGCGCTTCAAGCTGCGTCACACACGGTTTGCACTGAGCAGGGCCTAAAGCCAAGCGCTATCCCAGGAAGCTTGGCTGGAAGAGGTCATCCCACTGGCCGGAGCAGAGCTGCGTGCTCGAGTAACTGCTTCTACCGCTCACCCGGCCGTCCGTAGGCAGGCTTGGACAGGTAACTCTTTTTGGCAGCTGGTCAGCAGCCAAGGACTGTGCAACCTTCGGCCAGCAACGGAGAAGCTATCTGCAGCACATCTTCGCACCATCGAATTGTGGCAGCCACCACTGGCTCACCTGGGCAAGGACCTTCCACTGGTTTCAGAAGTTCCTCCAAGTGAAGGCCACTTGTGCCTTGGTCCTAAGAAATCTCTAATTACCAAGACCAAAGAGGAATCTGAGAAGTGGTTTCAGAAAAAGCTGCAGGTATCAATTGATCGTGCTTGTGCCTTAGCACAGACCTCAGGTTGCATGCAACAACACAAACCTGTGGATGACAGCATCATGCGATCTATTGCATAACTCGGAACTTTACCACCAAAAGTTTCTTGTGCTGGAACTGCAGCGTGATTGAAGCATTAAGTTTCACAGCGAAAATTGTGATGTAATAAAATATGTGAAACCAAGTCAGGTCAACATTGGGAGCTCGACGCTATTGATGTTCCACTCAAGGTTGCGCACTCTGTGCTCGGCTCTGAGGAGCCTCAAATGACGAATTGAGTTGAACAACTGGAAGGATGCTTATGTCAGTGTTGGCTAAGGACACTCAAGAAACCTAGAGATCGCACCGCTTGCAGTGACCTTCAGCACTTCGGGAGTGTCGGCACTACAGGCAAGCTGACCATCCTGTCCAGTTAGAGATGACCAATGTCATATAACGGGGTAACTTCTCAAGGTCTCTCACTTGTGGCAAAGAATGTAATATGCACTGTTCAGAGGAAGAAGTGGAGAAGTGCAGGCCTTGCACATGCAAGTTGTTGCAGCATCGCCCTGCCCCAGAGGCCTGTCACCACTGCAATGGAAGTAATGATAAACAGCCGTAAGATACACTATCAGCTTGGATCTAATTACTACTCTGCACGACACAGGACTTCTCGGTTTCCTGCCTGATGAAGTATTCTCGGGCACCTGCTGCACTTCCATCCTTGACAAAGGCAGAGCCTTTTCCTCAAGCAATCGCAGCTGGGCTGGTTCCGCTGACGATGCAAAGCATTCATGTGCAAAGCACCATTTGTGCAGCTATGTACAGCATCCCGGTCATTTTGTTGATCTTTGCAAGTTGTTGGTGTAGTGCGCATGCATTCAAGGTTGGAGTTAGGATGTTCCATATCGTTGTAGAGCGTTTTGCAATTGGATCCCTTGGGTTTAGCAAAGCTTGAGTAATTCGTGGCTTGTTGTGATTGAAATCCCAGGATGATTTCAGTGAACGACACTACACAAACATACATAAACCATCCAAGAAACTGCATCTTAGATGACTTACCCGTCTAGAAGCCTGGGCAGCAGCACTTGCAACGAACAATTTTTGAAAGGTGAAGGCTCGGATGTCGATTGATTGTTTCTGTCAGTGGTTGTGATCATGACGTTGGCTCCTAAGGGTGCTCATGCGCTCATGCGTAGGAAGCCTCTTTCGTGGCCAAAAACACCAGTTGGATGCTGGAGAGTTCGATGCTGGAGAGTTCAACTATCTCAGCTCACACCCCTTCACTCCAGAAGGTAACACACGGATCAAGTTTCCTGTGCTGCGCATTGACCATGTTCAACCTCTTAACTAGGTTCCTCCCGCACATCAACAAATGAAGAATCACGGTGATTACCACTTACAATCCGATGGGTTTTTGTGCCTTGATGTTCCACAGGAAACCCCAACTGTTGCGTTCTTTCTGTCCAGTGCGATCTATCTAAAGGTTGCAGTGTATGCAGTATGGACAACTGCCATCGACAGCCATACAACTCTGTAAAGTGATGAAAGCGAATGTCAACGGTCATGACGATGATAAGAGTTGGGTTGTGGCTTGAAGAGGAAAAGACTAGAGTCTAGAGCACAACAATCAGTGAGAGCAGGTAAGCAGCACGGAAGTTTATGCCCAACGAGCAAATTGTGGTTCATGCAAGCTTCGAGGGCGTATGTCCATTCCTGCACTTAGCACAGACATAGTGCTCTGGTTTGATGAAATGATTGGAGGCCATGGAGATCGCTCTGCATTTCTAAGGCTCTGGGCCAAAAAACGAAACCAATCACAGCAAAGAAGAGAACACTTGCAAAGAGTGACTGGACCGAAAGCACTCGGCGTCTTTGTTCTTTTGCGGGCATTGAATGCAGATGTTTGATCTCCACAACTTTCCCAAGGCCTCAGCGCCATTTGAGGTTCTGGCCAGTATTGTAGAAAGCATACAAGAAGACTGCCTGCAAATGTGTTGCCAATTGAAACTTCAGCTCTTTCGTCAAATACATGTGGATATAGTAGTCAACCAAACCAAACCAAACTTGGCCTGACCAGTTAGAGCCGCTCCATTGACATAGTGGCAGTTTGTAATTGTCAAGGTGATTGCCTGAGACAAGGAAGCAAAAGAAATCACCTGACTTTGATGTATTAATTTTTCTGCCTTTTGTTGGCAGGAACTAAGAAATACAGGCAACGCAAGTGATCATGTGCCGTGCCTTTGGGTTCAAGAATATGAATCTTCAAAAAGAAACGTAGCAGGACTTCAATTGTTGAAACAGGAAGCCTCTATTCGTTTGTGTGGTGAGTACCGCGTTATAACTTTTATTATGCGCTCTCCGAGCACATATATAGTACCCTGCTTCAATGGGGAAGCCAAAAGCCTCATCAGAGTGGAAAGCAACCGAGGCATTTACACTGCTTGAGGTGTCAAGCTCGTAGCAGTTGGGACACTGCCTCGATGCGAAAGCTCCCATCATCCAAAAAGAGCGGAGAGCCAAGAAAGCTTCAAACGAGCTTGATGGTTTTCTTGCGCAAAGTCTCTTCTGCTGAGAGCCTAGCTTTCCTCCACAGCTGGCAGTACTGTGGTCATCTGTTAGATCAGCAGTCACCTCAAGTCGCAGCTAGGGAAGATCCCACAAAAACGAAACGAAGCACGGATCACATGACAAATCAGTGGCAAGGACTGTGTAGCAGCCCTCAATCTGATCCTCCACTCCCGGGTACCAAACCTGCCAAATCCCCGAATGGACAGCCGTCAGTCGGCAAAACCCAAGCAGTACATTCAAGAACAGCCTTCTGCCACGACTCGCGTATGCCGAGCGAAAACCTCACACTCCAAGTGCTTTGAAAGCCTTCTTCTAGGCTCTGCCCACGCAAAGAGACTTTTCTAAAGTTGAAGCAGCTGCCAATTTGAGGCCAAACTAGATCAAAGGGCTAACCCTGCGAAGTCAAAAGTTGTGGATTGATGTACTGGCAGGCAAGAAACAGAAGTAAAAGCCACATCCGTCAGGTCCTCCTCAACTTTGGCAAAGGGAGCTCTCCTGCAAATTCTTTGAGAACAAGAGATGTAAGTTCATCGATTCACTCTGCAACCGTCAGGTGCCTGGATGAAATGAAAACCAAAGCCTCAGCAGCTATTGCAGTGTCTGAAATTGTGAACCTCGCATCATGGCAATGTGCTCAGTGTTCAACTTATGGCAGACTTGTGTGGTGTATACATGAAGCGAGTCTGAGGCCGAGGCACAACGTGGTGCTTTACTTCGTGCTACTCTACACTACGTTCTAGCATATTGAGCCACCTTCATGAACTCGAAAGAAATTACAAAGCAGTGTTTGGTACTCACAGCAACCTGGAAGCTGCGACTGTAGCTACATGTACAAATAAACAAGAATTGATCATAAGTACTTGCTGTACTTGCTGTTGCCTTGTTCTTCAACAAATGAGGAAGTGTCGATGAATGACCACGAAACATGTCATTTCACAAAACTGCAACCACCTCGCCAACCTGAAGTAGATCGGGAACAGTCTCCGGCACCTGCAAACGAAGCAAACGCACAGAAGTTGCTCTGCTACACTAGGCAAACCACTGCAAGCATGCATGAAGCATTCAAGTGCCTGAGCACGCCGAATTGAGTTAACTTCAAAGTATAACTGAACACTGTCAACACTTGTGTACTTGTTGTGCACAACCTGTTCAGACTTGAAGCATCCTATTTTACAGCTACAAAAGCTCATCAAAAAGTTAAGACGTTGCCTTGTGGTGGACAAAATCCTGTGAAGAGGACACATGCACTGCCTCATCCAACCACGTGAGACTGATGAATTGTCTGACCTGAGATTGTAGAGAGTATATGCATGACCATTCTACTTCTACGTAGATTCTACTTCAATACTTCAAAAGAAAAAACTGCAAAGGAACGCCAAATTCGGAGGACCTCTTTTCTCCCGGGAATTTGGTGCTTGTCAAACAGTACATGCGCCATGCTGTTGAGCCGTCGTTGCGTTGAGAATGGGTCTCACCAAACACCGTTAAGCAATAAGAGCATGACATACCTATAATTCCACATCATGTGCCAAAGCTACTCGACCCAAAGCGCATCAAGGGCGATGATGAGAAGCCAGCAAACTAACAGCTGCTGCTTCAACCCAGAACAGCGTACAAACTCCTTGGCAAAATATCCTGTGCTTGGCACAGAAAAGAAACCAAAATGTTGTCCTGCGTTGTGATTCCCGAATGTGATGCTCACATCATTGGTGTCTAGTAATTCTGACCCACATTGAATATCCTTGTCTTAAAACCTGTGGGCTAGTTGAACATCAAGACAAGTTGTTAAAAGGGCATCGCTGCCATGATGTGAGCACTATGCCTTTGCGGCATCCACTCGGACATCATCTACCCAGGCAATTTCAGCGTCGTTGTGAACGTGCTTCCAATGGTGTGCCCACTTGGCACCTCAGAGACGGTGCCCCAGAACCTTGCTTCCGGCGACTACAAAAAGTATGTCATACCCTTCAACACGGTTCCTGTCGGCCAGGAGGGGTAGGGAGTTGGGATGCAGAAGGGCTTGGGTTCTTCGGGTTTTGCTAGAACTTTAGGGAAGCTTAACTGCTATTATCATAGCCACAGCCGTCGTAGAACCAAACGCAGCGGGAGCTCGATGCCTAGCTTGCATCTAGCAGATACAAGAATTCTGCCAGAGCATGCATATTGCTGATTCACATTGTCTGAGGGATTCTCTGCACAAATGGGTTGGGACGTTGCCAAATCACAGGCACTGTTCACATTTAAAAACAACCGACAACATCCCCAACAACACACCTTAAGCAGGTGAAATTTCTCTCCAAAGCACCTGCTCTTGGGACCCCTTTGACAGCTGACCACAGCTCTCCAGCATTCAGAGAAATAAAATTCCAGATCAAATTCAATAAGCAATCAGAGCTTATATAGAGCCCCTGAGGAAGCTTTCTCTACGATTCTACAATAACAAAGCTCTCTTGAATGGGGGAATTCGCTCTGGATTTCCTGGAAGAAGCCGAGCACACTATTGCCAATTTGCAGGTGGGGTCAGGTTTGCCATTAATAGATATATATGTATAAATATATATATATCATAATTGGATGCAGTACCCAAATCAGTCTATGATTAAGACCTGACATCGAGCGGCAGCTACACTTCTCCAAAAATTAAGTTACGCTTGCTAGTTTGCCTTTGCATGATTACAAAAGTGTCTATAAAAACAAGGAACCTCCCTCTTACTCGAAAAACAACACAAGATTTTGGACACCCTCGAAAACCTGAGGGATTCTGAGAATCCTGGCTCCTCGTGCAAGCAGTTCATGACCTTGCTTTCAAAGACTTGCTTTCAACATCTAGATGCGGACCTCCAACCAACCTACCCCTTCTGACCCAGATGCCAGCATTCTGGCTCTCAGCTCTTGAGATGTTTGACTTGAGATGCTTCATACTATTTGGGACCCCTTTTAATGGCAGCAGAAATTTCTTGGCAACTAGTCGAGGGGTTGCCGGTTTTGAGTGTCGGGGGATCTTGTGAAACAAAAATTAATGAGGGCAGGGCGTGCTAACTTCGAGTGGTGGAAAGGACTTTTTTCATGCAACTGCTGAATGGCGCAGGGTCACAGTACAAGTTTTGCATGCATCAAATTGGATTTGTGGGAGTCGCTTGAAGGGCTAAGTTTCCCAAAAGTCTCAAGCTCACGGTCTGGTTTCCCAGAGAAAACAAAGGGAAAAAAGGACAAACAGTTAAACAGTCGTCGGTGGATATGTGAATTGAAGGCTTTATGTTCTTCCTAGCTCCTTTCTGTTCAACGTGTCCTTCTTTCTCACGTTATTCCTTTCTTTTCTCCTTGTGTGCCCTTTTTGTGTACTTCCTCGCAACTTGTATTTGCAATTAGAAGGCAAACTCTTCGCGGATGAGTATTGCTATAGCATCACATTGGCCTCTTTACTCGGTAGAATGAACAGTTGGTGCACTCCATCTATCGCACAGCGCCATTATGTACCCATCTAGACTTACAGCAGTCCTGAGTCTACAGAGGTTTAGAGTTTAGAGGCAACAGAAAACTCAGGCAGCAACCCTCCTCATTCTCTTCGGAAATTTGCACGTGTATACAGGCAAGCAATATACATTTCAGCTGAGACTCATCCACGTGGTACAAATGTCCAGCATATTCAACCTTCGTGCGGAAGGAATGGGAATGCAAGTGATCGCTTGATCAAGCTGATTGCAAAGAAACTGGTGTAACTATGCCATGCTGCCGGAAGCTGCATTCCGTATCGCCAGCCAGCTGGCACTGTAACCGAAACATCAGCTGTTGATGGGGTGAGCTCCTGAACAATTCATGACTAGGTATTGCTGATTTGGAAGGTTCACAACAGCTACAGTAAATCTAAACCATACAAGCAAAACTATCAGGCAATAGTTTTCACCACTGGGCCGGTGCGTCCTGCAACCCACTTGCCTGCATAATGGCATCAGAATAAAAGCCAGCAATTACTGCACTTGACTGCAATAGAGAAAGTGCACCCAGACAAGGATGCAAAACTTGAACATCTTCAACATATATAGTATCTTTTGAACACAGCAAATGTCAGGCAATAGTGTGAATACATTCAGAACCATCTGCAGTATAGAAAGAAAATGTCTGTCTAGACCATGTTTTTGACTGAGCTGCATTCTCAACAAAATCTAGAACACTATTGAGCTCAATCGTTCACCATCCTAGGGCTCTTTCCCAGTTATATTTCCAGTGCGCAGCACGGTATTGCCACCTCTCTGCGCAGCGCAGAAACAAATTCTTCGATGTTGATCCTTGCAACTCTTCTGGATATTGCATGGAAAGAAGATGAAACCGGCACGCTCGTTGACTTGTCATGCAAACACGAACTTGCAAAACAAAACATCCAACATGCTTTCGAAACTCCAGCCACTGTGGTCCCAATCGCAGAGGTGAAATGCTTCAGATAACACTGTGGGTGATAAATCAGGAAGATACGCAAGAAGTATTCGAGAAAGCTCATCTCCTTGCAAAGCCAGCAAGACGTTGCAGACTGGTCAGTACACTGGGTGTACTTAGTTGCCGTCAGCCAGCTGCAGAGTTGTTTTTCACCAAGAGACGCGACAGTAAACCATCAGACCGCACGCTTGCACTCCTCGGATGATCCGTAAACCATACTCACCCTACTCATGACTTCACATCGCAAATAAGAGCTTTCTTGTGGTTCTTGTCCCAAGCAGCACTAAAAGAACACTGGTGCTACAAAGCGGCGCAAAGAGATGCTCCGGTGGTATGTTTTTTGCAATCAAGCTGTCCGCGATCTCTCGCAATAGTTGTTTTGCCACTGCTGTGCTGCCCAACATCTTTTCCTTCCAAGTTGAATCAGCAGAACTCCAAACGAATGACTTCCAGAGTGCGGTGCCTTGGCATCTACAGGCTGGGCATACATCCATCTGATGAACTCTTCAAAGTCAATGTTTCCTGACAACGGGACACTTAAACAGAGAAGAACAATACGCATGTAATTCTGCAGAATATGTGGATTAAATCCTACACAATCCCTGTGCCAAAGCTGCCATCAGAATTGGTGTCAATGACGCCAAACAATCGAGGAACATCAGCTGCAGGAACTCCAATGATGAGTAGCAACCTTAGCTGCAAAAAAATACTGTGACATCCATCTGGGATGTTTCCGGCTAGGTGGTCAACACAACTATATAATGTGTGGTTATTTGTAGTTTTGCCCTCGTGTATCTTCTGCAGAGCAAGAAACTCGCGCAGTTCGTCAAAACCCAAGGTTCCATTACCGTTCACATCGAACCTCTGGAACAAAGCGAGCGCATCGTCCATAGACATGTCTCCACCACCAGAAACGATTATAACCCACTTTGAGACAATTGAGCCCAAACGGCTTGTGAAACACAGATGTTTGGTGGCTGAAACGGCTATATACAACAATTGCAATTGCGCGCCGATGAACAACTGGCAAACTGCAACCAAGACTCCACCTGCATCATGCCAGGATCCCACGACGCTGACCCGAAATCAGCCAGTCAAACCACTGCAACAAAGGTCTGATGTCGCGCGTGATCTGGCCATAGAACTGCCCCGGCAAAAATGAACAAACGTTTTGACATCTGCCATTGAAACAAAAATTTGTAAATAACTTGTCTCAGTCTTCCCAACACAACCGAAGAGTAACCAGTCGTGTCCAATTGTGTCCCAATGTGTCATGCAAGTGTTCAATGGTATCGTTTTTTAATGACATTGGTTTTGTAAAACGTTGGTCTAGCAGGCAAAACCGGCATGATTCCAGGGCGACATTGCGAGTTTGTTCTTGATGTAAGTTAGTTGCAAACCTGAAAGCCACTGCGGACATGCTGACGCAGTAAATTGAAAGTCATGTCAAACAACCACACCTGATAAACAGTGTTCGTGCTAAAAACTGCACGCGTTGTCAAATCTTACATTCAACGTTGTCCGGCACAAGTTAGACCATTACTACTGCAAAGCCACCCTCGGCATAATACATCAAATCAAGGGTGTGCCTGTGTGTGTACACCTTGAAGTCACAAGCTGCCTTTCGGGAACTTTGCGAAGTTAGGGTTCTTATTATGCAATTTTTTTGCATGACGCATCTGCAGCTGCTAAGGAGCTGGCAATACAATTGCAAATACATTTGCAACTTCTACTTATACAGCTGCCGTTGTATGTATTCTACAATAGGTTTGCTAGAGGCTAGAAATACATCGGCAGTTTGCAGGTATGGTTGTGTACCGCTGCTGCTACACTAGCATTGCTTTGGTGCTGGGATCTTGCTTTGGTGAGTTGCTTTGGTGCTGGGATCTTGCTTTGGTGAGTTGTTTTGGTGGTGGGATCTTGCTTGGATAGACTTCGCTGGGGTGCTGCGAAAGTAAAGTCAAAAGCAAAGTCAAGTACTGGGGGCCTTGCTTAGGTAAAGCCAAATGCAAACTCAAGTATTTCGCTGGAGTCGTGCTTCAATCTATAACCACATATGCAAAAATAAGCGTACGTTACAACATGAAGTAAAACATCTGCTTTTTCGCCCGTGCGTGATATATCTTGGGTATACGTTTTTCCCGAATGCGTAGCGAAGGGTTCTCGTTTAACTCTTGGGGGTCTGGGGGTAGAGCCTTGTTCGCGATCCGTTGTTTCTACGTCCGCAACCGTCCGCAGCCGTCCGCAACCGTCCGCAACCGTTCGCAACCGTTCGCGGTAGAGCGCTAAGGCGCTGCCATTAGGGGAAGCTTTTGCAAGTGACTTTTCATGGATGTGTCACGTGTCAGTTTGCGACGCTATTCCATTGTGATTTGCATGAAAATGACATGTCGCGCAAGAAATGTGATGCATTTCGCTGCACAGGCGCAGCGTTTTGTGAGATCCTCAGTTTGCTACGCACTTCCATTGGGGTTAGCGTTTGGAGAGTCGTGTTTTTGGGGTGTGTGATGTGGCCGTGCCATTGGGATTTGCGTTTCCGGGTGTGGCATCGAAGCTCTGTTTTCGTGACAAGTCTCAGCTGAAATGCCGATTTTGGTGGATGGGAGTATGCTCAGAACGGGTCGAAATCATTCCAAACGTGTGGTGCGGTGCAAATTTTTTTGACGCTCACATGAGATTACTTTGTGCGGGTTTTGAGGTGTGGAAGTGGGATTTTCGTGGCAGGCGCAGGGAATCGTGAGGTTGCGATGTGTGACGGAGGTGACATTTCGTGGCAGGCACAGCACTTTGTGCGCGTTAGACGTGTGGACGCGGAAAGATTCGTGGCAGGCGCAGGGAATTGGAGGTTTGAGTTGTGGTAGAGGTGAATGTCGCTGTCACATTGGGATTGGCGTGTGAGCGGGTGTTGTTTGGAGGGGCTGGAATCGCGAAACTGCTTGGCAGGGCTGCGTGATGTGTGTGCTCCGATGGGTGTTTCCGCTGGACTTTTGGAGGAAGTCTCGTGCGAAACGTTCGTTTTGCAGACTTTGACATGTGAGTTTTTGAGGAAGTCTCGTACGAAACGCTCGTTTTGGGGTCTTGACATGTGACTTTTGGAGGAAGTCTCGTACGAAGCGCTCGTTTTGGAGACTTGACGTGTGACTTTTGGAGGAAGTCTCGTACGAAACGCTCGTTTTTGAGACTTGACGCGTGACTTTTGGAGGAAGTCTCGTACGAAACGCTCGTCTTGCAGCCTCGAAGCGTGACTTTTGGAGGAAGTCTCGTACGAAGAGTGTGCCCTACAGGAGTGTCCCACAAGAGTGTCCTACAAGAGTGTCCCACAAGAGTGTCCTACAAGAGTATCCCACAAGAGCTTCCTACAAGAATGTCCCACAAGAGTGTCCCACAAGAGTGTCCCACAAGACTCTCCTACAAGAGTGTCCCACAAGAGTGTCCCACAAGAGTGTTCTGTATGAGTGTCCCGCAAGAGTGTCCCGCATGTCCCACAAGAGTGTCCTACAAGAGTGTCCCACAAGAGTGTCCCGTATGAGTGCCCCACAAGAGTGTCCCACAAGTGTGTCCCACAAGAGAGTGTCCGACAAGAGTGTCCCATAAGAGTGACCCACAAGAGTGCGCAACAAGAGTGTCCCGTAAGAGTGTCCCGCAAGAGTGTCCTACAAGAGTGTCCCACAAGAGCGTCCTACAAGAGTGTCCCGTAAGAGTGTCTCACAAGAGTGTCCCACAAGAGTGTCCCGCAACCATGTCCCACAAGAGTGTCTCACAAGAGTTAAGAGTGTCCCACAAGAGTGTCCCATAAGAGTGTCCCACAAGAGTGTCCCACAAGAGTGCCCTACACGAGTGTCCCACAAGAGTGCCCTACAAGAGTGTCCCACAAGAGTCCAACAAGACTATCCCACAAGATTTTCCTACAAGAGTGTCCTATAAGAGTGTCCCACAAGAGTGTCCCACAAGAGTGTCCTACAAGAGTGTCCCACAAGAGTGTCCCGCAAGAGTGTCCCAAATGAGTGTCCCACAGGAGTGTCCTACAGGAGTGTCCCACAAGAGTGTCCCACAAGAGTTTCCTACAAGAGTGTCCCACAAGAGTGTCCCACAAGAGTGCCCTACAAGAGTGTCCCACTACAAGAGTGTCCCACAAGAGTGTCCTACAAGAGTGTCCCAGAAGAGTGTCCCACAAGAGTGTCCCACAAGAGTGTCCTACAAGAGTGTCCCACAAGAGTGTCCCACAAGAGTGTCCCACAAGAGTGTCCTGCAAGAGTGTCCCACAAGAGTGTCCCACAAGAGTGCCCCAACTGAGTGTCCCACAGGAGTGTCCCACAAGAGTGTCCCGCAACAGTGTCCCACAAGAGTGTCCTACAAGAGTGTCCCACAAGAGCTTCCTACAACAGTGTCCCACAAGAGTGCCCCACAAGAATGTCCCACAACATTGTCCTACAGGAGTGTCCCACAAGAGTGTCCCACAAGAGTGTCCCACAAGAGTGTCCCGTAAGAGTGTCCCACAAGAGTTTCCTACAAGAGTGACCCACAAGAGTGTCCCACAAGAGTGTCCTACAAGAGTGTCATTTGGACATATGTAACCTTTTGAACGTGTTTGCATTCGGGTTCGTGGGCTCCATCTTGTTTCTTAAGCGGGGGCCTGGCAGGACAGGGCTTGCAAAACCTGACCCGCTGCAGGGATCGTGCGCGTCGAGTGCTCAAACGTGTGGTGAAATGCGAATTGCGAACTGGGGTGGCTGGAGGTTCCCCTCTGCGCAGATTGCGCGCGTCGAATGCTCAAACGTGTGGCCAAATGTGAATTGCGGCGGCCGGATGAACCCTCTGCGGAGATCACGCGCGTCGAGTGCTCAAACGTGTGATGAAATGCGAATTCCGGCTGCGCCGGATATACTGGGTACTAGTGAGATAGGAGATCGGACTTTGTGGACATCACAAATTTTTGCAAAAGAAAGATGAGAAAATCCGAACAAAACACAAGGAGAAGTCACATGAGATAATTTAGGGTCGGGCCACGAGTGTCCTAAAGTCGCATCTCATGTGTTTTTTCAATGTTTTTGTCCCATCTCATGTTTGCACTCATTCCAGGCCATTGGAATTTATCAAAACACCTCTCAGCGGGACTGAAACGTCCAGACCCTTTGACTGCCTTGGCCTGAGCTTCGTCACTTGGTCGAACAAGCTTGTCAATCATGGAAAGGGACATGTCTTACGCAATCCTTGCTGAAGAGTCAAAGGCATCAAACAATTCGTCAGTCAGGTCGTCAGTTTCTTGGCTCTCATTTCTAAGACGCCACTGAGCGAAAGTCTCGCCTTTGGGAGAAAGATGAAAACTGCATGTTTATTGCCATTGATGGCCACGGTTGAAATAAGTAGTTGTGCAACGAACGACAGGCCATCAATAAACTCTGCAAAACTGCGGGCCTGAGCGACGGCCTCCTCAAGCTTATGACACCCACAAGGTCCCGCTCACGTGGCAAAAGTCTTGAAAGGCAAACGAATACTCGTCTTTGAAGAGATGGTTGAAGCCTTCCTCAATCCTGACGGGTCGTTGGCTAGAGACATTTTGAAGGGTTTTGACTTGATGGGAAAGATCGATTCAAACCCAGATTTCCCTCCAAAGACAACTTTCGCCACGGTCACACCGGACCAAGTTGGTGACTCTAGCCTTTTGGGTTAGGGCTGGAATTGCCGGTAAGATCTTGGAGAAGAAAGATTCCGAGCCCAGGAAAGCCGCCGGCAAGGTTCGTACCAAACAAAAGCAGAACCCAAAACTTTTTTTACGAGTACGGACGCCATGTGGGCGGTGTGCCCAGGTCATCAAGAAAGGATGGAAACTCTGCATATTGGTAGGGGGAGCAACCCGAAAAGACAGAAAACAAACACAGCCCAAAACCAAAAACCCACCCCAAAAGCACCAGCACCCAAAAGACCCCAACAACCAATGTGGGCAGAGTTTCGTCTGTACTAAGGTGAGACGTGTGAAACTTGAAAGAGTGCCGCGCTAACTAGATGGGCCTGAATTCTCGACGAATGCAGTATGCTGTATCAGGACTTTGGCTGTTGTCCATGAAGGCCATTCAACGGTGGCCTTCGTGCGCAGACAAGGGAAAGAATCACCCTTGCCAGTCTCGGTCGCAGGCACTTCAGCTTTACCAATAGAGCAGCTGGTGCGAAAAAGTTGCAGCACGAAAGTTAATGATGATCGTTACAAGTCATCCAGTTGCAATGCTTTGCTGGCCTTGGAAGCCACTCTGTAGCACAACCACTACAAATGACTGCGCGAGCAGAGGAGGCTGTGGCTAGTCTTGGGTACAGAGGTGAGACATCGCAACAAAAGTGCGGCTGCGAGCAACCTATTGACCTCCCTCCATCAGGGGGATCCAATGAGATGGATAGAGCGGTCATCAAAGGTCACTCCGACGTGCATGGCCCTGGTGAAACTGGTGAAACCGAGATTTATCCTAGCATGGTCCTTGTGCCATCTTTGTACAAGATTGGCTGAGTGCTGACTCCCACAAACAAAGAACTGAGGTTCTCACCTGGGCGCCAATGGTCTACAGTTCTACTGCCACGCGCCAATCTCTGGCCAAGAGCTGAGGCTCACAGCCAGGTCGGCTCACTAACAGCAAGGTGTGGAGACGAAATTGGCGAACGGCTGATCCAGCTTGCCTGGACAGCAGTGACAGGTGTGACCTTGATTTAACCGGTAGAGTGTAGGTCTCCCCTGGTCTGTGGGACGAGGCATGCGCACGAACAGGCTTGAGTATGGGTGAACGAGCTAGGCTAAGCCCGGCACATAGCCTTGATCCGGGATCATGTGCAGCCACTGCGGCCAACGCATGGCAAGGCAAATGGCGAAAGCATTTTCCTCTGGCCTCTAGAAGGGGCTGCGGCGCGCGGAGTCGCCGCTGGGCCCCCCCGCGGTTGTGTGCGCTACTGCCTTTGCGATTTGCATAGCAACGGTTCTCATTGCCTGCAAATCGCATTGTAATGGCTGCACGCATGTTGGCAAAGTGTGTTTGTGCGCTACTGCCATTGTCATTTGCACAGCAAGGGTGATTTCCACAGCAAGGGTTCTCACTGGTTCGGAATCGCATTGTAATGGCGGCGCGGAAGCTGCGGCGAGGGCGTTGGTGAAGCCTGTCTCTGCGCTACTGCCATTGTGATTTGCAGTTCTCCAGTTTAGCCTGCACGACCGTTCTGAATCTTGTTTTGAAAGTTCTCTGGCAATGGTTGTCATCACAAATTTTTTTTTGCACGGGTGGAGGCGCTATGTGTGCCGAGAGGCACAAGTCACCTTGATTGAATTAAATAGGGACACTAGGGAGATACGAGCCAGGCACCAAAGCAAGGCACAACACCAAAAACAACAAAAACAACCAACCCAAAACACAAACAACAAAGCAGCCGGGTTCGTATCTCGGAAGGGCTATCCAAGCCGGGGCAAAAGAAGAGTGAAACGGGGTGAAACGGGGCTTTGAATTCATTCTTCTACTTGCGCTCAGGTCATGATGGTCAGGAAGTAGCGAAATTCCTTTCTGCGGGCAGTGAGTATTTGTGTAGCAATGTTGATGATTGCCCATATGTGTAAGAAGCATCCAAGCATGTGCCGGAGCTGTGGAAAGTTGACGAACAATTGCTTTGCAGCTCGGCAATGTGTGACTTAGTTCAAAGAACACTACTTTGCCGACAACAGTTGCAGGTTGTTCTAGGCTTTCAAGCTGGCACTCGCAGGCATCAGCATGTAGTTGCATTGCTTCTTCCAAGTTTTCGGTACTTGGTTTGCGTCGAGTAGGGATGAGCCAGGGGGTAATCAGCTTTGTCTCCAACTCACTGTGGTCAAAATCCCTAGGAATATTTGCGAGGGGCACTATTTGATTGAGCGTAGTCAACCATGCACCGAGAGCTTGCCGTTGGGAAAAGGGGTAAGGACAAACGAGCGCCAAGCATACGAAAGCCTTGACCTGCAGAGAACCTAGGACGAGTCGAACCAAGACGAGCGATCCCTCATCAGCGGCCCCCCCCCAAAGGGGGGAGGCAGTATCAAGAGTGCGCTCCATGACTGTGGCTCCAAAAAGGAGAACGGGAGCAACAACGACGAAGCAAAGCGACTATGCGTCGCTCTCCGGACAAGGTTTGCAGGTAGTACGTTGTTGGCAAGTGTCTCGATAGGCTCAGCACCTTCATATTGCGATTCAAGCGCTCTTGAAACGGATGAAGACACGCACGCCCCATGAACTACGTGAAAAGGTGAAACGCCGCTATGCCAGGTCCTAGGAACTGTACATCTGTACACTATGTATTCGTCCAAGACCACCTCTGCAGCCCTAGCTACTCAGTGTCGGCAGCAGACTTAGCAGAGTCAGATCGGCAGGCGTACTGCCTGGTGTGTGGCCCTGCATGTGGGCACAGGTCTGGGCTGTCAGGCTTCTCTGCAGTTCGATTCTGCACAACTTCTCATGAAGTCAGCCCACTCCTCATTGCTGTCAGATGGCTTTGGGAGAAGCCGCATCCATTTGGGGAGTTTGAGTTGCCTACATGCGTCGAAAGCATCATATTCTGCGTATGTCCCTCTCCAAGTGGCTTTGTTTCCTACTCTACTGAGTGTGCGGAGTTGTATACAGCCGGCAAATGCTCATTTGGCGATATAGAGCAAGGTGGGTGGGGTGTGTAGTTCACCCAATGATGTGCAATTCAGAAGGGCGTCTCGCCCAATGCGCCTCACCGTTTTGGCCAGCCGTATCTGTTGCAGCTGCGAGCAGTGCGCAAAGGTGCCCCCCCAAGATCTCACTGATTTCTGTTTGTGAGATGTCTACTGACCGCAATTGTTTACAATGCTCACATGCCGCTGGTCCCATCCAGTTGAAATCTGCTGGCAAGAATAACGACTCTATCCCAGCCTCGAAAAAACAGCCCTCGGGTATGGAACGATACAGGTTAGTGGGATCGTACTCAGTTCTCTCAAAATTGAGTTGCTGCAAGGAGCTGCATTTCTCAAGGCTCGCGGAAATTGCGCCTGTGGCGCCAGCTGATTTACTGTCGTGCTTTGGTCCCCAAGCTGTGCTAAGGAGTAGCACTCTTCAAACACCCAGAGTCCAAAGTATTTGCACCCTGGGGCTGTGACAGTGCGGAGTACATAGTTCCGACGGAAGGCCCCATCCTGCAGACAGACTACTGTACTTGGCAGTTGAACTATTTGCAGCCTGTTGCAGTGCTGCCAGGCAGCTTCGCCGACTCGAATGGCTTTGGCACGGTTCTCAGTTGCCCTTTATGTTCAACTTGGCTGAAGCATTGGCGGACCACCAGGTTAAAGCAGTTACAGTCTCTGAGAGTGTCTCATATGGGGTTAGCCAAGATTGCTCCAGTGTCTTTGCTTACAAAAACAAGCTCGCTCCCAAAAGTGCTATGCCCTCCAATGGTCGGTAGCTGCTCAAGGACAGCAGTTTCAAACTCATCTAGCCGATCAAACTCTTGTAGATCGATGACTACTTGTACTTCTTCTCCTGAAAGGGTGGTTAGTTGCACCACTATCGAGCGTTCATTGCTAGCAAGTGAGCTTGTCTGTGACCAGGCGTCACCAACCATAGCGGCAAGGTGTGCAAATACCCCTTTTGGCATCGCCACTGCTCCAAGCTTGGCGGAGAGTCGGCATGCTGGAAAGAGCCTGCGAAGGGCTAGAAAGATTACTGCCTGCACTAAAGCCTTCTAGTCGAAATTCTGCAGGGCAGTATAGCTCAGCTGCACTAGTGCTACGGCTGCTCTGCTGCAAAAGCGGGAGGCATGCAAGTATTCTCTCCGGCTGCAACGCTAGGAGTTTCCACCAGAGTCCATTGAGAAAGGTCGCATGTGGCAGTCTCCTGTGCGCCGGCAAGAGCCGCGCTGCCTCTAGCATAATTTGGGTTCTCCTATAGAGCAATGATGCCCGCCCGAAACCAAGCTCTTGCCATCGCATGCATGGCTGCACAGTGAGCGACATGAGCATGGCGAGTTCATGTAGGCAGGCGGTAGCACCCGCTGCGACTCCTGTGATTTTCTCCCCCCGGCCGGTCCACAGGTGCCAGCGAGGGACCATAAACGCAAGTGCCGTCCACTCTCGGATTGGTATACAATCAAAGGTGGGGGCATCCGGTCCGCCTAGAGTGCCGCCTCCAAGGCCTCCGCACTGGATCCGCACACAATCAGGAGGGGGGGCAATCGTGGTTGTAAGCCAGAACCCTTGCTGCTCCGCCATGCATCTAAGTACCAATGCCCACCGTCGGGTCTGCTCTGTACTTTTTGCATGGACATTCAGGATCAGGTTTGCTAGGGTTTCGACTGGTTCTGGCAGTGTCGGGATGGATGCAATTGCCTCAAGAGTTCTGAATTCGTTTCCCGTGGTGGTACTGCCGGCTCAATGTCCGGGCCTGGTGGAGTACCATGCCCCAGGGGTGTATGCTGGGGATCGATCGCACACGTGTGCCATTGCATCAGAAGGCAAAAGCGGAAAGCACTATTACCTGTCAGGGCCACTGGGCTCCCCGTGAAGGAACAACCTCCTATTGGTTTCCAGGTATCTACAACCCACGCAGCTGGGTAATGTGGCATCCCCAAGAGTGCAATCAGCAGCGTTTCCCACCCAAGCTGCGCGAGGTCATTGAGAACCTTTGGAGCATCATTTTTGGCTTTCCCAAAAGCATGAAAAATGACAGGACGCATGCGATTAGGAGGAATACGGGCCTGGAACAAGTGTTCCCCTGGTAGGGATAGGGCTTTACAGGTACCTTCCAAGTGTGGCAGCACGGATAGACAACCTTGTTCGAAGGTGGCACGCGCCCATCGGGTGAGCCACGGAGTGCGATCTTGCCCCGCCTCAGACAAGGCACCTGGGTGGGCCCTCTTGGGCCACCGAATCGGCAACCCCTCAACAGAGTCGGACGCCTGAGGGGGGTGTATGGTTGGCGCCGGCCAAAATGTTCTGCGCATGAAACTACCGTACATGGCCCATACAATGACAAGGTCAAGGGGGTTTTCCATAGGTACTCCGACAAGCGGGGTAAACATGGTTTTTTTTGAGAGCAATCTGTGGGATTTACAGGGGGCCGTGCCATGGCAAGGAGTTGAGAGCGATAGTCAGCCAGCTCCTCAGCCAGCACCTCAGCACTAGACTGGCTTGCGGTTGGACTTGGTCGACCATGGCTCCCTATCGAAATGACAAGGCCTGCGTTGTATTCCAGGTGTGCTTCTGTGACCAGCAGGAGACCAACTTTTTCATTGCGCTTCGAGTCATCAGGCGCCATGCCAACTAAGTCAGTCCACTGCATCTGATTGGTGGCAAGTGCAGTTAGGTCAGGTACCTCGAAAAGCGTAACAGGGACACAATCGTTGTCCACCAGACTAAAATGCTGTTGAGGGTCATGAACCTGGCTACTTCGAGGACAAAGACCCCTGCCCAGTAGTATGGGACACCCCATAGCCCATTTTGCAGGTTGGCCGTAATCCACAAGACATCGGTGCTTTCGTGGTGCGGACCAACCAACCGGCAACGCGAGAGCCACCATTTTTCAAATGCGGGCCAGGATGAAACTTCCCCTGGGTCTCTGTTGTCCACTATTAAATAAATCATGTCTTTGCACAGGATGCGAGCCTGGAATTGCAGGAGACACTTGATGATTGCAGGGTAGTTGGGGCCTCGTCCAGCCTGCTCAGCAGTTTCGTATCCTTCATCCCGATCAATCGGCAGCGATCGGACATCGTCGATGCAAACTTGCCCAAGAGATCGGTCCAACCCCAAGTGTGGCTCAACTGTGTTCAGCGCACGAAGGGCTTTATAGGCTTGAGCGTGCACCTCATTAACAGGCCGCTTGCATCCATGGATGAACATTTGAGCCTCAGCTTTCCTGATCCATCCGGTGCCGGTGTAGGGCGTGGCTGGCACATGGTCTTCTTCAAAGAAGTCTGTGAGGTCAAACTCATCCTTACTGCTGACCGCCCAGGGATCATGGTGCATGATGCTCTCCCCCTGCCAAGGTGAAACACTAAGACCAGCTGATACCAAGAACTGTGTTCGATGGATTGGGCACAAGCCTTTAGCTCAGACAAAATACAGGCAGACAGAGACCACTGGCGATCGTCTCTAGGTGCCCTCCACTTGGATGGACTGCACGTTTACTGCAAATACATGCACAAACATGCAGGGGCTCCAAGAGAATCGGTGTTGACTGAAAGCCAAAGGAGCTGCGGTGAAGTCACTCTACGACAGTGCGGTTTTCCTGATCAGGCAGTTAAGCACCAACTTGAAGAACCAAACAACCCGAACAGCAGAGATTCCAACCACCGTGGCTTCGGTACTGGGTGTGTCGCTATTTGCTGATGTTGACTCTGAGAACAGCCAGCTTTCTTCCCAGTGAGCCTGACACTCCAATTCTGAATTGGGTGAAACCAGGGCGACAAGGGCACGCTGCCCGGGTTTCTATTTCCTTACTATCACGCGAAAGCGACTTGTCACTCAGCTTGCGCAATGCGCCAGGGGGAATTTTGCTGTCGTTCTGCCGCTCAAAACCAGTCTACCCCTGTTGGAGTCATCTTTGTGGTGCAGTCCATTGGTCACCCACTGTTCACCCTGCGTCATAGTCGTCCGCATTTGGGTGCATGTTGGCAAACAGGAAGGCCGTGAAAAGAAGACCATTGAGCTCAGCATGCAAGTTGCTGGCAGGCTCGATCATCCGCGATTGAATTTCTGCCGGGACATGTGGTGGCAACGGAATAAAGAGCACCTAGTTCACATATATCTGTTGCGCCACTTCGCGCTCACGGAACGATACGACAAAAAGCAGCCTGTGCGAGGGTTGGCAGGATATGTTTGACTTTCCCTCCGCCCTGCTGAAACTGGTTGCGACCCATCAGGAGCGCACGATGAAGCTATTCCTGCAACAATGTCTTGCCGTTAACGACAAGGGAATCAGTGTCCACGGACCCAATGAGGCGCTCAGACGGCGGCTCATCATGTGGTCTATCATGAAAAGCCGCTTTTTGATGCCTGGCAGGCTCAGGGTGCGCTCCAGGTCGCGGGGGAGGGTCAAAGTCCTCGCTGTCCTCTGTGTTGGCTCTTCTTGTTACTGGCGTCTGTGGCTTGTTCTGGGTGGTGCTGGCCTTGCTCACCACGGCAGGACCTTTTGGATGGTGTTTAGAGCGTGGTGGACTGCTCGGGTTTTGGTTTGGTTCCGCTGCCCGTGTTTGTCAGGCTCATTCCTCACACTCCCTATTCGAATTCGACTCGGTGACTTGTGCCTCTCGGCACACATAGCGCCCCTACCCGTGCAAAAAAAAAAGAGCGTGGTGGACTGCTCGTTGCTTTTGCCGGCTTCCGCAGGGTGTGGGCGCAAGGTTGAGGGGCTTCAGCTTCTGCCCTCTGGTGAGGTGGTCCCCGTTTTGTCAGTGAGCGCCCATAAAAGTTGCATCTGCTCTTCCTTTTTTCGAGCTGAGCTTACTTGCTGATGATCCCATCCCATGGAGGGAGCTGGGGGGGCATGGTTCCCTCAGCAGCAGGTTGCCACTCGCTTTTTGGGTCCATCCCGCCCAAGTGGGCGCTGAGGGTCTTTCTTGCTTCTTCGCAGAAGCATCTTGAGCACCACTGCCATGTTGCTGGTGGGCAGGCAGGGTCGGGACGGTGCGGGCTCTGCTGCTCAACAACCTGACTGAGGCTTGCAGGATCTCCACCACCGGGAGGTTCACTCGCAAAGACAACTCGATGAGGGGTTGCCTGTCTTGGCTGCACACCAGCGCACAGCGATTTGGAGAACGGGCACAGCTCCCGACTCCGACTCCGCTTTCTCGACCTTTCCTCGTCCTGTCCGACCTCCTGTCCGGCCTCCTGTCTGGCGTCCTGTCCGGCCTCCTGCTGTCCATCGTCGTCCTGCCTGTTGTCCTCCTCATCATCGCTGTCCAGCCAGTCGCGCCATGACTGTCGGTCCGCCTCAACTCGGTCCCACTCACGCTGCTCGTCCGGCGAGAACTCCTCACAATCGGAGCCCGGCATCCATGTCCTGCGGAAGGTGCTCCAACTGACCTCTCCGGCGTCTCCGATTGTGCTCCGGCACTCCAAGGTGGTCCAGCCGCCTGCGTCGGGCAATCTTACACGACATGTACTCCTCGTCATCGCCTGAGCAGTGCAAGCATCTCGTTGGCTTACTTAACTGCTACAAATGTATTTTACTTTGCTCCTGAATCACAAAATCATGGTCATAATCATCTGAAACACACAACTATAGAACAGGTGCTTACAAAGTAATGCAGACTGAGTTTCTCCGAGGATGCATTGCCCCCATGCTCTTGTTCCTCAAGAGCGTATGGAACGAGTTCCTGAAGTTCTTGGTCCATTGCGGTTGTGGTCCACATTCACCTTGGTCCAGCCATGCAAAAAGGGCTCCAAATTGCAAAAGGCCAATATTGTAGCCTGCTTGTATGTTTCATCACCAGTATAGATCTATTAATCAAATGTCAAAAATCACAACCACAAATCAAAATTCCTTGGTTTGTAGCCAGGGAACGGAGCAGCTGCTGAGTAGTGTCCGACGCAATGATTCGTCCCCAAGGGCCCGACGCAGCCATACTGACAAATGCCTCATCAACCAAAGCACATTGGAGATGAATGAATTGCTTAGAAACAAGTATGGAACAAAAAGAACAACTTGAAAAGTTCACTAGTCGCACACAGTCACAAGCCAGTGGTCCTCAGTGGCATCCAGCCTGCTCAAGACATTTGCCGACGCTGGCAAATGCTTCCGTAGCCATCTCCGAGCCTCGTGGACTGACAAACACCAAGCAAACACAAAGGCCAACAACAAAAGGCTTGATTTTCTAAACAAATTATCCAGACAAAAAACAAGCTCAAATGAATGCTGTCAGTAAAAAACATACCAAAATAGTTCAGTGTAAAGTCTATGTTTTTTGGTTTTTTGCACGAGTGGAGGCGCTGTGTGTGCAGGTTCTGCACAAGTCACCTTAGTCGAGTTAAGATGGAGCTACAAACCAGGTTGCATCCAACAGGAAGAGACACAACAACAAAACCCCCAAACAAACAACCAAAAAAAAAACAAAAACAAAAACACGCAAAACGCAGGGGCAACCTGCAAAGTAGCTCGCAAGGCCATGGAGGCATGAAGCTAGGTGAAACAGGGGCGATGAATTCAGAAGTGCACTCAGTAGTTCTTGTCCATCAACGAACTGCAACGAAGAAGCAGGGGCGTGTGCACTGTGAAGCATGTTGAGACCAGGTAAACCTCTCGCGGTAGTGGGCATCACTGTGCCGCCAGTGGTACTTTGCAAGAAGAGAGTTAGATGGGCCTTGCAACTTGGCATGGTAAAGTCTCTTCTCGAAAACATGATGCACCTTCAAGGGTGCGCACGAGTGCATTGGCATGGTCCATAAGGTTCAAAACTGGACTCATTAAGTCAGGTAGCTGGCGCGACGGCTGGCAGCAATGAAGGCGGAACCTGGCAGGCAACGATTGGGAAAACCACAGACTTCAAACCCGAATTTCCACAAATCCGAGAATGAAGGACAGTGTGAGGTGACCACCAGGGTTCAAAAGGGAGTGTCAAGAGGCATGCACCTCCCATCCCTCCCCCCGAGGGGGGAGGTCACACACGAAGCACACCAAGCAAACTCAGCTCATCAACAGCTCAGCGAGATGAACTAAGTGACGTGCTTCAAGGAGAGACAACTCAAATGACGCGTGCTGCAAAGACCTCGTTTGGTCATCTGACAGCATCTGACTGTATCTTGCAAACGTGGTCAGAGCGATCAGTCAATCCATTCAAACTATCCGAAAATAAGTGAAGAAGTGAGACAAGGTGAAACGCCGTTTTCCTAATTCTGTACA